>ML685770.1:26581259-26663308 GCA_007922175.1 Pelusios castaneus
TCAGTTTAGCACTAATCCCCGTCCACACTGGGTTTAAGTTGACTTAAGGCTTAAGTCAACCTCAGAGGAGGTGTTATTAAGTCGACTTAAGGAAGGGCTTCGGTTGACTTAATAAAAGCCCAGTGTGGATGTGGCTTTGTTTAGGTTGACTTAAGCCTTCTTAAGTTGACCTAACTTGCCAGCATAGACGTACCCCGAAGGGTTTCAGCCCACCGGGCTCACCTGTGAAGGCCCAATGTTCTTCCCACTCCTGGTTGTCATAGTGCTAGGCCTCGCCCCTTCGAGATCTGCTGGCTTCTCATTACTAATTAGAACTTTTCAGAGTCTTACATCCCGCAGTAGGGTGGCCATCTTCACAGTGACAAGTTCCAGAGGGGTAGCTGTGTTAGTCTGCACACAGCAAAAACAAGGAGAGTCCTTAAGGACTAACACATTTCTTCAGGCATAAGCTTTCATGGGCTGCGACCCACTTGGTCAGATGCATCTCCATGGTGTCCAAGTTCACTTTGTATCGTATTAAATTGGAATGTGGCAATGCTTCAAGAGAGGAGGAGAAAAGCTAGCACTTTAAAGGAAAGAAATATAGCCGGCCAAGTGGCTAAGTGCCTCGATTTCACGGCACTGTGTAAGCGGAAAGCTTGTGAGATGTTCTTTCCAGCTCTTGGCAGAGATCAGGCTGAGACTTACATGTGTTTCTAGCCAGGGTAAATTCCATGACTGATCCTGGCCTCCCGTTCTCATGAGCTCCTCTCTCCCTGTACCGATCGCAGTGGTATCTGAGCTTCTCCCTTCCGACACGAGAGCAAGCTTTCTGGAAGAATGCATGATGGGCCAGAGAGGGAAAGTAGTTTGTAAATAGGCCATAGGCCACAGAGGGCTGGATAGCTAGGGACAAGAACTTTAAATTTCCCTGTCCAGCTGTGCAGAGAGCATCGCATGGGCATGACTTGTTCCTGCCACTTCGCCACACTCAGTGTGAACAGCTGGTTTTGGAAGTAGCTGGAACCTCTGGAGGGTTTTTCCAGGTCAGTGCCTGCAGCGGTCAAGCTGAGGTACACTGAAGGGATGGATGGGCCCGGGACGATAGCTGAGAGGAAGAGCCAGACTCTCAGCCGCAGGGAGATGTTTTGGGCAGCTGATGCCATCTGTGGATCTCTGAGTGTGGAATCAGTACAGCGATACTCCAAGTTTGTAGGCCCCTTGAACAGAGGCTGGGCAAAATCCCTCCTTTAATGTTTTCCCATCACTACTCCTCCCCTTTCTCCATCTCACTGCAACTGACCTCCAGCCTCTTCCTTAGGCCAGTGAAGGGGAAACCTCGAGATCAGCGTTAGAGCTGGTAAGAAAACATCTGCCAGTAGAAATAAGGGAAATGTTCAGCAAACGTTTCTCTCTTCCTCGTTTTCATTGTCTAGCTGGCTCTCCGCGGTGACCTCTCCAGTCTCCCCGACAGCTCACTGCAGTGGGGATGGAGCCGTGAGCACAGGTGTGATGTGCCTGATATGTGTGATGAGAGGAGGAAGCAGGTGAATTCCAGCCTCGCCTGAGGCCAGCATCAGGTCGATGCGTCTCGACACATGGGTGAAGTTCAGTGTGATGGAAATTTTCAGCACAGTCTGGGACACGGGCTGCAAAAGGGAAGAGGTGGCTGAGCTCTGGGGCACCGTGTGTGGGATAGAGGACTGTGAGAAACCCCTGGAGGGTAGATTTAAATGAGGAAAATAAAACACATGGCTTTACCAGTGCCCAAGATCCATTTACACTAACCAGGCAGCGCAATGCATAGAGCTCCCTTCCAGCTGCAAAGCACTGTGCTGGTCTCGAAGACACAGTGAGGATGGGATCCCAGTGGGGCAGGGGCCATATAGCATAGGTGATGAAGGAGGAGGGACAAATGAGAGTCATAAAGCCAAGTCGGGCCCTACAGCAGCTTTACGCGACTTTTCCCCCACTACAAAACTTGTGGCACAGGAAAGAGAAATGCCATTATGTACGGAGTCAAAGACAAAAGAGCTTTCATGCTGGGAAAGTACTTTGAAAGTAAAAGATGCCTCAAAAGCTGACACATCCTCAGTGCCTGCTGAGGAACTCCGAGGGGAACCTAGGACTCAGAAACTGTTAGGCTATTGAAATGCATGAAGGTATGTTCACAGTGCAGCATATACACAAACATATTGCTTATCACAGTATACCCGTAGGGGGAAAGCTTTGAAAATCCTGCATTGGACGACATTATTATTACAATAAGAGAGGAGCAGACTTTGAATGTTGATTCCCCACCCTGATGAGCGTGCACTGGTAGCAAGGTATGTCATGTTAATGTTTGCTTTGCTGATCATAGGACAAGGACTTCAAGGCGATCCCTTTATGGCACGTTTCCCACCTTTTGTAGCTCTGGCTCAGCTTGAATACAACTGTGCTGTTTAAAATTAAGACTGGAAAGTGTAACATTAAGGGGAGTCACCAGACAACACTATTGCAGATGATCTTTCCAAATCTCTAGCTGAAAGTCAAGAACTCCATTCTTGATCACATGCTTATTGATGGCTGTGGTGCAATTCTTTTTAGGTGCTGCACTGATCTCCAGTAGAGTCTGTCCTTCATTAATCTTTCACTCAGACTGATTTATTCTCGACTGTAGTGCAGATTCATGCAGAATATACCCAGTCATGTATATGAAACTTTAAGTGTTGCATCTGTTGCAAGATTTGTGCAGCTTCGAGTGTGACGTTTAACAAGCTAATTTTTTCAAGAGCCCAAGTGGATGAAATCTTCTGTTTATTTTCAGAGTAGTTGCAGGGCATCCTTCCCATCTACACGGTCCTGGCCCCATGCTTCAGTACTGATCTAGGGTGAGAATTTCTTCATCACAGCTCCTGGGGCAGTTCTCTCTCCGTGCCCCTTTCACTTTTTGGCCTCCTTGTCAATCAGTCGAAAGGGTGGTAATGAGTTTGTAATGTGGGAGCTGGTAGGAAGGCCCACTCTACTCAACTACATTGTTGGGGGCGGGGAGGGGGGCTTGGAAAATAGACACCCTTGCACACCCCGGTTAGGTTGTCCCATCCCCTAGTCTAGATTTTGTCCTCACTACCACATCTTGGAGGAATGGATTAACTACAGGGACGGAGGAAAAAAACCACCTTCCTTTGCTGTTGGAAGCATCTACACAATCGCGGCACAATTACAGTCTGCAGCTGTGCCAGGGTAGCACAGACAAGCCCCAAACTCATCCCATAGAGATGGCTCACCACCATCCATTAGATGGAGACAACTTTTAATCCCTACAGCACAATGCTGGATTCAAACCGGGGACCTATGTGTGTAGGTGTCTCATTAGCAACACCCCATGCCCCAAGAAGTGCTAACTAGAAGTCCTAGATATATTACTTGAGGCTTATAAAATGGAGGTCGTATGCCTGGGATCCTATTCAGGATCACATGGAACTGCTCAAACAATTCATTTACATGTAACATCCGATTCAAAGTGCAGTGATCTGTATCCACTGCTGTACCTGGCAACAGCTGAAGCAGAAGCTTAGATATCAGAGACTGAAAGTCTCCACGTCAAATCAAAGGATCAAAAATCATATAGAACACATGCACAAGGGCTAAAGAAAACAATACTTGAGGCTGTTCTAATATTTCGCACTTCTATAGCCCTTCTGTCCAAGGATCTCAAAGCTCTTTGCAAACACTAGTGCACAGAAACTCTTGTGCAAGCATGTAATGAATTATTATTACTAGAGGGAATTTAAGGAATAAGCAGGTTGAGGCCTGCAGGTCCCAGAACAAGCACGCTTGACCCATTACATGATACTTCTGCCCTGGCCCTCTAAGAACACCCCTTGTGATCGCATTATTGTGCTCTGTCTGCTCCCGTGGCACCTGAAGAATGTACAGTGTATGTTTACAATACAGCAGACCCTAATGTCCTTAGCTAGACTTGCTTCTTTTTTGCCATAGAGGAGCCTTTGAGGTTTCCCTCCCATAGACACCACCATCATACCTCTGTCTCCTCATTTAATTATAATTGGTGCTAAATATAAGTACTGATGGAAATGAAGTCAAGGTAAATAATGAAAGCCAGCAACTTGGGAAAACTGCTCCAGTCAACTACTATTTTTACACCCTTTCTAAGAAATGTTGACCAGTGGACCGCCGCAAACTGTAGATGGAAGGATCAGTTTTAAGGCCATCATATACTATGAGGTTTTGCAATGTATCAATTACAAAAGTTCCTATGAGTCATAGGGAAAATTCACAGCAATCAATAGACCCTGAGACATCTCATTTTATATGTACCAATGGCAAAGAAGTCCAGTGGATGTACATGGTGCTACAGTGCAGAGTAGTGGACACCAGATTACAGCTCCCTATCTGACTGCACTACCTGAAATGTGCATTTCGGCTTTAATTACTCATTTTAATGTCATCATTTCTTCATTAATGTCGAGCACATTAAAGGAAGGATGGGGAAAGCAATTCTTTTATTGTCTCTCAGTAAAATGTCTGTAAGGAAAGTGAAAGCTTCTGCATATGAACAAATTTCAGGGCGTAACACAGCTGATATGAGGACTTAAGTCGACCTAATGGGTGGTTCTTATTAAGTTGACTTATGCTTTCATTAAGTCGACTTCAGGAATTTCTTAAGTTGACTTAATGAAAGTCTGGTGTAAACATGGAGTAATTTTGGTCAACTTGAGCCTCCTTAAGTCGACCTAAATTGCTAGCGTAGACATAGGCGATGTGTCTTGTGCATGGGAGTGTGTGCAGGGAACAGCCGTAGAGACCATAAGTGAAGTGTCCTTTATATTTAATGAGGATGATAAATGCTTTCCATCAGAGTTTTGAACAAACCTATCCGTTTTTATAGCAAATAAGATTCCTGCTATGGAAGTCTCTAGAATGTTGTGTTTGGACTGCCTTGACAGGATGTCAGGAAAGTGAACGTCCACTTGGTTTATGCCCTTGGTCAGGAGGACGTGGAGGGTGGGGGGACTGAAAGCAGTGCATGGATGTCTGAGGCTTATTTAGAACAACTCAGACTACAAACAAACCAAGGAACCAAAATATGCAGCATTCTTTTCTCAGAATCTTGCAGAAACTCTTAATAATTGTATAAAATTAGATTTTAGCTGAATACTTTAGGTGGCCTGGCTGTGAGTTCTTGCCATGGCAATTAAACATGGTAAGCAGCTCTTCGTAAGATAAATGCCTGCACCACCATCTTCTTTTTAAATACTAGGGCATTTTTACTTACTCCAAGGAAGCCTGGCTATGTCACCTCATTCTCCTTACACTGCTGGTGGAAGCGATCACGACACCCTCGATTTTCTGGCTGTGCATTCACCTGCCTCATAGCTTTACTAACCCTGAGGCAGATCCATATTGGCTCATATTGGCCTCAGCCCAAGAGGGAACTTTAGCACTTGCTTCATTTTGGATTCTGGATGAAGTGCCTGTGCTGTGGCATTCATCATGTCAAGACGACTACTCGTGTGGTTCCACTTAAGCATGTGCTTGTGTTTTCTTGGCTTGTGTGATTCCTTGCGCCGCGTGCGGAAGGCGATCAGTACCTGTTCCTGAGTCAGAGTTACAAATGTACTTGGGTGCTGCTGGTGGTAATTACACTAGCAGCCTTATTTTAGCTGTTCATCACAGACATTGCTTGTCCTGGAAGAATCAAAGCTAGTCTGTTATTGTCAACAGCAAATGCATTTCATTTACCTAAAATTATCAGGCGCATGGATAGCAAAAAGCTTGTTTTTCCCATTAATATGCTTTTTTATTATTACACTGGATTAAAATTACATTGCTAACACAAGGAGAAGTGGATGAATCAGTAACTATAACAGCATACAAGACCAACCGTACAATGTTTGCACACTGTATTTTGCTTGCTATTTAAAGATTCTTATCTCCAGAATAATATACGCTGAAATACATTGTGAGGATCCCAGGCCATTACGGGTAGCCGTGCTGTTTGTATTACTTTATTTTCATGTGCTGGCTTTAGACAGATAGTAAACACCATTTTGAAGTGAAAGTTGCAAGAACACTTTCTATTTTTCAGTGCATAAGAACCCAATTTATTTATTGTTCAAAAGAGAACAGCATTGTATTTTCCTCTCCAAAGACCCCAATAGAAACATTGGCAAAACACTCTCATAAAGATGATCAAATTATTTACTAGCACTGATAAAATGATTTCATTACACATCCTGTCTCACAAATACATCTTTGTAGGAGGGGATTGTGGGGTTTTTTCATTTGCTTTTCTGGGAGAAAATAGATGAGGATACCTTTAAAAATATTCAACAAGATAATGATTAGACTGATGACCAGAGGAATTGTTGACTGTTCATTTCCAAAGAGGAATGAAAATATAATTGCATTTATGAAACGTTGCTGTTCTGCTGGAGGAAGCTGCCATATACTACCCCCGATTCTCCAAGAGGCTTTAATGTAGTAACTTCTAGTTTAAAAATATCCTTTTCCTCTTCTTTCTATGGCACCAATATGCTGAGTTTAAGTTACAATTTCAGCTCCACTGAAAGTCACAGAATTCCATTTTCCCATTTGTTTTGGGTCCATGGCCTGGAGCTGAGTATTTTACCTGTATTCAGAAAATTTGGCTTCCCATAAAGTTACCATGTCAATTTCAGTCTCACCTCTGGTTTTTGTTTTTTGGCTGGTGAGTAAAAGTATCAGGTTTCTTATTTGATTTCAAAACTCTTCATTAATCCCTACATGTGGGATGAAAGCTCATGACGACAAAAGCTGTTGGCAAAGTAATGTTATGAATGTCATCCTTTCTGGATGGAAAAATGAAATAAATTTCAATTGTTTCATTTTTCACATGGCTTGGTAATGGAACTCTTTATAACTAAATATTCTACATGAAATAGTTGACCCAAAGGGAAAGCTCTGGTAGTGCTAGAGATGGACTTTGCATGAGAGCAGGGCCTAAACTGTGGAACTCACTGCCATAGGAAATATAAACAAGCAAACTAAATGCAAAACATAGCTCTTCCACCATTACTTTCCTCTTCCCCACATTCCTACTATGTTTCAAGTTCTCCCTACAGGTCTAGAAAGGAAAGATTTTTTTTTTCTAGGGAGGCCCTTGGATACCGGTGTGATAAGAGCCTTATAAACAGAGCTGAGTGAAATTTGCTGGTAAACTATAACTTTGGTGAAAAATGCTTTTTAGGGACTGAAACTACTTACAAATTCAAAAAATGACTTTGGCCTGAAAAAAAAAAGGATTTATTTTATTTTATGTTATTTATTTATTTATTTTGGGAAAGGGCTAAACATTTAATTTCAACAATTTCACAACATTTTAACTTTTCATTTTCACACAGTTTTTCATTAAAAAATTAGTTTTTATAAAAAAAGAAGGGGGGTGAAAAATACTAAAATATGACCCAAAATTAACAAAAATATTCATTTGGGGTTAAACAAACCAAAAAAAATAAATTCTTTCAGCTCTACTTACAAGTATCTAAGTAGACGCAGGCTTTTTTTGCCACAGTCCCATGAAACCCAGCTCTGCTGTTGCTAGCGAAGGGGCATAACATTTTCTAGTGCAGTCTTAGTCAGCTGGAGTTTGGTCTTCAGTTTCTGAAGAAATAGGACTGGCCCTTTGGCAGCAGAGTTATTGTTTTATTGTGTAAGCAGCTTTTTGCTTTTCCCACACACTGCTTAGATTGGGTGGTTCTGTCCATTCCTCCTTGAAAAAAACATTACACTAAAATAATTTTAAAAAAAGGAACTATCACTGGTTGTTTCCATGGGGAAAGCAAGATGAAAAATAATGGAAGACAATATGTGCTCTCACTATAACAAGAAAGTAAACGGGAATTTCAAAGTGACAGCTGCAACCATTTAGAATTAGGCAACTGGCTTTACTATCTGACCTAGGTTACCAAAGAAAAATTCTTAGAAACCCAGGATAGGAAATGGCCATAGGAAAAGAAGGATGTATATATTAATTCATTCTCCAACATAGTTTTTTGTATACTAGCACTGGAGAAACAATATATTACACAAAAGTAAAATACCTACCATATTCTACTGAACTTTATATCATTAGTCTCTAGCTTGCTTTGCATTTCTGTGCTTTCACTAATTGAGGTTATATTCTTCTTTATCTTTACGATGATATCCCAAGGGATCCCTTGTTCTCTTTATGAAAAAATAACTTAAGTGCTTCCATTAAATAACTATACCATTTTATTAATAGGTGCAATAGATGCTTGCTCATATGATCTTAACTACATAGTTAGATCATTTAGCTACACTGTGGAAGACAAGAAGGAGAAACATAAGGATAACCTAATGTTTACATATACTTCCAGTAAATTTTGCATGAAGTGTATTATGTCAGATCCTGAGAAGTGCTTAGCAACATGAGCACCAATGAGAGCAGCTGGTGCTGAGCAGATCTCTTGATTTAGCTCCACTCAATACGCCATATGGCAATATAGGTGTCATTTGCCATTAATCATGTACTGTGCTGGATCTTGAGGTTATGCACGGATTTACCCTGCCGGATGTGCTGTTCCCTGCAGGAGGGCTGGAATGGTAACCCTCTATACCTAATGGTACAAACATTCACCATCTGCTGCCAAGTAAAATGGATATAATTTAAATACTAAGGCCCCAGTCCTGCAAGCTTTACTTAGATCATGGGAGTCATCCCTGCCTTATAGTGATAGACTCAAGGAGCGTGATCTATTTAGCTCCCAAACACCAGAGCAATGTGCTTCTGTTTATAAGGTTCACTCCATAATAATTTCCCCTGTACAACACTGTGTAACTTGGTTCCTACTCCAGAGTTACTATCATTACATCTCTGCATCACATCCTCAATTTGATTACACATTCATGGCCACTATACAGCATCTCAAGCTCTCCTTTGATATAGCTCTGCTCCCAGATGATTCTCGCGGATAATAGCCAAGATCTCTTTGACAAAACTTGCTGGTACTCTTATGATGTCACTTTTAAAGACAGGTCCATTTTACCCACTTAGTGCCTTTCTGCATGATCAGTAAACCCAGATTATCATCTGGGATGTCAGATCCCTTGTCTGGCCATCCTTTCAAAAGAGTTCACATTGAGGTTTTCCAGACAAAAATGTGCACTAGCTCTTTGAAATTCCTTCAGTTGTGGTTCTGAAACTGGCAAATAAGACATCATGAGATGCATTGCATCTGTAATGTCCTCTGAATTTATCACTTCTTCATGCAACATGCATGCCCTAGATAACGCATCAGCAATGTTAACTCTTTCCCTGGTCTGTATCCAACTTCCTGGAGCACTAGCAACCACCCTTGAATCCTTGGTGGAGCATTGTACAAGATTGTCTGAAAACTGCCTCGAAAGGCTTATGCCTCTCCACAGCTTCTTTGAAACTGATGAAATAGAGTACAGGCAACTATCACCAGCATTTCTTCTTCTCTTTGCAAATATCTCTGTCATTTAGGCATCAGGGTTTTAGTGTCATAAGCAAAAGGCTCCCTCTTTTGCAGCATCTGGCCCCAAATCGGCTAGAACTTGCATCTACTGGCCAGTAACTGCTTCTTCGCCTTTAAAATATTTCAGCACAGATGCTCTTGTGAGCAATTCTTTCAAGTACCACCTCTTACATTGGTATCCAGGTGAACCTGACCTCTTTCCCCAACAGTTGACACTTTTGGCATATGGAGGATAAACTTCCCCAGGCAAACTTTTAAAGACTAACATATTTATTTATCGCATGAGCTTTCGTGGGAGAAAATCCCACTTTGTCAGATGCTTTGAAGATAGGCCATTCCAAGAAATCTTTGCAATTCAGTCTTGTGGGCCAATGCAGCCATTTCATTATCTCAACCATTCTTGAGTTGTCAGCCATTAGACTGTTCTGTGTCAAGAGATGTCTCAAATAGTTAATCTCTGTCTGACCCAATTTGCATCTCCTCTTCTTCTGCTGGAGTGTCCTTTCATGACAGCTGTCTAAAAATCTTGCAATCTCTTTCATCATAGTCTTGTCTGGTATTTCCCCATACCAGTATATCATTTATGTAACAGTCAGCACTTTTCAGACCATCCAAATTCTGTTGGATCACTCTTTGGTACTCTTCAGGAGCTGAACAGATGCCAAAAGGAAGACTGCTGAACCTGTACCTGCTAAATGTTGAATGTATAGAATAAAGAACTTTCATCATCCAGCTGTATTGGCCAAAATCCACTAATGGCATCTAAGACAGTGAAAACTGCAGCTTTTGCTAATTTGCTGGTGATTTCTTCTACTGTAGGCAACAGAAAATGCTGCCTTTATATCACTTTATTCATCTCTCTTGGAGCCAGGCATATTCTTATTTCATCTTGCCCTGGTTTGTCAACCCTTACTATAGAACTCATCCATTTTGCAGGTTCTCGCCCTTTGGTTACTACTTGCAACTCTTCCACATCATGCAATTCTTTTTCTGCTTTATCCCTTAATGCCACCAGAACTTTCTGAGCTGCCTGAACTACAGGGGGTTCTTGCGAATTCATCTTTATGGTGTGCTTACCTGGCAACCAACCTAAATCTTCAGATTTATTGTATTCTTTAAATCTGTCAGAATCACCTTCTGGCTCTTCCTTTACCATACGGACTCTTCGCTCTGAGTTTAAACTTGTCAGTACGGCTTACGAGTCGGATTCCATCACCTGAAATTCCAGGAATCCTTTCTTACCCCAATACTCACAACCTTAGTTCCATTTACAATGTATTTGCAGTTTTTCCCAAGTGGGCTGTAAGTCAGAGGCCCCACTGCCAATTAATTTGGTTCTTCGAGTGCTGTATAGCATCAGAGATGTCACATTGGCCTGTGCCCTGCACTGATTTGAAAACTCATGGTTTTGTGATAATTAATGAGCAAATTTTGCTCCTCGGTATGTGAATACTGGTCTTGCAGGTGCTCATTTGTTTGTCCCGGGACAAGATGATTGCGTTTGCCATACCTTCAGCAGTCCTTCCCCGATGCAGGACCATTTCTTATGGCACAGCAACAGCCCTTAGCTGTGTCTGACTGCTCCATTTTCACTTCTCTGGTTCACAGGCTTTCATTAGCAAGAAGACGTCCTCCAGTGCGCGACTGCATGTATGGGTACTTGCTAACGGTGGACTGATGCTGAATGGTGCATACATGTGTTTCCAGCTCACCCAGACCTTTCCATTGGTTTGTAGCACTTTATTTAACTTGCAGCTGAGAACCATACAGAGAGGGGGAGCTGGCATGACTGCCTGGCTCCAAATGCCAAAGCAATGTGCTTCTGCCGATAAGGTTCACTGCATAACAATTCCCACCTCCCGGTACTATGGAAATTTTGGTTCCCACTCCAAAGCTCCCACTAGCTTTACACTAAAATCTATAATCTATGTATTCCATGAACTCAAGGGCTGTGTCTACACTTACAAAGCTAAGACGACTCTATTAAGTCGACTTAACAAGGTCGACTTAAGTCGACTTAAAGTTGACCTTGTTAAGTTGACTTAGAGAGTCTACACTAGACTCTTAAGTTGACTGGTTAGGTCAACAAAGAGCCGCGGCTCCCGGGGACAAGGGAGCAATGGCTTCCTTGTCCCCAGCCCTAGGTCGATTTAGGGGATTAAGTCGACTTAGGGCGTCCACACCGGTTTTGGGTCGACTTAACAAATCGACTTAGGTGTTAAGTCGACCTAAAGAGTGGTAGTTATTAAGTCAACTTAATGAAAACCAGGTGTGGAGGTGGCTTTGTTTAGGTTGACTTAAGCGTCCTTAAGTCGACCTAAATTGCCAGTGTAGATGCATGCAAGAAGGTTACACTTTGTATTGAAGTTACAGTGTTGGAGGCTTTAGACATGAGAGTCCTAAAGACCCCAGTTTGTGTTGCAATGGGAACAGCGATTCAGATTCAGCCCTAGCGGCTCTGTTGTAATGCGGTGCCCTTGGCTGGGGACAGCAAGGAAAACACTCCTGTCACCCCATAGCCTCTTAATATATGGGCATGAACCTCTCCTGCCTCACAGACTCAAATCTCTATGTGCTCCAGCCACTAGATGGGAACAGAGAGCTACACGATGGCTGCACAGGTTACACACGAATGGCAGAGTGTGTTTGGGTTAACCAAGAATTTACCCATTCCTTGGACCAAGCCATTCTGAATTTAATTTGGACAAGCCTCTGCACTGGAAGTCTCCAAGGCCCAGACAGAAGCTCTGGGGAAAGCAGTCATCATCAGAATTCAACTTAATGGGTGAAATCCATTCCTGCACAGAGGGCCACACTCGGTATCCTAGCACATACCACGGTAATCTCATTTCACCACAGAGGTATCTGCCTGGGGGAATGTCACCCTGCTGTGATGTCCCTACTGGCAATGAAGGTAAACAGATTACGCCACAGCCATGAACAACGAGATCGCATCGCACATCAGTACTCTGTATTTAAAGCTCCTACGTCTGTAATCTGTATTAATAAATAGCTGTAGAATCTGCAGAGGAAAATAAGTGAGTGAATGTCTTTTCGGTAATTTATTGCAATGTCCTTGGTAGATTTGCAACAGATCCTTCAATACCCTCCTTAAACCTTCGCCTTCTCCATGAGACCTACAAAATAGTGACAATGGCTTTGCCCATCATGCTGACCACCATCATCGCATGGCTCTATTACCTGTCATCTCCGCTCTCGAAGCTCCCTGGGGCATGGATCGGCATTTTGTTTCGTGGTGGTACAGCAGCCAGCACAGAGTACTAACTCAGGGCCAGGTCTCCAAAGTGCTGTGACAATACAAATAGTCAATTATAATAATTACTAGTGGTTTTCTATTAGAACATAGCAAACTGCTCATGCTGATGAGTCTGGATTGCAGAGGCTTGTTTGATTCCATTTCAGAACCGACACACTTGCAGTACATGCTCCTTTTTTCCATGGAGCACAAATAGAGCATTCACTCGGTTACATTCCTCTTAGTATTCACTGTTTTGTTTCACAGATCAGCCCCTCCCGACTTTTGTGATCCTGCTCTCTAGCTCCAGCGTTCAGTGAATGATGCATCACACTCTATATTAGTACAGCTCCAGAAGTTATGAAGAACATAGATGCAATTTATCCGTTTCTAAAGTCTGGCAGAGCCCAGCCATACAATAGTGAGGGCTGCTACAGTCAGCTTTAGTTACTGTGCATCATTTCACACCTTCATTACAGTCTCCACCATGAAAATGGATTACTTCTGAGCCTCCCGGTGTTCTCATTAAACTTTCATTCTTGCAAGGTGTCAGAATGGTAAAATGCCTAATATATTCAGTTAATTATAACACCGCTCACTGCTTTAACCTTTTCAATTACCTGCATTTTCATTGGCTGACCCGGTAAGCGTCCTCCAACATGTTAGTAATGCTAAAAATAAGAGGGCCAAAGTGAGATGCCCCGCAAACAGAAATGAGTAATACCAAAAAAGGACAAAAGCAACCCGCACACCCCAGTACCTCACAGAAGATATCTGGGAAGACATGGATATGAACTCTCACCATTTGTACTACCAGGAACTCTTGAATCCATTTTATAATGAAATTCTATACTAATTCAGGACTCAAAGAAAGGAGAGTAGAGACCAGAAAAGCTTTCAATCCCCTTTGCTAATGTAGTCTAGTGGTAATCCGACTCCAGGGGCTACCAAGATATTCTGGGAGCAGTCCTTTCGACTGCTTGGAATAATAGCCTTACTTCCTGAGCAAGAATTGGGAGGAATTAGCCGGCAGTCATTACAGATTACTATAATTCATGCTTCAGGATACAAATTATTGTCCGCTAGGATCAGAAACATTTTTTCCATAGCATAGTGTGATTCTGTTATATGTACATGGAAGCGTCTAGCACTGGCTGCTTTCATAGATTGGAATGCGGATGGCCTGGACCATTGGTCTCTTGCCTTATGGTAGTTTTTTAAAAAATAAGAATGGCCATGTGGCTCAAACCAATGGCCCCTCTAGCCCAGTATCCAGTCTTCTGACAGTGGCCAATTGCAGCTGCTTCAGAGGGAATGAAAAGAACAGGTGATCTATCCCGTTGCCCGTTCCCAGCCTCTGGCAAAGAGCAATCCCTGCCTATCCTTATTAATAGCTATTAATGGACCGATCCTCCATGAACCTTTTGTAGAAAGTCCATTAATAGCTATTAATAAGGATAAATAAGCTGAACCACATTATAATCTTGGCCTTCACAACATCCTCTACAATGAATTCCACAGTTGACTGTGTATTGTGTGGAGAAATACTTCCTTTTGTCCATTTTAAACCTGTCCCCTTTTAATTTCATTTCACGACCCCTAGTTTTTATCATATGAGGAGTAAACAACACTTCCTTATTCATTTTCTTCTTATCTGCCATGATTTTATAGACCTCTATTATATCCCCCTCAGTTGTCTCTTCTCCAAGCTGAAAAGTCTCAGTCTTATTAATCTCTCTCCTCATATGGAAGTTTTTCCCTACCCCTAATCATTAGTTGCCCTTTTCTGTACCTTTTCCAATTCCAATTGGGATGAGGGGACCAGATATGCATGTCGTATTCAGGATGTAGGCATATCATGGATTTATAAAGAGGCAATACAACATTTTCTGTCTTATTATCTAATACGTTAGATGTCTTATTTTCTGTCTTATTATCTATTTCCAAATGATTCCCAACATTCTCTTGGCTTCTTTGACTGCCGCTTCATATTGAATGGATGTTAGAGAACTAGCCACAATGACTCCAGGATCTCATTCACGAGTGCTAACAGCTAACTTAGATCCCATCATTTTATATTTATAGTTTGGATTATGTTTTCCAACGTGCATTACTTTGCAGTTATTAACACTGCATTTCACTTGCCATTTTATTGCCCCATCGCCCAGTATTGTGAGACCCCTTTGTAACACTTTGCAGTCTGCTTTGGATTTAACTATCTTGACTAGTTTTGTATTATCTGCGAATTTTCACAGTTTACCCCTTTTTCCAGATTATTTATGAACATGTTGAACAGTACTGGTTCCAGTACAGACCCCTGAGGGACAGCACTATTTACCTCTCTCCATTCTGAAAACTGACCATTTATTCCTATCCTTTGTTTCCTGTCTTTTCACAAGTTATTGATCCAGGAGAGGACTTTTCTTCTTACCTCATGACTGCTTACTTTACTTAAGAGCCTTTGGTGAGGGACCTTGTCAAAAGCTTTCTGAAAATGTAAGTACACTACATCCACTAGATCACCTTTTTCCACCCGCTGGTTGGCCCCCTCAAAGAATTATAGTAGATTCATAAGTCATGATTTCACTTAACCAAAACCATGATTACTCTTCCCCAACAAATTGTATTTATCTATGGGTCTGATAATTCTGTGCTTTACTATAGTTTCAACCAATTTGCCTGCTACTGAAGTTAGACTTACACCATCCTAGAATTGCCGGGATCACCTTTGGAGCCCTTTTAAAAATTGGCATCACATTAGCTATCTTCAAGTCATCTGGTTCAGAAGCTGATTTAAATACTAAGTAGTTCTGCAGCTTCACATTTGAATTCCTACCGAACTCTTAGGTGGATACCATCTGGTCCTGGTGACTTATTACTGTTTAATTTATCATTTTGTTCCAAAACATCCTCAGCCAACTCAAACTGGGACAGTTCCTCTGATCTGTCACCTAAAAAGAATGGCTCAGGCTTGGGAATCTACTTCACATCCTCAGCCATGAAGCCCGATGAAAGAATTAATTTAGTTTCTCTGCAATAGCATTTTATTCTTCAGTACTCTTTTAACATCTCAATTGTCCAGTGGCGTGGTAGATTAGCAGGCCTCCTGCTTCTGATGTACTTAAAATTTTATTTGTTGTTATTTTTTGAATCATTTGCTAAGTGTTCTTTAAATTCTTTTTTGGCCTTCCTAATTCTATTTTTACACATCACTTGCCAGAGTTTATGCTCCTTTCTATTTTCCTCAGTAGAATCTAACTTCCACTTTTTAAAAGATGCCTTTTTGCCTCTCATTGTTTCTTTTACTTTGTGGTTTAACCACATTGGCAATTTCTGGTCCTCTTACCGTGTTTATTTTATTTGGGGGTATAAGTAACATAGGAACCATACATTGAGTTGCATCGTATCTTTAAACCTTTCAACAAAAAAACAAGGGGGTAAAAAGAGAGAAAGTAATTGAAATGTTTTGTTACATAGCAGAATGACCCACTCATACCTGCCTCAAGTATTTGGTGATTTGATATTTCGGGGCAATATTTGCAGTGGAGATGACATACAATAGTCCTTTCACAGCTACATGCAGGAAGTTATCAGAATAAACATTCTGATTAACAAGACAAAGGTTTCGTACACTTACAGATTAAGGCAAGAAGAGACAATTATGTTTACCTAGTCTGATCCCCTGCATAAGGCAAGAACCTCACCTCGTAAGTCCTCACCTACCTAGCTACCTACCGGTACCTACCTACCGCTGGGTGAGCTGTTCCAATGGTTAATTACTCACCTTGTTCGCAAGAGCTAACCTGTCCACAAAAAAGGAGATTATATTTTTAAATTAGCTTTTTCTCTATTATAAAAACAAAACAGCTTTACAAGGCCAAGGATTGTCCAAATCTCACCAAAATACAGAAATGAATATTTCATTTTTCAGCATGACATTGGTTTCAAAAATATATTTGTGAAGAAAGCATCTGTGCAATAAAAGAACAGTGCATTCTGGCAGGGCTATACTAAACACAACAGAAAAAGGCATCTCCCTGATGGATAAATCAGAAGATCAAAGTTATGTTTTATTAGTTGTATAAAAAGTGTCTTTAGCTCTGAGTTGCAAGGGAAAATTTGCATTTAAATAGAAAGATTAATAACTGTAATACGCAGAACCCATACTGAATAGTTTTGTAACAGAAAATAATTCATATTGTTTTATATAAATTGTGCACCTTAAGTCAAGCTACAAAAAAAGTAATTCTAATATTTTATGGAACAATTTTAATATAATACAGCTTTGTTACATTATTATTCAGGGTTGTAAATAATGCATGTCTGGAGCTTTGGGGAAGCCTGGCTTAGAAACACTTACCTATGAAAATTCAATAGGGTGTGTGCTTTCAGCTCTAAGTGTTTACAGCATGCATGAGTTTCACTTAAGGGGACGTGGGAGGAAATTGATCAAGACTTACAGAACAGACCTTCCCAGCGAGTGTACAGCCCAAATAGAAGGCTCTGTGCTGAGTAGCTGTCTTTCGCCACGTGCCACAGCAGCCTTGTAGAAGACCACACAGCTTTTGTTGTATCTCTGAGACTCCAGCCCCGCAAAGGGAGGGAGAATCTGAAGATGAACAGATCCTCCAGTCCTGCCCCACCCTTGACCAATCCATCTCCATTCCCTGTGTGCTGTCTTGAGCCCTGACTTAGCCCTGATCTGGGTCTGATGGAGGAGCTTTGGGGGTGAAGGAGTTATGATGTAAGGCCTCAAGACCGACTAACTAAGCTAATTTGGGCACTGGGGCCCAGGACCCAGGGCAGCATGTGGACTGCAGTAGCTGCCTTAAGTGGCTCTGCTGATGCTCATTGGACTGCAAGGGAAAGGGATTCCTTCCCATCCCCCTGACGCCAGCAGAGCCCTACCCCGGCCTCACCCACATGGCAGGATTTGGCCCTCATCTCGCAATTCAGACACAGCACAGTACTGTAGCATTCTGAGCCAGCGACTGAACTGATTTCTTCTTCTCTTTCTTTCTTTCTTTCTCCTCCTGTAACCTTCAGTACATTGGGCGTCACCAGTTCCACCATTTATGTTGGTCTTTTGCTGATCTGGTCAAGCTCCTGAGAGCCAGGTTGATGGAGTTCCTTTCTTTGATGTTGTGTGCAGTGCTTCCCTAGGTCTCCCTTTTTCTCCTATTTTCCAATGGAGTCTGTGGTACCCCTTGATGTGGAAGTCCTGCCCTTAAAGGGTGTCTTAAATATGTCCATCGTTGTCTTCTTACCATGTTTGATGCTTTAGGTTGGTTTGCTCTGTTTAGAATTTCTTCTACTGCAATGAAGTCTTCCCAGTGGACTTTGGAAACCTTCTGCAGGCATTTACTCTCCTTATCCATTTCTGTTGCAGATTTCCATGACTCTGATTGATACACAAGACAGATATGTTGCCAGTGTGAAAAATGTGTATGTTCCTATCAGTGCCAGTTCTGCTATTTTTCCAAATCTTTTCAAATTTATGAAAGTAATGTGCTTCTTTTATACATCTCATTCGCCTAGAAGTAAAATTATTTACTTCTAGAGTTTCTCCACCTACTCTGAGGGTTATTTAGCAGCATTGGTAACCATATATTTTGTCTTCCCCACATTCATAAACAAATCAGCATGTTTTGCCATGTGTGTCAAAAGCTGGGTCTTTTCTTCCATTAAATCATGTGTCGAACTAAGTAATGTCATCGGCAAAAAAGAGTGTTATTATTTTGCATAAAATCAACTGATCTAAAGGTGGAAAAGCCATTGCAGTCGGCTTTCCCCACTGGTGAAAAAAAAGTGACTGCTACAAGCCCCTAAAAAATGACCTTTGTAATATGGAAAAGCACCAGTGCCTTCACTGGGGGAGCAGCAGCTGGTGCTTAAAGGTTTCCAGTGTCTACGAGATTCCAGTGGAGTGACACGACTCCAGGAGTTGGGGCCCTAGGTCTGGATCTGCATGCCCAATGCCTGGATCTGGCCTAGATGACAGGACATGAATGAACTGATTGATGGAGGCAAGGTACGCAACCGGCAATACTGACTCTCATTACAAAGAACATCTCTCCTCTTAGATTCAAATGGACTAAGTGTAGACAAGGGGGAACTCACTGACAATTACTCTACACTATTGACACAAGAGTTTATTATGACAGACACCAGTGCAGGTGTAAGATGCTAAGGGAGCTGCATAATTCAGTAAACACTCTCTAGATTCAAATGGAATAAAAACATAATTACCCCACTCCCCGTTAACATTTAAATCAAGGAAGCAAAGGAGGGGAGAACAAGATAAATAAAGGAGAAAAATAATGAAAAAGAAAGGTAGTAAGGATGATGCCCAGCATTACAAACAGCACCTCTGCAGAACAAACAGGACTTGGGCTACTCAGAATTTGATCTGCAAATATTTGTCAGGAGTGCATGGATCTTCCTGGCCTGCAAAGTTCACTTCACACTAATAGATTCATGAGGAAGGTGCTGGGCCAATTCAGTGTAGTGGTGCTGGGATTAAAATGCTAAACTTCCAGTGAAAAGGGCTCCAGGGGGAAAACAATGTTTTAAAGAGCACTCCTCAATATGGGAGATATGGCAAGGGGAATTAAACTTCTGAAGGTCAGCTTTACAAAAAGATGGGGGAAAGGGTTCCCCTCACACTAGCTAGCCCAAGTTAAAACCCTAGGAAAGGCAAAACACTATATAGTTTTAATGTGAATTAGTAGATCTAATAAAAACAACAGAGCTGTACAAATAAGGGATTTTTCACTTCCCTGACAATTTAAATAATTATTTCAGGTCAAATGTTTTGTTTTGAGTGAGCATTTTCTTATGTTTTTAAATTTAAAAAATATTAAAAGAAATCTGGAAATGAAATGTTTTTTTGAATCAGAAAATTGAAATGTTTCATTTCAACAGTGACAAAAAGAAAGAGTATTTAAAAAAAATAATTCTATGAAAACTACATGAATTTGCAAAGTATTTCTGTGTCACTAAATCTGTATTTTATGCTGAAAAATCTTTCAGTTAAAAAAAATATCACCCAGTTCTATTAAAGATGATGAAGAAGCTTAGTGTTGATGATGATTGTCTAACTCCTGTCAAAACTGAGAACTGTTTTGGCTTGCGTCGGGTTTTATGTTAGGGAACTCAAGTTAAGGTGACACTTGTTTTTCCTGATAAAGACGAGGCCAAACAGGAATTATTTTTCCAGCTAAATTGCATGTTAACACCAATAGGAGCAAAGCTTCTCCACTCAGGTCCAAAAACCATCCAGTTTCCCGATCTAAAATTCCACAGTCTTACATGTTAGTGGAAGACTGTTTGATTGGTCGCAGCATGAAATGAGGATTGGTGGTGCTGAGTGTAGAGTGCTGTGCAGGAGACCTCTGAGAGAGAATATGCTGGGTGCAGAGGCATCCGGAATAGGGGGTGATTGTTATCTTTGCTAGGTAACTGGTTTAGACACCAGCCTTATGGCAAGATACATCTTTATTGCCCTTTTCACATGCAGAACCAGTTGCAGGATTGGGCTTTGAGGGGTCTGAAATATTGATGTTGCTACAAGCTTTTTGTCTTTCAAACCAGTGATCCTGCAACGGGCTCCTTCTGTCCCTCAAAGTCCTTGAGCGTCCATGCACAGTCATCCAGGGGTCCATGGGTGCAGAGCCATTTGCCAAACTGGGGCAGAAGTCATCAACAAACATGATCAAGATGACCCAATAGTTGAGAGACCTCCCAAAATTTGAATATATTTACCTTTCTCCCAAAAATTTCACACCCACCTTCCACTAGGAATTTGTAGACATGGAAACAACTTTGGTAATGTAAAAATAACAAGAGTCCTGTGGCACCTTAGAGTGTGTCTACACTTGTAAATTAAGTCGACTAAAGCCTGCCTAGTTTTACATCGACTTTACTGCTTAACGACTTGGTTGACTTAGGGGGGACAAGGGAGCACCACATGGGGAGGCTGGCTCTCCCCAGGACAAGCCCTCCAAAGGAGCCTCGCCTTCCCCTGGAGCTAACTAGTCAACTTAGAGAGTCTAGTGTAGACTCTTTAAGTCGACTTAGTATGGCCCACCTTAAGTAGACTTAGGAGTCCTGTGTGGACTCTCTAAGTCGACTTAATAAGGTCGACTTAAATTCCTCAGTGTAGACATAGCCTTATAGACTAACAGATTTCATTGGGCATAAGCTTTGGTGGGCCATAACCTACTTCGTCAGTGGGTTATAGCCCACGAAAGCTTGTGCCCGAAGAAATCTGTTAGTCTATAAGGTGCCACAGGACTCTCGTTCTTTTTGCTGTACACAGACTAACACGGCTGCTCCTTGGGTAATGTAGTTTGGGTTACATTAATAAAATGTTGGTAAGTTTTGTTTTGTGGGGTAAGATTTCTTATGCCTTTACTCTTACCTATGGACATTAATGTAATATTCTTGCTCTACAGTTTTAAAAAGTGATGAGAGATTGTCATGAACAGATTGAAGCAGAAACAAGTTTTACATACTTTGGATGTAAAATAAGATTGTTTCCAGGCTTAAGATATTTTGTAGGACTTCATGGAAGCTGGGCAGATTTGGGCACTGATCCCAAAAGCGAGGCTCAAAGAATCATGAGTCAGAGGGCTTGTCTAAAGAGTGGTAATGTGGTTGATGGGGGTGTGATTTCTAAAACACAGTAGGGAATCTTAGTTCTACATGGACCAATTAATGTGTGACACATTGGTGTGCTATAGAAATCACTCCCCGCAGACAGCACATTATCCCACGATGCTGACAAAGCCCTAAGTTAAGATACAAACACCACAAGTGAAATGCACCCCACATCATGCACGGCTCCTTGTAACATTATGAAGCAACTCAGAACAAAAAGAGAGGCAACTCAGCTAGTTGGATTCCCCCATTCAAAAGACAGCAGTGCACTTCAGCTACTGAAATGGAACCAAAAATATCCCCTAGCTTAGGCCTCCTCACCAACACAACCAGAACATCCTTCACACAGGTCCCCTCTGATTCTGATACTGGTGCAGCTTCTCTTATGGTCACTGGGGGTATGTCTACACTAGCAACGTAGGTCGGTTTAAGGACACTTACGTTGACCTACAGAACGCCACGTCCACACCTGGCTTTCATTAAGTCGACTTAAGTGCTTCCTTAAGTTGACTTAATAACTACCACTCTTTAGGTCGACTTAACGCTTAATTCAACCTGTTAAGTCGACCTAAAGCCGGTGTGGATGCCTTGGGTCGACCTAATTCCCTAAGTCAATGTAAGGGAGGTGGGCTGGGGAGAAGAGAGCCATGGCTCCTTTCTCCCCAGGAGCTGCGGCTCCCTTCTCCCTGGGGAAGCTGCTGCTCCCCGTTGACCTAGCATCTGCATGTGTGGATGCAGGCAGTTGACTTAAGTTTCTAATGTAGACTCTTTAAGTCGACTTGACAAGGTCGACTTTAAGTCAACTTAAATTGACCTTGTTAAGTCAACTTAACAGAGTCAACTAGCTTTTCAGGTGTAGACACAGCCACTGTGTCTGCAAGAGCAGAGACAGGACAGGGACCTTAGCTCCTATCACACCCCCATACTGGTCTTTTAATTAAAACTTCTGCTTATTATGTTAAAGTGGACCGGTTACGCCTTCTGGGGGAATAAGATGTTCTTTGATGAGTTTTGAACCTGGTGAGTAGAGCAAAATTAATTACAAGTAAAGCTAAAAAAACCCTTGGAAACCCATAAGGCCATACAAATGCTACAGGCCATATGGCTGCTGTGTCCATCTCTCTCACACAGAGACTCAGAGTGCGAGTGTAACCTTCAGGTGGGCTAAATTCATTTAATTGCCCTTCTCCAGTGCCCCACAGAAATCAATCCCAATCCCTGTGAGGAAGCAGCTGGAGACCCAGGATCCAGTCTGTACAGGACTCACAGCGAAGCTTGCTCAGAGCTACACTCCCACATTAAAATACTACTACAATAAACATAACAATGAACTTTATTAACTACTAACTAAATGAACCTTATCCTAAGAAAACAAAATACAATTAACCAAGAACAATCCCTCTAGAAAACCCCGCAGGAAAGATACCCAAACGTCCCAAAGTCTGTGTGGAGTTCACCCAACTCTCAGCTACAGTCTTTGTTGGAATATAGAGGCTTGAGTGGCAAGAAATTGCTGTCCTCTTCTTCCTTTGCTGGAATCCTCTGTAGCATTCCATGCAGGCTTTTTCTTCTCCTTTGCAACCAGCCCTCAGTCCCACATGCATGTCTGCAAGATCTGTTGCGAATGACTCCATTACAGGGAGAAAACATCTTGTTCACTCCTGGCTCTGCTCCTCTCCAGAAAACTGAGCACATGGTCTCCTTTCAAGGCAGCTCCTGCCTGCTGTCTGCACAGACTGCTGCTCTCATGTCATCTGACTGACATCACATCACATCACACCAGCAGGGTACACGGTGGAGCATGCTCAAAATGCTACCACTCCCTGCTTCTGGAAGTTTTTAGTTGTGGGTAGCTAATCTGCCCAACAACAGTAACCCACCCTCAGCAGGTCTCCCAGAGATAGCCTTTTCAGGCATATGGGTTACACGAGGATGTAATCCAGAGAGAGATGTTACCACTGCATTGGCTGTTCTACCTGTTCCAGCAGTTTGCTTCCTCTCTGCACAACTTAAAACCAACCCTGGTTATAGTAGGGTGTGTCAAAACCTGAGAAAGTTCTGAATGTCTTCTTGTTCTATTCTCCCTTCCATGCATAAAGGGGGAAATATAAACCAGTCAGTTCTTTGCTACTTGAAATGAGAAAGACACCCCATGCATCTTAAATAGTGGCTACTACTGTCTTGGCTTATTGGGAAGTGAGATAATTTTGTCATCTTTAGTCTTCAGATCATGCACATATTGTACAAGCAGAGGAGACTCTTTCACACTCTTGTTGCATTGCACTGTCTTTTGCCATTTTCAGCTTTTTAATGAAGAGTAAGAGATAAGAAATTCCTGTTATTTCTGTTGTTCAACCTCTGTTGTTTTCAATATCAGAACTATTGAAAAAATGGAAACATAGCTGAGGGTCCAACGCTGCAGACCTTGGGCAAAACTTTCTCTGCGGTTCCTAGGAAGTTTGTCCAATGTAAGAACTGCAGGATTAGACCTATTTGGATTACACAATCTGCTCTGGGAAACAGAATTGAAGTGGACATTACCCCTTTTATTCCCCATTTCCTCTTTTATTTTACTCATCCGGTTCTCTGTAGGAAGTACTGTCCCTAGGGAAAAGTGTGACTTCCAAACAAATGATCAAACATTTACTCCTGTCTCAGTGTTCCCCTCTTTTGGTGGTGTGATGTCAGCTACAGAGCCATTCCCCTGACAGTACCAGCAGTGTGCACAGAGATAAATACAACAGACTTGTTTGCAGTCTGGTTTGGATTTGTTAGCGAACTGTTCAGAAAAGCAGGAATCTCACCAGGCAAGACTTAAAAGACCTTTTCTTCCTACGTAGCCATCTTAAATGACAGGAGCAATCAGTTTTCAATGCTGAAGGTCATTCACATCCACCGTGTCCATTTTCTCCTTGCCTACAAGTCCAGGCACGCTCTTCACTTGCCAAGATCATGTTCAGTCCACTGCTCAGAGAGAGCCTCTGTGGCGTACATTAAGGAGAATTCTAATGAGTTGAACTCAGGCTGAACTTCCTTCTTTAGCTACTGTTTTGGTGATTTGTTGACCTCTGCAGCTCACCCAAGAATTTTTCTAGTCTTGACAGGGTGGATAAAGTAGACATAGATTTTATGTGCCAACTCTTATGTATTCTCAGCATTGTACTTGTCAGAGCAGGACAGTGATGTACAAGTTTAAGCAGCATGGGAAGCCTGCTGTGTGCATCAATAGTGTCTCAAAGTAGCCTAAAATAATCTCTTAACCCTGTTAATAGTGATTCTAAATGATGAGTGATAGCTGGGAATTTTTTAACAGCCTAGCAGAATCTTAATAAGATCTGCTTACATTTCAACTGCGCATTTTGGAATGCATGGAAAGTCTTTCTACAGCTTTGTGAGCTAGCTCCATGCCGTAGGTTATTTTTGTTTGTTAATTATTTTAGGATTGCCTCTGATTTCTGTATCAGCCATCTACAAAAAGCAGGAAGGACCTGTAATTTTCTACGGCACATGTTGTGTTTTTACCTTTAGTAAGTTTTAGGAAAACTTTCCCCTAGAAGGGTAGTAAAGCCCTGGAGTGGATTACCTAGACAGGTGATGGGATCTCCATCCTTAGGGGTTTTTAAGGCCAAGCTTGACAAAGATCTGCCAGGGATGATTTAGTTGGGGTTGGTCCTGCTTTGAGGAGGGGGTTGCACTAGAAGACTCCCTGAGGTCCCTTCCACCACTAATACTCTATGGGTGCATCTACGCTGACAACTTAGGTCGACTTAAGGAAGCTTAAGTCGACCTACACAAAGCCGTGTCTGCACTGAGCTTTTATTAAGTCATCTTAAGCACTTCCTTAAGTCAACTTAATAACATCACCTCTGAAGGTCGACTTAAGCCTTAAATCAACTTCTTAAGTCAACTTGAAGCCAGTGTGGATGGGGAATAACGCTAAATTGACCTTATTAAGTCAACTTGAAGCCAGTGTGGACAGCTATGTCTATTGTTAAGTCGACTTAACAGAGTCGACTTAACTTTACAAGTGTAGACATAGCCTATGATTCCAACTGAGGAGAGAAAATCAGTTAAGGGAGACAAATGTCAGCATATCCTCAATGTCCAATTGCTGTATAATCTACTGCATTGTTACAATCCCTTCTTCAAGACATTCAGTTCTTTTGAGGCTTGCAGCTCTGGCATGCAATACCTCTGAGCGAAGAGGAATCAGTCACATTTCCTGCTACCTCCCACCAGTCTGCAGGCAGTGCTGGTCTTCATGAAGATGCTGAGCTAAGAGAACATGTTTGCATTGCTCTACTCCAGTCTATTCTAGCAAACAGCCCAGCCAGTCTGCTGGAGCTACGTATGTAGATCCAGAACATCAGGGGCACTAATGCAGCCACAAGATGATGTAAAAACCTTTCCACTCCAGCCCAGCCTCTCTGCATCTTGACTCCTGGCACATGGCTGGTGCACTGGTATACCAGCTCTACTCTGCAAGGTACGAGCCAGCAGAGCTGAATCTGACCAAGAGGAGGGGAAGCATGCTATACCCGATGCAGAGCTAATGCATGTTACCTATTTGAGCAAGAGAGGGACTCTTAGTATCCTCCAGAGGAAGAGCAGTTACACAATGGCCCCTGCCCAAGACTAAGCCTACAGATGCAGTGTAGCCCTTAAGGAGTGACTTGGCCATTATAAAAGGATCCAAACGGCATTCTGTTGAGCACAGATTTCTGCAAAGCTTTAGGGCTAGCTTGTAAGCCCCTGGGTGAGCACTTACTCACCTGCACGGTATCATTGAAACCAATGGGATTACTCATCTGAGTAACCGCTCGCCTGTGTACAGGAATAAGGGATCTCACCATCAGTCTCGCCTTAAGTAGTTCATCCAACTTCTACTTTCACCTATTTCTTCTACCATGGGCCAAACCCTAATGTCCTAACATAGATTTTACCTTGTACCTTCAATCTTCATCCAAACTCACTTCCTGTTGAAGTTAATGATTTGGTACCATGAATTTTATGATCCACTATCCACATAACAATAGCTTTATGTATCATGATATTCAACGGCCACAACACCATAGGTGCATCTACACTGGCGCCTTAGGTCGACCTAAGGACACTTAAGTCAACCTCCAGAACTCTGCATATACACTGGGCACTTGTTAAATCGACTTAAGCGCTTCCTTAAAACGACTTTATAACACCATCTCTGAAGGTCGATTTAAGGCTTACGTCAACCTTATTAAGTCAGCTTAAGTTGACTTAAAGCCGGTGTAGACAGGAGTGTCTACACCACAGGCTCTGCTAAGTCAACTTAACAAGGTCGACCTAAGTCGACTTTCAGTGTAGATGCTCTGTTAAGTCAACTTAACAAGGTTGATTTTAAGTCGACTTAAAGTCGACCTTGTTAAGTCAACAGAGCCGACTTAACTTAACAAGTGTAGACTTAGCCATAGTGTCTGAGCACATTTACCTTTAAAACTTATCCTCCCAACAGTATATATTTCTGAGGTTTTCAATCTAGCACTTCTGATCTGTGGAAAGAGTAGACATGGGGACAGGAATAAAACAAAGTACAACTAGAATGAACCCTGGAAACAACATGTTGGCAAGTCAAGCCTCTGATGAAGTGGGATTTTCCCCTACGAAAGCTCATATGATAAATAAATTTGTTAGTCTTTAAAAATGCCACAAGACACCTTGTTTGTTATGTTGGCAATGGGCACCTCAGAGAATCCAGCAATGGGGATCTCAGAAGGCGAGGAAACATCACATCGTTTATAGGAGTAGAACTAAGGAGAAGAGCAAGGTTCTAAGGTGGGAGTTAACATAATGAAAGAAGTCAGAAAGACAAAAAATGAGAGTGAGCAAGAGAGAAATGGAGCATCAAGGGATTGGAGTTAGAAGAGAAAAAGTCATACTTAGAAATTACTAAAGCAGAATGAATCATGGACAAAAGATCAGAAAATGGTGAATGTATAAAATCAGCAAGGTAAAGGTTCTTTACGCTGGGACAATTCTCCTCTGGATAGAGGACCTGTATGAGCTCTACATACCACTGAAATCTTACTTGGATTTCAATTGAGACTGATATGTGTAGACTGTGTGTATATCCTCCACACAAAGCCATGTATGCCCCATGGTGTTTCTTACGTTAAAAAATTCTGTTATTTTTAAGCAAGCATAACATAGCCCGGAAACCAGAGTCTGTTCTAATCCTGGCATCTCTGTCCCCGGCCATCTAAAACTCTGCTTTCTAAAGTGGACGGTGACCTTTGGTACCTGCAGGCACACCCCACAGATGTTTCCCCCACACTCCACTTGAGTCTATGAAACACTAGGTTATATGCTGGTATACTGGGATTGTGCTTGCTAGCTCCGACTGAAGAAGGAGGAAAGCACATACTTTCATAAGCACCTTGGATGAGTAATCATTAGAGAGCCATCATTTATCAACAGCCTCTGGTATTTACCATCCCACCTCAATGCTAGGAATAAGGAATAACCTCTATATTTCTGATATTGCCGACGGATAACTGTTTGCTAGTGCTGACTTTCGAGGATGACTGTTCTTGCATTTCCAATAGTCTCTGGCTTTTGGGGGCCCTGAGTGGGGAGTTCAGAGGCAGGAGTGTGAGAACCATGGCTTATTGTATTCAGCCTCGATTGAACATCCTAAAAGAGAGAGCGATAATTATCCACCAGCTGAGCATTCTCAGCTCCCCGCTGAAACACCCAAACATTCTATTAAATAAGCACATCTTAAACAGTAACCAACAGACCTTAAATTCCAGGATAATTTGCCTATGTTTGCAATTAATGTTTGAAGGTAAAAGGGTTTTTAAATTACTTTAATTCGTGGTTTTCTATCCACCCCCAACAAGTTAATGTTGCTCTTCAAGAAGATGTCTCCTAGCAACAAAACACACTCAGAAGCTTTGAGAAGTGGTGCTTCTGCTTCTGTCACTTTGGAAATGAATATTGGATGCCTACTGATGGCAAGAGAGACGCTCCATACAGTGACTTCAGTCCATGCACACAACGTACATGGGAAGATGGCAGGTAGATCTCTGTGGTGCCCATGTATGGTTCTGAGAATCTCTCTGCCAATTACTGTCCCACCTAAAAAATATTTAAAATGAACAAATATCTAACTTACTAACCGACCTTTCTACAACTAAATCCAGTGCAGGGCAGATGGCTATTGATGACTTAGTATGTTATGAACCGTTACTTCAACACTAGGGCTGCATAATATCATTTCACATAAAACTGGTATAAAGTTCATCTACTCACACGCAGAAGTATAGATTCCACCTTAACAAAGTTGACCTAACTTTTTGTAGTCTAGACATAGCCAAAGTGTTCTTGTTGAAAGCTGCGTGCCAGCATAGAGTATCTGTATGAAAAAGACTCCTTTGCAATTACGCCTTTCCTCACCTTTAATAAGACTCTGGAAACATGGCTAATCAATCCAAGTGACACAAGTGTGAGACTCTATTATATTCCTCAATGATCATATGGCTTTATATGTTATAATTTGGCTCTGAATTACGGCTTACATCAATTTTAATTGAACACTACTTCCCATCGTAAAATCAGACTGTGATGAGAACAGAAAGGTAGTGGACATTAGAGGAATATAATCAAAATTACCTTACTTAATTAAGGAGAAGATTTATTAAAATGATGAGTTATGTTTCTCTGGCCTGCTTTCACCTCCCCACTTTTGGGATCTTCTGTGTTACAATGTTACTTTGTAATCTTCCAGAGAGAGCAGTATATGGATTTTAATCTATTTTGTTTGTATGCCATAAAACACAGCCTGAGATGAATGCCACACTCAGGTGGAGAGGCAGGAAAGCAAGGTAGGGTGGTGGGTTAGTTATTTGAAGGAAACTAGCTGAAAAATGTATGCTTTCAAAGGAAATCAAGTTAACCTGGCTCCTTGGCAGGAGTTTCAGTGCCTCCTTTGTGGACCTGGGTCTGGACATACTGAACACTACCCACACTGGGTTCCAGGGAAATTGGGAGTGGTCAGGACTTCGCTGGAGACGCTTAGCAGTTTACATGGAAGCATGGGTGGAAACATGAGACAAAAGGCCCAAAACTCAGTAGCTCAAGGCTGAACAAAGTCTTAAGCCAGCAGCCCCCTACAAGTAAAAGTAGATAATGAAAGGAGTTAATGGCATGCAGCTCTTTTCTAAACGAGGTTCAAGTCTTGACACAGTGATGGAAGAGGATATTAGCCATCCCTCTAATGAGCTCCTAAACAATAGCTCTCTCTTACAAGCACTGTTGCTATTCTTGCGATATTACATTCAAAATCGTATCATTACCTGACTTCAACCAACAGAAAGTTCAAAATTCTGGTTCAGAATTTTCCTCTGCTGCACTTTGGAGGTACATGGGAGAGTAAAAGCCGCAACACACACACACGACATTGTACGGGAAATCAGTCCTGTGACAGAGATGGCAATTCCTGCAATAGCTTTGTGAAACCTTACTGAATTCAGCTGAACTAGCATTGAAGTCTATTGTATGAGAAACACAGCTTTGTCATTGTACCATCACTGGGGTGGGGGGAGACATGGCCAGGATACACCCTGGGAAGTGTTCTGAGCGCCAAAGCACTATTTTAAACAGACCAGTAGTGAAGGAGTCTCCTAGAAAATATCCAGAAGAAGGGCAATGCAAGTTTCTACCTCCGAACCCAAACTGGTGAAGCTCCGCCTTGAGGAGAGAACGTCGGCTGCTGGCTAACTGTTCATATTCTGTACAGATCAAAGCCCTACGGGGTATAAAGGAAGAACTAACCTACACACATGGGCTATGTCTACACTTGTAAAGTTGTCGACTCTGTTAAGTCGACTTAACAAGGTAGACTTAAAGTCGACCTTGTTAAGTCGACCTAACAGAGTGGCTACACTTTAAATTGACTTAAATCGACCTTGTTAAGTCAACTTAACAGTAGATATAGCCATCCACACTGGCTTTAAGTCGACTTAATAAGGTCGACTTAGCACTATTCCCCGTCCATACTGGCTTTAAGTTGACTTAAGAAGTTGACTTAAGGCTTAAGTCGACCTTCAGAGGTGGTGTTATTAAGGCAACTTAAGGATGAGCTTAAGTCAATTTAATAAAAGCCCAGTGTGGACGCAGCTTTGTGTCGGTTGACTTAATGTTCTTAAGTCGACCTAAGTTGTCAGTGTAGATGCACCCATGGATTCTTGTTCAGAGCACGAGGAGTTAGGAACCTGTAACCACAGAAAACCCCTGTGTGGGGTTGACTCCTACTTAGAACCCTTAATGGAATTGGGGGAGGCCTGTTTGGGAAGTGTATTCCCATGCATTTAGATTTTTTTAGTGTTTTAACATGCTATCTGAAATGCTTTTATCTTTAGAATAAATGTGTTTGCTTGGAACAGCCATGAGATATCTTATTATGTAACAATTAGATTATTTATAGTCTCTGAGGAGAAAGTAAAAAAGAAAAAAAAAAAGCAGGCCAGCATAGGCAGTCTGACTTGCTGGGGAATTCACGGAGGAGGGAGGGAATGATGCAGCCTCGAAATACGTTGGTCAGGCAAAAGAGAGATGCAGGTCTCTGTCCAAGCAAGGTGATGGCGGCGGAGGCAGGAGATTAGAATTGGTGACCTTGCTGGACCGTGCAGGGTGAATACAGGTGCCACGGCCCTGAACTATGGTAATGATGCAATACCCTTAGGCCCCTCCAGCTATGACATTGTGCATGGTATTTTTGTTCCAGCTCTGTCTTTTCCTTGCATCTGCTAATTGACCTTAGAACAGATTTAGCCCTGATCAAAATGTCCAATTTGCTGCTCTATTGTTAATAAAGCTCAGAAAAAACAATTTATTCAATAATTTTAATCTCGTTGGCTGTGTCTATCCATCTTAGCCATATAAATGGCTTTCACAGAACTCTCTCAATTTTTCCAAGTCCCTTTAAGGGCCCCAAGCCTGTGCTCAGGGAAATAAATGGGCAAAATGACAGGAGCAAAAATACTGCCAAACTAAAGTACACGTCCTTCCCCGGCACCGTTATTTAAGTGAGTTCTCCAGGAGGCCATTGTCAGTCGTTGAGTTCTATCATCAAAGCCCTATTAGAGGAGAGCGAGTGCAGAATCAATACAAAAAATTAAGGAAATACGGTTTTTATTACACGGTGATATTTAGAATTGATCCCTTAGGCTTTCCAGTCACCTCAGTTTTATTTTATACATCAGTGAATGGAGGGGGGCAGGAAGTGTTAGAATGCAGGGTCTCGTAAACGGACCACAACCAAACTGTTACAAAATAAAGATAGGCAGGGGCGGCGTGGTGATAGATTTGTGTATGGTGTAGTCAGCCTATCTTTTCTGTGTCTAACTAGGAAAATACTCTCAAGCAGGTAAAAATGGAAAACACCGATGATAATGCTTTGGGGCTTTTGCAGACACAGAAAGAATCATTTTACAGAAAAAAATAACTGAAGGAGGAAAGAAAAAAAACGTCTTCCCAGCCGATCCAGCCCGTGCTTGTAAAATGGTAAGTTACAGGAGACAGGTATATGACCAGCTCACCGTAAGAGATGGAGGACATTGGGGCTAGAAATTAAAATGTACAGCAGCACAGCTCCATCGACACAGCTGTGCCAGAGAGCAAGGGCTTATGTAGCTGTGCTGTGCTGTGCTGTGCGAGGAGAGAGAGCTCTCCTGATGCCGCACAAAACCACCCAAACAAGTGGCAGGCGGCTACGGCAAAGGAAAGTGTCTCCGGCCAACACACCATGGTCTGTACAAGTACTTACGCCAGCAAATTTTGTGTCACTCGGAGGTGTGTTTTTCTCACTCCCGAGTGACAAAAGTGCAAGTGTAGACAAGCCTTACTTGTACATGGCAAGGAAGGTCCGACTCTAAAGCCAAAACTCCTTGAGAGAAGGTGTTACCTGCTGCCTTCAGGTACCATGAATAGATAGCGTTAACCACCAGCTAATGTACCGAAAAGGATCGCCAGTGCCTTTAGCTGTGGCTTCAGGTAGTCTCAATCCTTTTACCTGGTACTTGCATTTTTTAGGGGTTAATGCCCAAAGTTGATCAGTCCCTTTTGGATGAAATGGGTGGACTCAGCCCATGATTATGTTCTTCGATCCCCGGGTGTTTTACTGCCCGGGCTGGCGACAGGATTTGCTGTGTTGTGGTTGCTGCAGCCGAGGTGATTGGCACCTCCCGCTGTACAACCAGCAGGTGCTCTGACAAAAGAAGCTGCATTAACAACAGAAAAGCTTGAGTGGTATCTTCCTCGAATCTGAGAGAGACTGGCCAGGGGATGGAGTCCCCAAGCCCTTAGACTGCGGGAGCCTCAAGGTCCCCATACACTCTTAGTTCTCACTAGTTCCTGACCCTTCCTGCCAACATTTCCTGTGGGGGCTCATATCACGGACAGTGATCTAGGCGAAGACTTCTGGCATCCCACGCACCTGCGCCTCCTCCTCATCAGGGACCACCATGGCAAGTTCTCAGTGGTAGGACTTCTTTCTGCTTGCAGCAGTGCTTCTGTTTTGGTTCTTGAACCGTTGGGATCCTGGTCCCATCAAATGGGTAGCTTGAGAATGAGCATGTTTATTTTTAAAAAGCACATTGGGGGCGGACCTCAGTACTGTGGAGCCATCCTCTGCGAGCTCCCTCCTGATTGACCCACCTTCATATACCTACAATTGTACAGAAAGAAACATTGCGGTCCCATGAGGACACGTCTTGGAGGTCTCATGCTGACACCACAAAATGATTCCTAGAGTTCATCGAAATGGATATCTTTGTAACAGCAAAAAACAAGGGTGATTCTGAGTTCTATCTCATTCTGATGGATAAAGATGACTTGCTCCTAGAACTAAGTACTGAAGGCTGCCTAGGTGCCAGAGACCATGACCTAAATTCACTTGCTGGGTATGTGCAAACAGAATATGGTTCTGACCAGTAATTACAGATAGGTGATGCTTTGCAAAGGTCAGTTGCTCAGAGCTGAAAATTGAAGGGAAATTGAACAGAGGAGAAATTTAAACAAACATGCAAGTGATAATTGGGAATTTTATGAGATGCCAAAATGATAAAGCCACCTTGGCTCTGCAATCAAAAAAGAAAGCTTCTCTGAATAAAAAAATCCTGGTTAAGAAGGGAGGTGAAAGCAGCAATAAAAAGCAAAAATACATAATGAGTGAAAAAATTGGAAAGCCAATGGCAAGGAGTCCAAATCAACAGAAAGGAAAGGCACTTGGTCTCAATAAAAGCAAAAATTCTCAATAAATGACCTGTAGTTAAGGAAAATAAGATGGAACTCTTTAAATACATCAGGAGGAAATTAAATCCTAGAAAAGGAATACATCCAGTACTAGATAAGGTTGATAAAATTTTCCACCACGATGTAGAAAAGGGAGAAGAATTCAAAACTTTCTCTTCTGTACTTATAAAGCAGGATAATTCATTCATCTTTTACAATGGAAAGGAAATGCTTTCTACTCCACCAGTAACTAGGTAAGACGTTAAATAGCAACCAAGGACGAGTTCCATGCCCACCGCAGGAAATCTGTCTCAGTCCACTTCCTGTTTAAAGAATATTGCCAAGTCGGGTTTTTTTTACTAGAAACCACTTGTTTTATAGCCATGACCTCTCACTTTCCTGCTCCCCATCCCACCTCTTCGAGAAAAGCTAGTCACTGACCTTTTAGAGGATAGCCATCTTCTCTTGTCTGTGAGCCTATTGTATTTGGATTTCCCACTGACAGCTAAGAGGCTCAATGTCTTGGCAGGCCACGATTAGACAGGCATTTCCTAACAAAATCTGAAGAAGGTTGCACGGCCTCATCACAAAGCATGCTTCAAGTCCCAGCCTTCACTTCGTTTCCTGGCTGGCCTTGGTGCATTGGAAACTGCTGAGAGGAGGAAGGAGAGTAGCAAAGCCTTCCCTAGCGGGCAAGTTTGGCTTTTCTAAGCAATTGCCCTCCTGCTTAAATGATGCCCGCCCATCCGCAAGCCCAGCTAATCCCTTTGTTAGCTAGCACACGGTGAGCTCCGCTCCAGCATGTTTAGTATTAGACAGCTCACCCAAGTATTGATGCCGTCTCACCGAGGAGAATTGAGATTGTTTTTCCCCCATGCTTCCTGCTTTTGAAACTTCAGATGTACACTGGAAATAATTTCAAGGGTGGCTGAACATTGCCACTAGGGGAATGCAAGGAGTTTTCAACATTAAGACTAAAAAATGTAGAAAATTTGCAAGTGGCTGCCTCTGAAATGGTAAACCCAAAGAAGCCCTATTCAGCCAGGCCTCATTTGACCTCCTCCCACATTTGCATCTTGCTGACTTTGATGGAGGCTGAGAGAAGCTTTTGTTTCATCCCAACTCCAGTCCCACATACTTAAAACACTGGCTCCTATGGAGCTGGAGGCTGCAGAGTGCAGGGCTGGGGTGCGCAAGGTTCAGGACAGAGAGGGGGACGGAATACAGAAGAACACAAGAAGACCACTACTGCAGGGCTGTGAAGAGGAGGAGCAGACAGTGACGGTCCTTATTAGCTTGCTGAGTCTCACACTTAAACCAGTGTCTCCTCAGACCCCTTTCCTCTCCCCCCCACAGGTACGTTCTGCCCTATGGAGTGGGCTCGCAGACTGAGGACTTAACATTCCTCACCGGGGAGGGCCTTGCTGGGTGCTTAGCCTCCTCGCTTGCCTGGCTTGTGCTAGCGAGTGATGTCTTCTGTCCCTGTTAGGCACACAGCACCAGTCCACGACAGCCCGCACACGGGAGACGAATAACAGCAGCAACGTGCAAATGCACCTCATGTTTTATTCCTATTTACTATTTGCATACAGAAGCATCCGGAGACCTCAGTCAAGCCCCGGGCCCCGCTGTTTTATGCACTTTATATCCTCATGATAGGAGACGGCCCCTGCCACAAAAAGCTTGTGCCCTAAATAGACAAGACAGCCACAGTCATATTATTCACCCCATTTGACAGGGAGAGGAAAGGCTCCCGAGGTCCCTCTTCAGTGCCTCAGTAAGAGTCATTGCTCCTCCCAGCTTCTTTATAAGACTTTTCTACCTACACCCAGCGCATGGTAGTAATATTGCCTCGGTAATTCAGGTGAAGCGACATTGTATCCAAGTTGGCTCTGATAGGAACAGTTTCTGCGTCTCGAATTACATCGCTAATGCTCATTTACATTCATTTCATTAAAAACAACACGGTCCAATACGTTCATATTTGGACTGCATGTAACCTGACTGCAGCTCGGTAACATCTGCTTCCGTGCCATTTCTGCTTCCTCACAGTGAATGAATGAGACATGCCAAGTCATCCTGACGGAGAGGTCACTTCATTTTGGTTTCTAAAGCCAAATCTCCTGTGCTCAGCACAATTCCCAATCAATTTGACATAAATAGCAAAATTAAGCCCCCATTATTCTCATTTACCGCAAAATTAAAGGAATTAATTAAACATGGAAGAGGCGTCGATGCCTGCCAAATCATTACTTCGAATAGATAAAAACAAATTCAGGAATTACATGATGGGGGGACGGCTTTGTATCCAGAAACCCAGCGAACTGTTGCAAAGGAGAAGCTATGGTAAATTACACTCCCTTTGCGCCAGACTCTCTCTCAGCTCTGGAGCAAGGAACAGACATTGTCTCTTAACCAGAAAGAGGAATGACTGACGCAACCCCCTTACTTTTGTTTTTGCAAAGCAGAAACCCAGAGGGCTGGCAACACATGCACTGAACAAGAGAAGTTCTTTCAAACTTTGATCTGTCGAAGGAGTGTCACTTTTGTAATGCCCATGAATGAAAAAGCTTCTCAGAAACACAAGCACTGGGGCCAGATCACGACTGCAGGGGAACTCGCCGGCTGTATGAGTAGCAAGGGAGAATTTTCAGGATGCAGAATGGTGGGTGTAGCAAATGGGGAAACGTAAATGAATGTTGAAAAGCTTTGAAACTCCAGCACCTACTGGTGCTCTAATGAAGATCCATCAACAGGCTGGGTTCGGAAGGTACAGTAATAAGACAAACACATTACTGCGAGGAGTGTTTGAAAGACACTGGCAATTACAGCTGCTATGGAACAATGAAATATATAGTGTTCCTTAAATAAACTGAAAAAATGATAACCTCTTTTAACTGTCGTGGTGTAGTAGAGAGATCTTCATATCTTCCTTAATGAGATTTTTATTGCCAGTGTAAATTTGTCTTGAACTGAATTTTTGTCTTGGGAACCCTGAATTATGTTATACTGAGTTGTTCCTGGTAAGCAGGCAGGCTTGCACACATTTTTTGCTGTGAAAACGGCTCCTTCTGGCAAACTGAAAGCAATTGAAGCTCAGTTTAATTAGCTGCCTTCTGTAAATATGCCATTATTCTTCTAGCGCAGTGCTGGAGTTATATTTACAAAGGGAACAGATAGCAATAATTATTTTGGGCTCTAGTTAGTCAGTATTAGTTAATGCCTGAGTGTAATTGAGAGGAAATTAAGACAAGTGTGGTCTTTGGTGGGAAAAGAATATGAATCAGCCGGTATAGAAACCGCATCTGTATTTCCATTCACAAGTTGAAATATGGCGCATGTTTCGTGCAAAGAAAGCAAATATTTGCCCTGTGCCCTCAGACTGATAGCAAATTTGTTACCATTAGTGCTTGTTAACGAGTCATGTTCTAGTTTGGGAGAAGTTAGTGATATTTGCTTTTCAACATGAAAGCTTTATGAGGTTTTTTTAAAATAATCAAGACAAAATTATTTTGTTACTATTTGCTTACCACGCTACAGAGCCATTCATAAAAAGCGTGTGGCCTTTTCTTTTGAACAAAGAAATGGACTCTTGTGGGAGCCAAAATGGTTCAGGAAGTCAAATATGGGCACAGAGCTTTTCATGCTCCTTTCCTTACTGAGTTTCAATTACTCCCCCCCTCCCCAGACAGACACACACCACACCCCGCACAACACAAGACATTCCTCTGCACACGCTATGTGCCCCCCGGGGAGAGGATGAGAGAACAAATACCTGACAGATGCTTAATGCATGCCTGGGAGATGCTCTGAATCCATGGCGGTGAGTGCAGAATAAGAGCCTGTACAGAACAAAGTTCAGACCCACCAAAACTAATGTCACTTCTTGGGGCTGCTTCCCCACTCCCCATCATTCACCCTGGTGCAGGGTGGGTCTACAGTCACAGTGGTAGCATTTTGTAGTCACCCCTGCACGAGGCAGGAGAGTGGGGAGACAGGCCCTACATCTTTCCACTGACCTGTGTGAAACGAGTGGTGGCTCTTGTTTCGATTCCCAAAGGAAAGAGGCATCTTATTCCTTATTATACTGAGGTCCATGCACCCCCTTCACTAAGTTCTTCTGTCTATAAAATTTTAGGGTGCCAACCCCTACCAAAATACTGGCAATGAGCCAAATGTTATAGACTCAGAATCTAAGGTCAGAAAGGACCAGTACGATCATCTACTCTGACCTCCGCACAATGCAGGCCTCAGAACCTCACCCATCCACTCCTGTAATAAACCCCTAAGCTCGGACTGAGTTATTAAAGTCCTCCAGTCATGGTTCAAAGACTTTAAGGTACAGAGAGTCCACCAGCCACTGAGCTGTGCTGCATATCACAGAGAAAGGCAAAAAACCTCTAGAGCCTATCCTAATCTGTATTGGAGAAAAATTCCTTCCCGACCCCAAATAGGGCAATCACTTAAACCCTGAGCATGTAGACACGTCTCACTAACCAGACACCCAAAAAAGAATTCTCTGTCCTAATTCAGAACCACCACCCCCCATCAAACATCCCATCAGCATATCCACCTGCAGTAGTCAAAGATCAGACAATTGCCAAACGAGGCCATCCCATCAGACCATCCCCCCATACATTTATCCAGCTCAGTTTTGAAGCCAGCCAGGTTTTTTGCCCCACAGTTCCCCTCAGAAGGTTATTCCAGAATTTCTCTCCTCTGATGGTTAGAAACCTGCATGTGGTACTTAAACAAAACTCCCATTACCCGCAGCAAATCAGGTCTGGAGAACCAGGCCCATGCTCGTGTGTTTGTAAATAGTTAGCAAGGGAAATATACGCGATGAGATGGCGGATGGTCTTGTGGGGAAGGCACTGGAGCAAGATTTAGGAAACCTGGGTGAAATTTCCCAGGGCTGCCATAAAGTCTGGCTTTGGGCAAGTCATTTCAACTCCTGAGACCTCCTCTGTATTATGGGACACATCTTCCCTTCTCCCATGCATTGTCTGGTCTGGCTACTTAGACTGTAAATGCTTTGGGAGCAGGGCTGTCTTTTACTAGGAATGCAGAGCCTAGCAGGATGGGAATCTGGGGTGTAATACACATCATAAATTCCTGCACAAATACACACTTGCCTACTTAACTATCTGCCAAGATTAGTTACTTGTAAAGAAAACATTTCACCTGTAATGTTTCCACAGTGCTGTAGGGTATAACCTCGAACTCTCAGCATAGCTCCCATGAGCGTATTTTTGCCCGAACTCTTCCTTTAAAATCCTCCTGAAATCATGGGTTCTGTTGGGCTCCAATGGCTTATCAGTACTGCTAAAAACGTGCCCGAACACCTAATCCACAAGTGGCAGGTTGATAGCGCTGGAGTACCAAGACAACTGCCATGTTGGGGGTTAGCCTAAGGACCCTAGCGGTCCCTTTTACCCCCTGATTCTTTGTCAGAAAGTATCCAAGTTGCATCCATACTGGCAATGGGTGTGCTTTTCCCTCACTGCACAGAGAGCTGCCACAAATCAAAGAACCTCCAGGGTGTCTATTCAACATGTAACAAATTCTCATTTGAGCAATTATGTAGATGAGATGCTAAAAATATCCTTTTGTTCCTCTGAGATATTGGTACTAGTAATGTGACGCGCACTGACTCCGTAATCAAGAAAAATATCTTCTGGTACTTGCAAAGTGCCTGGAGTTTATGAACGACATCTCTGTGAAAGACACAATACAAGCAGAGTTTAGATGTCCTTCTGCCAGGGTTCAGACAAGTAGTGTTTCCATAATGCAAAAACCTGGTCTAAGTTTGGATAGGAAATGATATGCATCTGGCATGTAGTTCGAAATAAAAAGGGTGAGTGCAATAAAAAGAGCCCCTGTAGATGAATGCACAAAGTTCCTCCTTTGAATAGCTTCCAGTTCCGGAAATCCATGTCAAAAGGGAAGTGAACTTTGAATATCAACTGTTTCATTTTTCAAGAATCATAGTGCAGGAAACACATCCTGGCATCTCTCAAAACTGAGGTTTTGTTTTTCAAAGAAGTCCCGGGGCCTGTTCACTGCAAGAGACCTGAATTCAAAAAGCCAACTTTGGACAGTAACTTGATAGTAGACGTAGCAAAGAGATTGCACCAATTCTCCAGTGGAGGTGAAGATGGGACTTTATGGTGGTGTGTGTGCTGGATTCCCCTCCAGTGACTGACTAAAGCATTCTCTGAGTCAGGTCTCCCCCAAAAGAAGGGACAGCCACAGAAAATATTTCCCTACGTGGAAAAGCCTGGCCATCTGCATTCTGTTGTTAGCGCGCCTCAGCACTGCAGTAATGTAACATTCGCCTCCCAGTCTCCAACCTCGGCCAGGGCCACTGGTCATGAACACGTCCAAAATGCCACAGAGGTGCGTTGCACTTTATAGTGCTGTAAAGCTGATGCAAATCAGCAACTGGCCCTGGGGATCGGCCTTGGAAAGCTTGCAAGCAAAGGGTTAAATTCAACCTCCATTCCATCCTCACAGGCCCACTGAGCCTGAATAGACACTGGTAGATGAAGGCCGTCACTTCGGACAATGGGCGAAGGAGACACTAGGGGAGCAGCAGGTGATAAAAGGGAGCAGGGACCAAAGAGGAGAACAATGGGCGACGCAGGAGGCAGCAAGTGACAGTGAGATGAGGAAAGGGCTGGAGGAGGAGGCGGCTTGCTTAATTTAGTTCCCGGATGTCAGATAATTGCAGAGGAAGCATGGGGAGCCAGAGAAGCCAGAGCAGAGCGGGTCACTCCTCACATGAGAGCAGCAGATCTCACTGCACAAATGAAAGGCAGGAAATGCCTCTCCATGTAGCTTAAACTTATTCCTGCCAGAGCATACAACATTGAAACATGTTGGGCGAGACGACAGAGCAGCTCAGTCTAGGTTCTGAATGGTGCCAGTAAATACTATGAGAGAGGCCACTATTTCCTCCCTTTCTAGGCCAAGTGTTAGCAATATCTGAACAGGAAAGAGACGGGAAAACCATGTCTCTAGGAAAAGCTGTGTGTTCTTTACTCTGGCTACCCGGCTCCTGATACCACTGCAGAAGTTAGGAAAGTAGCTAGGGTGTTGACCAGAAGCCAAAATGAGCCCACGTGAAGAGGAGGAAAGCCTGCCAGAAAGGACATGCCTCGCTGTAAGGTAAAATAACCATATTCAGTGGAAGCTATTTACATCCCGATTTACTCTGCTGTGCAATTAAATTCTGCTAATGCTATTGAAATGTGGTGTTATCTTTGAATGAAGATGGACACAAAGAAAGGCTAAGGAACAGATAATGGAGCACCGTGGTTGGGAGCATCGAAAATTAAGGCTGGAATACATTCAAGGGATGTTGGCAAGTAGCTGTTCTGTAGAGAAGGGGACTCAAATGATGTAGTGAGCACTGGGCAACAGTGTAAGAGACAAAGAGCAGACAAGTGAAAAAAATTGGTACGTTAGCACCTGCAGAGTAATTCTGGAGACAAAAAAATCTGTTAAGGGCTAAAATGTATTCTTAGTTCCACCTCTGGGACTTGCTCCAAGTCAACAGGCCAGATTCTAATCTCTCATTTACTCCAGTGTTCATTGCAGTCCACCCAATAAAGGTGATGGAGTTATTCTAGTGTTCTCAAAAGCGGGATCTAGCCAAATTGGTCTTACGGAGAGAGGAATTTGAATGTCGCTCCAGGCTTCCACAAATGTAACTCTAAGAAGGATTTGGCCATTGGTCTTTCACATTGCTCTGCATTATTGTGGATACACATGCTGTCTGAGATCCAGTTCCCCACAAAGATGTGAGACATTTCTCCGTCACTGAAGGAAAAAATACCAGTAGCTAGGTTTAAGGGAAAGGAATGCATTTGCCCTGCTTTCTGACCGTGTTCCTTTTCTTTATTGTTTGGCTCCTAGATAAACTTTTCTCCTTCAATTATTCACTAAGAAAGAGCGAGTGTCTGGTTTCTGGTCTCCTTTGTGCCACCATTTACTTCTGCTGCTCTGGGAATACAGAGTCAATGGCAGTTACCACCGTTTTACTAAATAATCAAGTGCACCGTAATCATCCCATAGCAGTGTGATCAGCAGGGTCTTTCTTACACCCTCGCCTGATCCTTACCTGGAAATTGGAGCTCAGTGAAAAATAAAAATCTCCTAGACAGCCCGAGAAGCGCAGAAAATCTGATCTATTTCCACACAGATCACTCAGTTAATTTTACATATTTTAAATACACATTTGCTCAATTTAATGCTATAAACCAACATTTATTTTTGACATATTTTATAAAACCCCAAGGCACAAACTTACCACCTCCTGTGCTCTTTTACACAGAACTTTTCATTCTGATTTGATAACTACATGGGGCAAATCCCCCATTGGGGTGAATGGGGCACCTTCCATGGAGCTCTGCCGATTTACATCAGCTGGAGATCTGGGCCATTTTTTCCAATGCAATGACACATTTTACATGTTGATCACACCACCCTTGAGCAGGAAAGCTGCTCCATCTGCTGGCCAACCTGGAGACCTGCTCCTAGCATGTTATGGACACAGCAAGGGAGAGCGAAGGTGGCTACGGCAATATCTTTTAATAGATCAACTTCTGCTGGTGCAAGCCAGGCTTTTGAGCCGCACAGAGCTCTTCTGCAGATGTGTAGCTTGAAAGCTAGTTTCGCTGACCAACAGCATTAAAAGATATTACCTCCCCCACCTGGTCTCACTCATGTCCTGGCCTGGGGACCAACACAGCTGTAAAACTACAGCCAGTAAGAGAAAGAGAACTGTCAAACAAGCACAGTGCAGTGGGAGGAGATATGCAAGGCTGTGATTTGCAGGAAGTGGCGTTTTCATGTGACTCAGTATTTTTTCATCTTCAATGTTCATGTGTGTCACTGGTATAAATTCCTTCTGTCCCTTCCCATAGATCATGACTCTGCAAACCACAGCCTCTCTGAGCCAGTCTTTCTTCCCTCTGCCCCCTTTGGGGGGAGCGCTGTTAGGTGGCAGATAACTCTGCCTGCTTTCACCTCACAATGCCAAGCGCTGGCCTCGGCTGTTACTGATAATTCTCTTCCCCAGCCTGCTCCATTCTCTAGCCTCTCATTTGTATGATAAATTACGACCCCACATCAGACGGAAGGGACGACCCAGCAGACGTGAGCTCTGCAAGTTCTTGATCAGCCTGAAGAAGATGAGCAGTTTTTTTCCTGTAGAGGTACATGCATGTCAGGTGATTAAAAGTGAATTCCTTTCTGTAACATTGCCTTCCATTAAAACAAGCAGTGGAGAACGCTATTTGAAGGAAAGTGGTTTAAACTCGTACAGTTTTAAAAAATAATTTTCCTTCCCTAGATTTCTAACAGCACTTTCAAGGATTCAAGCCCAAAAGCTTTAAACATTTGCATTTACCATTCTCTAGCTATGCTGACCCTTTCCTTTTTGATTTTCTAACCGCTCGGCCAGCGAAAATCTGTGAGCTCGTCTCGTTCCTTTAAAAAACAATCAGTTTCTAATAAAATCTTTCTTTCGCAAGTAAAAGAACAATAGTCAATGGAAGCATTTTCATTATCCCTGGATTTAGTAGAAGCAGGATAATAAATCTAAGTGTAGAGTCAACTTGACCAGACGGAGTCTCCTTAACACTTTAGATCAAGGGGTTTGGAACACGAAGATTGCCCCACAAATTAGAAGAGGGAACCTCTCAGGAGATGAATCGTTTCCATTAGTTGCTGCTGTTCAGCTTCTGACTTGGTTTTGTGACCGCGGCGCAAGAATGGGGGGAATGCTGTCCACTAAACCATATTACAAATAAAGATTATCCGGAAGGTGACTGATCCACAGTAGGAAAGCAGCCGAATGTGGAAACTGTTCAGAGATGATAAATTGAGCTATTTTTACATTGCCGGCATGGTATGCATAGGAAAGATGAGTCCTCCCCCTGGTCCCCTGGCCTGAAACATTCTCCATTGTAGTGATGGAGTGATTTCTTGGGCACTACTGCTGGAAAGATAGCCTGGGGGGGCACCCTGGGGCTGCCTGTCCTTGTGGGCCCCCCCATTGGGGTGGCACCCTACCTGGGGGATGGGTGCCTGGCCCCACCAGTGCTGGGGGGTGGGATCAGGGGCTCTGGGGCCCCAGCTGATGCTGCTCTGTGGGGGGAGACCTGCAAGCTGGTGCTGCTATAGCGAGCTGGAGGGGGCACTACAGCAGCACCCCTGGGGGTGGCTCTGGAGGGGCTGTGGCACTCCGGGCCCTATAGACCTGTCTAGTAATCTGCCCCTGGAAGGGGGCCTGGAGACTGCCAATCCCTGCCAGCGATACTCCTCCCACACTGGGATAGGGATGAGGGAAGATTGGGCACGTCCCTCCTTAAAGGTTGCCAGCCCCGCTCTAGCTCAAAGCCCAGTTTGACTCCAGCCTGTGAGGGGAAACTTCCCTTAGCCATCTGAAGAAAACCTGGTCTACTTCATCCTCCTGGTCTGGCAGTCCACAGCAGACTCCCACCATGACATCACTCTTGTTGTCCTCAACTCTACAGACCCAACAGGTATTTCTCCAGTTTCATACGGGAGCTTTGAGCAGTCACATCGCTCTCTTTCATACAGTGTAACTCCTCCACCTTTTCTCCCCATCTGTCCTTCCTGAACAGTTTATACTCATCCACGACAGTGCTCCAGTCAGGTGAGTTACCCACCAAACGTCTAATTCCAACCACGTCATAGGCCCTTGAGTGAACCAGGCCGTCCAATTCTTCCTGCTTGTTTCCCAGGATTCTTGCGATCCTGCAGTTCTTACTTGCACTGAGTAGCTGCTTTGTGTGTGGTTCCACAGATGAGAAAGGAGCCACCGTGGAGTATGGTGCTATTCTCTTTGAGGAAGTTTGGTATAACCTGGCTCAGATTCGTAGCTGGTATCAATTGACATCATGCTATTGACTGTTCCTGAGTCACACGACCCCAGAATCCAGCCCCAGGGTCTAGTTCTCCCACTTTTAGTCACAATCAGTAGTACCTAACTCTGCAAGTGCTGCGCCATCTAAAATCAATAGAACATGTTTCTTTTAGGGCTGGAACAGTGGCCAGGTTTAACAAGGTGAAAGGCATGAGGAAAGAGCAGCAACAGATACAAAAAGTATGTGGGACAGAAAAACATTTCAGACCATAAAGTAGGAGCTTAATAGTAGCAGGCTGTTGGGTAACAAAAAAATCACTTTTTTGATCTGTCACAGCTCTGCCTGTGGGTGTGCTTTCCCCATCATTTCAATGGATTCTCTCTCCTCACCGTGTACCTGCCTCAGAGAAATCAAACCACCAGAGGAACAAAGAGGTTGAATGTTATTTTAATTGAATTTGTTTTCAGGTTGTATTTCCAAGCCAGCCAGGGGGGGAGGGGGGGGAACAAACCTTTCATGCACATATTGTTTGATTGGTTTTTAACTGTGGTTCCGTTACCCTAATAATGAGCTTTTGTGGCATTTAAAGAACTTTGTTTATCAAAGAGATATTCATGCTGCTCAGATCAAGACATATGAAAAATCAGAGAAGGGGAGAAATAAATTGGAATGGAAGGGTCAGATGGAGAGCAAATAATGTTTGGGGTTCTAAGGTGCATGCCAGCTGAGAGATGCAGACAAACACCTGTGCCCCAGGGGGTTATTTCACAGCACGCAGGTGCATGGGGTCTACTTTTCCAGGTGCGTGGCACTTCTGGAACCCACAGCTTTCTGCATCTGGCTGGGGTGCAAGATTTCTGTGCATGATTAATGGAATCAGCAACCAGTCCATGCTGTGGCTGGTTAGTTTGTGCGGCAGCAAGTTAACAGTTCTTTTCCACACTATAATAAACACACGCTGCATGCAATGTAAGCATTAGTGAAATGAGTCTGCTGCATGTGGAGCCCATGCCCCGAGAAATAGGGGTAAGACAGCAACTGGCCTTGTACATTCCTTTCCAAGCCCCCCCACTGATCCGCTGGCTGCGGCTCAGTCCCATAAATCATCCGGAGATTCTCCCGTCCAGCAGAGCCCCTTGCATAGTGGCAGAAATGCAGCAGGATGACAGAACCCCCTGATCTGGTGATGGAAGAGTGTCCCCAGCCCAGGAGCGGGGCAATACAGCTGTTTGCTGCCTTACAGGCCTCCTCTGCAAACCCACGTGTAGAGCCTGTGTTACTTGCAGGAGAGGGCTGGAAGCAGGCCAGGAGGAAGAGTGGGGGCGGCCATAGCACATGCCATAGCTGGACTCAGGATGTGATTGCTTGCGCAGCCTCTCACTGGGGTCCCTTCAACCCCAGGAGCAGCACCAAATTGAGAACGTGCAAAGGCGGTATTCAGCCGCTCCCACCCCGCCAGCTGCGAGGCGTGTGCTGCACCACCTAGACGCCCCGTGGCAAGTCTCCCCCATTGCTTGCCCTTGAGTTGAGCGGGCTTTGCATCAGGCCGCTGCTGGCGACAGTTTGAGGCTGGCCAGGTACTAACCCGGGGCTGAGTGCCTTGCAAGGAAAAACACAAAGCCAACGGCTTTCCTCCAGCCCTCCCTCCTTCCTGCACTGCCTCTGGCAGCAACATACTAAATTAGACGCCCCTTTCTGCCTCCTCAGTATTATATCAAACTGGTGCTATCGGAAGAGAAAATGAGGGCTTTCTTGCTTCTTAAAGATGTTCCTTTGTACAAAGACAAAAGGGGGTCAGAGTTCTGTCTTGTGAGCTCTTTGCCAAATGACGTGTGCTTTGTGTTTTGAACCCATTTGTTTCCTGTTTTGGAGGATTTTTTAACACTTTGAATTGCCTTTTTTTTTTTTTTTTTTTTTTTTTTTTTTAAAGTAACCCAGTCCAAACTTTTAATTCTTGGTTTTAAAAAAAGTTTATTTATTTCTCGTGTTAATAACTGACTGGGCTTGCATGGCTCAGGGTTGTTGCAGTGGCTTAGTCACAAAACAGAACTCATTTTATTAAGAGAAGAATATTTCATTATCTGGCACCGGAGCTGGAAAAGGAAGGTCCTCGCTGTTTTTATAGGCCTTTTATTTAATGCATGCTCTTGCGGGCAGAGAGTGTCTAGACAGCATCGAGCACAAATCCTGATGTTACACCTTGATGTAATACAAGTAGTAATAAAGGTGTGGTCATTAAAAATCCCATAGACTTTTCGTAAGGCTGGGTTTGTTAGAACAGAGATCCTGGGCTAATTGTCTGCTGACCTGTCACCAGTCACACAGTACCCTATCATAATGGATCCTGGTCAGCTAACGATGTAAGGCTGTAGATTTACTTAACAAGAAAGATATTAGCCTTGTCTATACTAACGGAAGCAAATTCGCTGCCCTCAGTTCAAGCTTCCCAGTTCGACTGAACAGACTGTGAAGACCTGCTCAATTGATCGAGTAGCAGGAGTAGCGCTGAGTTGAGGGGGGGATTTCCCTTCGACTCAGCACGGTGAGGCCTGGGAGGTAAGTAGACGTTAGGAAGTCAAAGGGAGATACACAAGTTATTTCAAGTAACTTGCGTTTCTCCCTTCAACTGCTGCCGAAAATGGTGGCAAGAGAGGCCCAGGGCTCGCTGACCACAAAGGAGACGCAATCTGATGTAAATGTTCGTGTAATAACACAGGCCAGCAGCAGTGTTTGAAGCTGAGACTTTAGTACATGAACTAAAGCAGTAACTCCACTAGCTGACAGCAGGAGTAGACTATTATTCTGTTGCTGACCAGCCACTAGCAGGGGAGCCAAAAACATACACTGCCAGTGTGTTGTTAGCACTTGTGCTAACATGAAAGGAGGGCCATTTTCTGCTCCTCTGACACAAGTGGCTGCATTTCTGTCCAGGGACAGGTGTGTGCTTTGAAGATTTTACTAGAAGTAACAAAAATGTCCACCTATGCTCGCTGCCTCACGACATTTGCAGCTCTTCATCAACGCCGTCATTCTGGACGCTACTCTGACCTCAACCCACACTCTAACCTCTAGTGCTTTCTCCATCCCGAGTACCATGGACCTGATTAAAGCCAAATCAAGTCACTGGAAGCCCGTCACTGACATCAGCGGGCTTTGGAAGAGGTACACGTTTCCAGTTTACGGGCCGCTCTCCTCTCTCCTCCAGCTGGAGAACCTCTCCTTATTTCGCCATTCAGTCGTTTTTCATAGCTGATTATGGAGGCTTGAAGGCTGCTCTCTCACCCTTATTTCTTCCTGTTCTGAGAGCTGCTCCCATTGCTTCTCTTCCGGCTGTACCGCAGGAGTAAGACATCATGGCTGGCCTGTTTTTAGCAGGGTCCTACAGGAGCACTTTGCATTGTCTTCTGCAGTTGCTTGACATTTTCTGCAGTCATGCTGAGGCCAAGAGGCAGGATTCCTGCACTCCAGCCTCCTCAGTTTCTCTGGCGGCCGCTCATGAGTTATTGTTGATTTAGGTGCTACCACACCTGTCCTCCCACTTCTACTCTAATTTCTGTTCCCTGCTGTTTGTTCAGTGAACAATGATGCATTACAATATTCAGGTGCCTAGAGCTGCAAATCCTTTTCAAGATATAATCAGGAGAAAAGAAGGATTTTTTGCATGGAAAGCCGGTGCCAACATTGCTGCAGTGATAACCATTCCTGTATAATTAAAAATGAACATTTCATAAAATGTCATCTCTGTGCAGTATGTTTGAGATAAAAAAACCTCTCCCAGATCAAAAGAAGAGAATTCTAATTGGGAAAGGGCGGAGGAGGGAGTGACAGCCCCAAGACGCATTAATATTACCACAAAGCAAAGTTTGCTCAAATGCCAACTGCTCGCCCACAGTGGAAGGAAGCACCAGTTTACTCGTTAATCTGCTTAATAATGAACTAGCATTGTACTTGATTTCTTGAAGCTGGGTTTACTGCATGAATGAATTTTAAAGTGCTTCCAGAAAAGAAACCTCTAAATTCTGCTAAAAATCTTACGGATAACTAGAGTAAAAAAGAGTCTACTGACTAATCATTTGGGCATAGCTATTGCTATGATTTATGGTACCATAATCCATCATTACCAGGAGACATTTATTAAAAGAAAACAGCTATTAATTATAGTCACAAACATCCTTCCACGCAGCTTGAGTTCCAGCTTTGTTCTTCCTTCTCCACATCCTACTTGAATCTTAGCAGAACAAAGGCACCCCTAGGGGCTGAATAATATAATGGCAGTAAACACATCATTATAGCGATGACATTGTTAAAATGCTCCAACAGGAAAGAACTCTAGACAAATGACACACAGATTGCTTCAAAAATGCAATTCGTGCACCAATTCCTGCATGTCAGACTGCTTTCACACAGGTGCTATTGAAGAGGAGGGAGTAAGAGTCTTCTCCCCTTACACAGCCTTGGTAATAGAAGTCACAGAAGTCAGGGTTGGAAGGGACCTCATGAGATCATCTAGTCAAACCCCCTGCTAAAAGCAGGACCACCCCCACTAAATCATCCCAGCCAGGGTATTGTCTAACCGGGCCTTAAATATCTCCAAAAGACAGAGATTCCACCACCTCCCTAGGTAACCCGTTCCAATGCTTCACCACCCTCCTAGTGAGAAAGTTTTTCCTAATATCCAACCTTGACCTCCCCAGCTGTAATTTGAAACCATTGCTCCTTGTTCTGTCTTCTGTTACCATCGAGAACAGCCTACCACCCTCTTCTCTGGAGCACGCCTTCAAGTAGTTGAAGATTACTACCAAATCCCCCCCCCCCCCCTCAGTCTTCTCTTCTGTAGACTAAATAAGCCTAGTTCCTTCAGTCTTTCCTCATAAATCATGTTCCCCAGCCCCCTAATCATTTTCATTGCCCTCCACTGGACTCTTTCTAATTTGTCCACATCCTTTCTGTAGTGGGGAGCCCAAAACTGGACACAGTATTCCAGATGTGGCCTCACCAGTGCCGAATAGAGGGGAATTATCATATCCCTCGATCTGCTGGCAACACTCCTTCTGATGCAGCCCAATATGCCATTGGCCTTTTTGGCAACAAGGGCACACTGTTGGCTCATATTCATCTTCCCGTCCACCATAACCCTCAGGTCCTTTTCTACAGAGCTGCTACTTAGCTCATCGGTCCCCAACCTATAGCAGTACATGGGATTTTTCCATCCTAAGTGCAGGACTTTGCACTTGTCCTTGTTGAACCTCATGAGATTTCTTTTGTCCCAGTGCTCCAATTTGTCTAGGTCTCCGTGAATCTTATTCCTACCCTCCAGTATGTCTACCATTACCCCCAGCTTGGTGTCGTCCACAAACTGACTAAGCACGCAATCTATCCCATCATCAAGATCATTAATGAAGATGTTGAACAGAACTGGCCCCAGAACCAACCCCTGTGCACTCTGTTTGTTACTGGTTGCCAACTAGACATTGAGCCTGTGATGGGGCAGGCCTGCCCTGCCCTGAAAAAGCCCAGCAAACCCTGTGGGCGACAGAAGCCCCACCCCTCAAGCCCTGCCGAGCATGCTCGGACTGCTGCCCTGGTATAAAGGAGAGCAGCCCAACTCAGTCAGGGCTGACTGGCGTAGAGGAGGGACGCCTGCTGGAGGCTCCCAAACCAAACCTGCAACAACCCCTGCAAGAGCAGCCCTTACTGGAGAAAAAAAACAACAAGAGTCCAGTGGCACCTTAGGCTATGTCTACACTTGCACTTTTAAGTCGACTTTAACTAAGTCGACTTAGTGAGTCTGCACTTAAAATTAAAGTCGACTTAAAGGGGAACTTACAAAGTTGCCCTAGAGCGTCCACTCTAGATGCTCTAGGTCGACTTTGTGGGGCTAGGGGGACCTTGGGCGGGTCCACGGTGGTGGGGGGGCACCCCTTGTGTGCAATGGGGCAAAGGGGGACAGGGACCCTGGCAGGGCAGAGCACTGTGTGTGATGTTGTCTGGATTTAGGGAAGCAGGGAGGGCATTGGTGTAGTCCTGGGGTAGCCCTAAGTCGACTTAGGGCTACCCCAGGGCTACACTGGCTTAATTCGACTTTAAAAAGTCGAATTAAGCCTTAGGTTGAGTAGAAAGGTGGTTTAATAAAGTTGACTTAATTTTCCTTAAGTCGACTTTATTTTCCTTAAGTCGATTTAAGCAAGCTGCTTAAGTCAACTTAAGCAAACTGTAGTGTAGATGCAGGGCAAATTAAGTCGACTTAAGCCAAGCTTAAGTCGACTTAATTTACCAGTGTAGACGCAGCTTTATAGACTAACAGATTTTCTCCGGCATAAGCTTTCGTGGACTATAACCCACTTCATAGTAGACACTTCTGGTTGACAACTCTCTCAGGGGTTGTTGCAGGTTTGGTTTGGGAACTTCCAGCAGACGTCCCCTCCTCTACGCCAGTCAGCCCTGACTGAGTTGAGCTGCTCTCATTTATACCAGGGCAGCAGTCCGAGCATGCTCGGCAGGGCTTGAGGGGTGGGGCTTCTGTCGCCCACAGGGTTTACTGGGCTTTTTCACAGTGGGGCAGGCCTGCCCCATCACAGGCTCAATGTCTAGTTGGCAACCAGTAACAAACAGAGTGCACAGGGGTTGGTTCTGGGGCCAGTTCTGTTCAACATCTTCATTAATGATCTTGATGATGGGATAGACTGCGTGCTTAGTAAGTTTGCGGATGACACCAAGTTGGGGGGAATGGTAGATACTCTGGAGGGCAGGGACAGGATACAGAGAGACTTGGACAAATTGGAACACTGGGCTGAAAGAAACCTCATGAGGTTCAACAAAGACAAGTGCAAAGTCCTGCACTTAGGACGGAAAAATCCCATGCACTGCTACAGGCTGGGGACCGACCGGCTAAGTAGCAGCTCTATAGAAAAGGAGCTGAGGGTTATGGTGGACGGGAAGATGAATACGAGCCAACAGTGTGCCCTTGTTGCCAAAAAGGCCAATGGCATATTAGGCTGCATCAGTAGGAGTATTGCCAGCAGATCGAGGGATGTGATAATTCTCCACTATTCGACACTGGTCAGGCCGCATCTGGAATACTGTGTCCAATTTTGGGCTCCCCACTACAGAAAGGATGTGGACAAATTAGAAAGAGTCCAGCGGAGGGGAACAAAAATGATTAGGGGGCTGGGGCACATGACTTATGAGGAGAGACTGAAGGAACTAGGCTTATTTAGTCTACAGAAGAGAAGACGGCGGGGGGATTTGATAGCAACCTTCAACTACTTGAAGGGTTGCTCCAAAGAGGAGGGAGCTAGGCTGTTCTCGAGGGTAACAGAGGACAGAACAAGGAGCAATGGTTTCAAATTACATTTGGGGAGGTCAAGGTTGGATATTAAGAAAAACTTTCTCACTAGAAGGGTGGTGAAGCATTGGAATGGGCTACCTAGGGAGGTGGTAGAATCTCCATCTTTGGAGATTTTTAAGGCCCAGTTAGACAAAACCCTGGCTGGGGTGATTTAGTGGGAGTGGTCCTGCTTTTTAGCAGGGGGTTGGACTAGATGACCTCGTGAGGTCCCTTCCAACCCTATGATTCTATGAAAAAAGCATGGAGTACTTCAGTCTTTTCCGCATCATCTGCCACTAGGTTGCCTGTCCCATTCAGTAAGGGATCTACACCATCCTTGATCCTCTTCTTGTTACTGACATACTTGTAGAACCCTTTCCTGTTACCCTTCACATCCCTTGCCACCTGCAACTCCAATTGCCCTTTGGCCTTCCTGATTTTATCCCTGCAGGCCCGAGCAATATCTTTATATTCCTCCCTAGTCACCTGTCCAAGCTCCTACTTCTTGTAAGCTTCCCCTTTATGTTTCAGCTCCCCGCAGAGTTCTCTGGCAAGCTACGCTGGGCACCTTCCAGATTTGCTCTAGATAGCATGTTGCAGAATGAAGCAGGTAACAAAGTAATGCTGGTCTCCTCCCAGTGGCAGACACTGTAGCCAAGTCTACTCTGACAGCGGGAAATTCACCGCCATCAGTTAGATCTTTCTGAACTGATGGAGCAGCCAGGGAAGACCCACTTAATTGATCCAGAAGTCAACATGTTAATACCACTCCCTCGAGAAGAGTAGCGCTGAGTCAAAGGGAGGGCATTTCCCTTTGTCTCAGCACAGTGTATATGCCATGGTAAGGGAGATACTGAGGTTATTTTACGAAGCTTGCATCTCTCTGACTACTGCCAAATTCCAGGGCCAATGTAGAGCAGACCTGTGTCTGAGAAACCAGCAGAGTAAAAAGCTTCCTTTGATTAGTGGTCATGCTCAGTGTTTGTGCTGGGCACGTTTCTCAAAAAGGAAGATGTGTCATGGAATGGAGGGAAGCCACAGAGGTTCTAAAGAGTCTTGCGGGGAAGGGATGCATGCTGCGATGGTACAAGAAAGAGGAAGGAAAGAGTGCATAACTTACAATATTGGAAAAACATGAATTCTTCTACTCTAGGACTGTGTCATAGTGAAATAGAGACAGCCCTAGTAATGGAAGAGCTTTCTCACCAAGTGCGTCCACAAAAGGAAACACCAAAAAAGGGATAGGTGTTTGGAAGTCTGGTCACCATTTTAGCATGCTCAGAGGAGGAAGGCTCCCTGGCCAGAAAGCAAGAATCTTTGGCCACCTTCTTAGAATATTAACCAGATCATGAATAAATAATGTATGATGTAGTCTGATGATGGTTCAGCGTAACTTTGCCTTAATAAAAAGTTTAACAAAATTATCACTTGATAATGTCTTCGGGCCATTGGGGAGCACTTTGGGTTTGAGCTACTGACCTGACAGCTCTTAGTTAATTGCCAATTCCCACAGCCATCCCTTCCCCTGAGCAGGTAAGGGAAGATTCTAAGCCCTAGATAAAATGTTGAGCACTTAGACAAATGAACAGAAATCCTTATATCCTCCCCTGAAATAATGGATTAGGATATTAAACAGAATTATGAAATGTCTTTAGAGCTATGGATTCAGAAGAAGCTTTATGACTGGTTTGAAGTAATGTCAGTTAGGTCCTGCTAATGCATGATGATGTTTTGGAGGCGGTATTTTCATTTTCCAATAACAGTAAGTTACTAAGTACAGAGCCCGAGGCTCCAGATTTTCATCTAAGGCATGGAGTGATTTCTCTCTGCCTGTCACGTCCTATTGCTTAAATAATGTCCGGTTCAGATTTCTATTTACCCCAGCATGGCACCTCTACTGTCAGAATGAGTGCAAATGAGAAAGTCGGCCTTTTTGCTATTGCAGCTGTGAATATTAGCGAGAGAATAGCACTAAATCTTGTTTAAGCTACACTCATTCCATCCAGCGAAGAATGTCACTACCTGAATAATTTGGGTAATTTCCTGCAGCTCTGGTGTACTAGCAGAGAAATTAATGTTAATTTGCTGCTAATTTAGTATACTAACCCTTAATTAACAACAAGCCAGCTCTGAAGCACTGTATTCTAAAAGCTCAGCAAACTTTTACAAACAAAATCCCCCCGACTGAAGGCTTCACTCTAGTAGAGGTTATTAGCAAAATCACTCTGGGAACGCTATTCATTATCTCTAGGTAGGAGATAGGAAGATGGCAGCACTCTTATTACCACAGTTCTTGTGAAAATATGTTATAAAAAATCCTGCGTCTTGTACAGAGCATTGAGCCATTGTACAGGGCTCGTGTGCAACACCCAATGGATGATGGGACAGATTTTCAAGGTCTGGGAGCCAAAAGGGGCCAAGAAAAGAAAATGAAGCTGATTGCATTTAATGGGTTTGATTGTCTCTATCTACAGCAATATGCAACTAGTGGCGTTGGACAGGTGGGTGTGTGGCTACTTAAACACCCAGTTTTTTCTTCAGCCAGATTCTGGGCTTGTTTACACTGGGGGTGGAATTGTAATTTGATTTTAGGCTGTTGAATTACAGAAGGCAAACATGGGTGATCACACAGCAAATTCCTTGCTGGGTCTCCTGTCCCCACTGCACAATTACTTCCTGAAATCCATCGCATTGTGGATAGTAGGCACAGGGGCTTGTGGGGAGGAGTCTCATAGACTTTAAGGTCAGAAGGGACCAGTACGATCATCTAGTCTGACCTCCTGCAAAATGCAGACCTCAAAACCTCACCCACCCACTCCAGCAATAGGCCCCCAACCTATGACTGAGTTATTTACCTCCTTAAATCATGATTTAAGGACTTTAAGATACAGAGAATTCACTGGTAGGTGAACCATGCCCTGTGCTACAGAGGAAGGCGAAAACCCCCCAGAGCCCAGGTCAATCAGCCCTGGGGGAAAATTCCTTCCCGACCCCAAATATGGTGATCAGTTAAACCCTGAGCATGTGGGCATCCTCCTCTCACTCCACCTCCCCTTTTCTTTAAAGAAAAAAAGCAGAAAAAGCTTTCCCTGCTGTTTCTCTGCTGCAGGCACAATAAAGAAGCACAGTGCTGCATGCAGAGAGAGGAATTCATTGAAAACTTCCTAGGGCTGCATGCAGGGGAGGAGCTATGTTGCAGCAGACTGAAAAAACAGGAAAAGGAAGATTAGAGCTGCTGTCTGGCTACACAGTCCTGAATTTGAATTGTAGATTTCGACCCCAGTGCTATACCACGTGCAGAGGTGGTGTTAACAGGTCGAATTACAGCACTGTTTAATTCACATTTCATTCATTGCTCTGACAATGGAGACTGACACTGCAGAAGGTCGGGGTAAGCAGCATGATGTCGAACTTCACTGTCGGTGTAGACGGGGCTCAGTCAGCCGTATTGCCGTCTCCTCCAACAACCCGTTGGTTTCAAAGGGGTGACTCACTCAGGAAGGTACACCACGCATGAGGGGTGGGGTGTTAAAGACAGAGCAAGGGCACCCGGAACTGGACTGTGCACACAAACACACCCACCTCTGTGGGAGGGGTGGAAGTGTGGAGGCTGAATGACTTAGCCAGAGAATCATAGAATAATAGGGCTGGAAGGGACCTCACGAGGTCATCTAGTCCAACCCCCTGCTAAAAAGCAGGACCACTCCCCCTAAATCACCCCAGCCAGAGTTTGTCTAACTGGGCCTTAAATATCTCCAAAGATGGAGATTCCACCACCTCCCTAGGTAACCCATTCCAATCCCATAGCCAGTGCAAGGAGAACGAAAGGAATAAGGATGTTCATGGCAGCCGAACTATCGACGCAAAACCAGCCATGGGGCCAGCACATGACTTTTCCACATCTCTGCATCAGTACAAGAATATTTCTATAATAAAAAGTCGAAGTCAGGCAAGACTTGTCTTGTTGGAATTGAGGCCGGCTGCTGCCAATGATTTGGGAGAGCTTTGCTGCTCTCCATCAGTAGCTGTCCACGAGGTAGCTTTCCACAGAGCGTTGCCTTCCATGGGGAGCCTGGTCACAAAGGGAAGGCCCTTGGTGAGGAATGGGCAGGCTTGGTTTGAAGAGGAACCTGAGCACCAGCTCAGATGCCTGATTTAGGGAAAGAGGCAGGGAGATCCACTTTGCTTCAGATGGAGACAGCTGGCCAAGCTCCTACTCCCTTTGTCCTTTCTCCTGCTAACAAGAGAAAAGGAATAATGTGCCTCGCCATCCAAAATGGAGGTAGAAGCATTGAGTAGGCAGGTCATGAGAGCTCTGATTTTCCACTGGTCTCTGGGCTAGGCATCAGGTGTCTCAATGCAGGTCCTGGCAGACAGCTATTACCTTTCTTGGCAATTTCCTCTTAAAGGGCAATGATACAGTTGAAGGTCAAAGCAAGAGCCTGCTGCCATCCCATCCCAAGGGGTGGCCACTGCAGAAGAGAGATGTGACTAGCTCCAACGGTGGTGAAGGGACGCTAACTCAGCTGCTGTCTATCCTGCACCTGTCGGGTGGGAAGCCAATCAGCAGATGCTTCATCCTGCATCATTCACCCCGTTATTAGTTTCAAATGTGTTCACTGCAGGAGTCTTAAGGCACCATAATATTTCCTTACGCCGACACCTTCTGCGTTCTGGGATGTCCCTAGTTATTGGACTCCTCTGAGCAGGGAGCGGCCATCGCTTGTGAGGTGCTTAGATCCAGCTGAGAAACCTGCAGGCCTTCTGGACTCTGCCAGCTGTCCTGTGAAGGAGTCCAAAGAACAGAGGAGAAAGCAGGGGCTGGTATGGCAGGAAAAAAATGGTTAATAAAGAGCCAAGTGATTTGTGCTCCTTCTTGCTTTCTTTTGTGCCAGTGCTGTGAAAGTGACGAGGCTCAGAAATCTCAGCACACGTTAAAAACCAAGGCTGCGGGATGTTATCATTCCTCCCAATTAAGAGCACGTTTGCTTTTGAAAACGTATATGCCAAAGTGTCTGCAAGGAAGCAGCTGTGCAGACAGCCGGATCATAGCACATCCAAATGCGAAGCCATCCAAAAGGGTATCAATGTCTGGGAAAGACTGGCTGCTCTCAGTGATTTCAACAGAAAAGGAACACCGGTCTAGACAGAGACTCTGCTAAAATGAGACGAATCCCCCAGCATTCAGGCTGAGAGAATGACCTAACCGCACTGCAGACAAAATCCCACCCCACCCCTGCAGCTGAGTCTACTCTTTCCTCAAGGCAAGGGATTTGTGCGGGTAGATTCCAGTGGTCTAAATCCTCACTCAGACAGCCCTGATTCTCTCCCTGCTGCTAACACTGGGATTTTGATAATCCTTGCACTGAGAAGAGATTCCAGAGCCACAAAAAAGAATCTGTCTTTTACATTGCAGCAACATTCAGAAATACAATACAGTTCACAGTCGTGATGATAATAAAGATTTCAGTTATCCAGTGCTCTCCACAAATTTTTTGCAGCAGGTTTTCTCTGAACACTGGCTTCTGGCTGGACAACTAGCAAGCTGACTCATATTGCCTGGAAATAAAGACAATGCACGAGGCCAATCAGCTAATATAAATCATTTTCAATTTGGTGCTCTTTGCCCTATAGGGTCCATCAGTGTAAAGCAGCGCTAGCTACGCATATAGACAGAAAACAGGAAGAGGCCTCACATTTCTGATATTTTTAGTTCCAAAATCCTCAGAGCATCATGAAAAATTGGTATCACTCCTCCTTTCTTATTAAAAATTACTTACACTTAACATAAAGACCCAGGAGAGCTATTTACACTAAAGGATCAAATCCTGAGTTTCCCATATGAACATAGGAATTTGTCTCCTCTCCCTGTTTTGAGTCTGTTGCACATTGCGACCCACATTAGGGCTTTGCTGCCTTGGGAAGTGTGAACAGGAATTCCACCTACCATTGAAATGCAGCCACTCAGGCATGGACCATGGAGACTGCTCCACTGCAGACCAGCTCAAGGAGGCAAAGCAGCATTAATTTCACACCATCCCAGAGGCACCAGGAGGCTGTCCCCTGGAGTTTTCTATCTGGCAAGGGACAGTGGCCACTCCTGAAACTTTCTGGTTTGGTGGGAGGGGTGTTGCATGTTCTCCCCAGGCACCATCCAGACCCGTTCCTCAGGCCAGCCTGGAGGAGCTGGCCAGAGCTATAGGAAGTGCTCTGCATTCCCAGGGGAGCATGGAGGGAACAGGAGTGCTGTCCACACTTGGGAATTTAATCTCAAGTCTCATGGCTTTTAGCATTTTTCCTGAAGCCCCCGCTCCCGGAGTCCTGTGATGGTGTGAGAATCACAGCTTCCGGGGAAATATATGTAACCCATATGCCTGAAAAGGCTATCTCTGAGAGACCTGCTGAGGGTGGGTTACTGTTGTTGGGCAGATTAGTGACCCACAACTGGAAACAACTGGAAACTTCCAGTAGCAGGGAGTGGTAGCAATTTGAGCATGCTCCACAGTGTACCCTGCTGGTGTGATCAGTCAGATGACTGGAGAGCAGCAGCCTGAGCAGACAGCAGGCAGGAGCTGCCTTGAGGAGAGACCATGTGCTCAGTGTTCTGGAGAGGAGCTGAGCCAGGAGTGAACAAGATGTTTTCTCCATGTGAAGGAGTCATTTGCACCAGACCTTGCAGACATGCATATGGGACTGAGGGCTGGTTGCAGAGGAGAAGAGAAAGCCTGCATGTAATGTTACAGAGGATCCCAGCAGAGAAAGAAGAGGACAGCTATTTCTTGCCACTCAAGCTTCCACACTGGAACAGAGACTGTAGCTGAGAGTTGGGTGAACTCCACACAGACTTTGGGACTCTTGGGTATCTTTCATGCAAGGGATTGTTCTTGGTTAATTGTAGTTTGGTTTCTTAGGATAAGGTTCATTTAGTTAGTAGTTAATAAAGTTCATTGTTATGTTTGTTTTAGTAGTATTTTAATGTGTGAGTGTAGCTCTGAGCAAGCTTTGCTGTGAGTCCTGTACAGACTGGATCCTGGGTCTCCAGCTGCTTTTCTCCACAGGGGTTGGGGTGTATTTCTGTGAGGCACTGGAGAAGGGCAATTTAATTAATTTTAGCCCACCCGAAGGTTACATATATACGTTTCTAAACTTCATGGCTTCAGAGAAAAGCCTGAACACATGACTCCTGGCTATAGAAACACAAGGCAAAAAAGCCCAACACTTATTTAGTTTAAATCATGAGCGCTTTTCAGGAAGAAAATCTCATGGTTCTGGGAGGGCTGGGGTCGTTCTCATGAAGGACAGCCAGAATCTGTCTCAGATGGTGTGTGGGGAGGGAGCGAACACAGAGGGAAGCTATGAATTAGACAGAGCGAGGCCTCTGGGTTTCAGGCTGACCTCTGTAGTGCTGGACCAATTCTGATCCAGGTTTGCCAGCCCATGCCCTTGCCTTCTTCCAAACAGAGGCTGGTTGTTCCTTGACCAGTGAGATTAGATCTCATACATCTTAAGGCAATCACATGCCATAGTTTATTTTCATGTCGCCCTTTTACCATTTTTTTTAAATGCAAAAGAAGTTAAGATATGCCCTTCAATAGCTAAGAAAACATGCTGTGACACTGGGAAATCGCAGAGGTTTTGTTAAGAATATGGCCCTTTAAAAAGTCACAGCAAGTTTTTATTGAACATACAGCATCTTACTAACAAAAGCTTTGTAACTATAGGAGCTACGTCCAAGTGCCCATTTTTTAGGCTCTTTACTGAAGTCAGACATTCTGCCTTCTCCCCATTCCTGGGATCAGACACTGCAGGGTAACCACTTTGCAAAGCCAAAGAAATCATTAATTAGCTAGTTTATTGATGGCAGTGGGTTGGAATGACGGGTCCAAAATCTGCAATAATTAACGACAGGAAAGAACTCAGACTATCAAGGGATGAGGGAAGTAAAAGGAAGGACCAGGAAGGCCAAACAGAGCTCAGATATGGGTACCAAAAAGGTCTCATCTTCTAGACACCCTGCGTCACTAACATCAACGTACTTATAGCTCACACATGGAAACTGGTCAAGAACTAGGAAAAAAAAACAACTTTTTTATTCATTGCCACAAAGAAACCTGGGAACCCAGAATCCAGAACACTGGAGCCAGAAGTGGTCTGGAGAATGAGCAGCACCGGGGCCTTGAAAGGAAGCTGTAAAATCCCATAATGAGGATTATGCAGTACTATGCCTGAAAAGAAAGTTCTGCTTAGTTATACGAAGGTTGATACTTTTGCTAGAGGATGTTGTTGTTCATACACAACCTACTGAGCCCTTGCTCTCAGTAGGAGACCTTGTGCCAATGAGTTGCACAGGCTAATTTTAACCTGGGTTAAAATATTTCCTCTCAGAACTGTTTTATGGATTGCCCCTGAATTTTACTTTGGTGCCCCTTTTTCCTTAGGCCAGAAAGAAAGAGTACAAACACCCGCTGACCTTCTTTCTGCTAGTCATTACATTATCTCTCTCTTGCAGACTTCTACCTATTCTTCTCTCTCAACTAAATAGACCTAATATTTACAGTCTCTCCTTATGCACAGGTCTTTCCACTGAAATCTTCATGCCTTTGATTAGGTTTGTTGCCCTTCCCTGAACCCCTTCTTTTCTGCCATACAATTTTGGAGTTATGGAAACCCAAGCTGAGGATAGCATTTGCAGCGAGATCATGCCACCCATACTGTAATACTTTCAGCAATAATGCCATTTAACGCTCTTGCTTTCCTGACCACTGCCATACACCAAGCAGATATATTTCACTCAGCTCTTCAGGGAGGTCTAGGGTTTTTATAAAAAAGTGTTCCAGTTACTTGTAATCCAGCCCTAGGAATGATGTGTGGTTCCTTCCACTTTCCAATAACTTGCACTCATCTACATTGAATTTCATGAATCTTCAGGTTGCCCAATAATGTGCCTTTGGTAGAGCCTCATGAATTTCTTTTCAGGGATCTCCACATCTGACCAACATATCTGGCCATCTTTCAAAGTAGCTATGTCTACACTAAAAAAGTTAAGCCCACTTTGTTAAGTCGACTTAATAAGGTCAACTTTAAGTAGACTTAACTTTTCTAGTGTAGACATAGCCCTTTGTCAACCTTATTAAGTCGACTTAACACTTTAAGTCAACTTAATAAGGTCAATTTAGGCGCTAATCCCTGTCCACACTGGCTTAGGTCAACCTAAAACGAGGTGTTAAATTGACTTAACTTTTCCTTAAGTCAACTTAAGGAAATGCTTAAGTCAACTTAAGGAAAGTCCAGTGTGGACGCGGAGTAGTTTAGGTCGACTTAAGCCTCCTTAAGTCGCCCTAACTTGTAAGTGTAGACGCCCCATTATTAGTAAATTGCACAGAATCAAATAGCCACACACCACAAGGCTACATTGCTACCTTACAAAGTTGGATCCTTTCTTCACTTTTTTTTATAAACATTGCAATTTTGTTAAGCATTAACAACATAGTTGATTCCTCTGAAGTAGTTTTGAACTCTAACATTGCTGCTGTCCCTGAGACTCAAGTCAACATTTCTCTATGTCCTGACTCCCATCATGCAAAGACTGCACATGAGCTGTCCCACTGACTTCAGTGGAATGGCTCCCATGCCTAAAATTAAACCCGCGCTAACACCTAACAAGATGGAGGCCTAAAGAGCCCCCTTTGCTTAGCCCATTGAGGAAGTGATCATCTTTAAGGATTTTAACGAAAACAACTGCAAAAAAGGCGTCATCAACTTCTGTACTGCAGGGATATGTTACGGGGCCAACAACTGCTCCCTGCATGTAAGCTCAACTGTCAATCCTATGTGAAAGTTCACAGAATCAATTAATCAAAATTGGTACGTCAGATGTTAGGTCAGACAGAACAATGAGGGAATATGCCATTCTGCCCATCACTCCCTTCTCGGATCCTGAAAGATTTGGGGGAGAGGAGAATTGGCTACTGGAGCAAGATTCACCATCATGCCTGCTACACCACCGTCTCCTGGGATCCCAGGATTTTTGTCATCCCTATCCTGAGCTGTCCTGACCAGATGAGGCCAGGGAAAGGGACCCAGGTGACGTTGCCATCTTGCCAGCCATCACCTGGAATGTGGAGCTTTCTTTCTTTCTCCTGCCTCTCCCCTCCCTCCATATGTCCTTTTCCTTCCTTTATTTCCTCTCTTCCTCTCCCTCCCCCTTCCTTCTGTCTAACAACAGTCTGGGTTAACTGGCCAAGAGCGTGTATTTCAAAACACTGCTGAAAGCCTGTGACCAGGAAGAGGAAAGTGAGAGCAATGTCCTAAATGGCGCAATGCTGGTTTAATTCACTCCCAAAGTGAATTAAGATAAGATTGATGAAGGCCTCTTTAATTCTGAACAACAGTACCACACAGGGATTTAGTTGATATAGTTGATTCAGATTAATATTTCTGAATGTTACTCTGTAGACAAGCCCTAAATCAGCAATGAGAGAACTCTATTCTTCAGATAATTTGGGGTTCACTTCACTAGACATTTTACCCTTGTGGTTGTAAACTGTGGCTTCCGAGCTGTTTTCCACTACAGAAGAGAATATGAAAAACAATGTTTGCTTCAGTTTTGACTTAAGGTGAATAAACTTGGCATATGAATTATTTATATTTTATTCCTAATTAGAATTTTTCCATTTTAACAACAGCATCAGAAAGGGTGGCCTGGTGTGATTCGATAAAGCTGTATTTCTGCTGAGCAGAAAGACCCACCACACTTTCAAGATATTAGCTTTCTAGAAAGAAGTGGGTACTTTCCTCTTAGGAAAGACAATACCCTATACTTCAGCTAAAGAACTCCATCTGGTGTAAGATTTCTGAGTCAACAGCTTATTAGCAAAATTGTCTCAGCAACGCATACATCTGATTTGCTCAGAAACCAATTCCACATTTAGACAAAAGTCACAATCTGCCATTCCCCCCTAAATCATGTTCCTTTAGTTTCTCTCAGTTCATTATCATCAACAATTGTCAGCTTTTGCCAGCCCTCTGCTGGATGAATGCTACTTCAAATCATACACGCTTTACTTCCCCCAGCCATGAAACTTTCAATCAATGCCGGCCTCGCAGATTTCACAAGAGGATATTGTTTGCCTGATGGGTAGTCTATCTACATACACTGCAATTTCCACTCTGTGGCATTTATGCTGAGACTTCTTTTTGACCATGTGTTCAGACAATTCTCATTTGTTTTGTTTTTTTTCCCTCTTTGTCATCCCAATTTAATTTGCTGTCAGAGCCATTCTTCTGGTTTGTATCTTTTCACTGCTGCACTCACTGCTCTCTCCCAGGCTTCTTTTAATGGCACATTTCTCTTCCAGTTTATGCTGAATCATTGCTGCTGGGAAGCCAATGCTGTGGACTTCTTGGGTCAAGGGTGAGATTGTAGGTTTGCTCAGATTAATTTTTCAGTTGTTTTTGCTGGTTTCCAGATGAGTCCTGCTGATAAATCATCAGGAGCATGGGGAAGGGGTTTGGGACAATATGTTGTTAATTCATGGAAGCAAAGTTCACTAAATCTGCATTTATATTCTTTCTTTTCCCTTTCAGCCAGCCTCTCAGCTGGGGAGATGACATCTAATAACATCTGCTTGGTGAAAGATCAGACCACTGAACTGGTCATCTCTTGATTTAAAATCCATTATTTACTTGCACTGTGATAGTGCCTGGGAGCCCCAGTGACAAACCAGGACCCCCTTGTACTAGGTGCTGTACAAACCCAGAACAAAAACAGTCTCTTGCTCACTAGGGGCAAATAAGTTGAAGCAGGGTCTTGTGAAGGTGCTGAACGTGGCTCCAGATTTCCCAGCTCCCTCAAAGACTGTGTGACCTGAGCCCAATCCCTTAACTTCTCCATCTGTACCGGGGGGATGCTATTGCACCCTTTCTCCATAGGGGTCGGTCTGGTCTAGTTCTATTCTATGCATTTTAAAGCAGAGACCGGGACCTGGCCCTGGACCTGACGTGTGTTTGCTCAGCACTAGCACAACTCTGCTCTAGGCATGACTGTGCTACCAGTGGTCTCCGGCACACTCATCAAGCCCCAGTAACTCAGTCCACATGCCAGGAGAAGAATTGTGCCAATTTTACAACCGTTCCTTCAGCTCTTCGGATTTTGTTTAGCTCGCTTCTGCAACAACAGCTGGGAACAGTATTTCTTTCAAATTATAGTAAGATTTAATGTTATCTTAATGTGATAGAAGTATAGCCTGGATTATTTTTAGCAGGAAGCGCAATATGTACTAATGGATAATAAAGACTATGTACGAAGGCATTAGCTTGTTGAAGATGGCTCGTTTGAGCCAATTTTCAGTGTTATTAATACTCTAGTAATTCATACGGACTCCACAGTTGACGGTGCCATGTTTTACCGGGAATACATTTGAGGAGTCCACCATTTTGACATGATGATATGGCGCATTTGTAAAGAGGGCTTTGCATACAGATGTGGGGATACATGAAGGCTGAACAGGAATGGGATTCTCCATTCTGCAAAACTTCAGAAATTTTTGGGAAAAAAAATCATCCTGGAGGAGAATGAGCAAAGCCATTTTGATTTTTTTGTTTTCCTGAATGGCTGTCCGGACCCCCAGGTGCCTGACTACCTGACCACCCACCTTTTAGGGGCCAGCCAACCCACCCAAAGGCCTGGCCAGCTGCAAACCAGATGCTCAACAACCTAGGAGGCTGGGAATCATTGGGACCTGAGTGTCCCAGGGAACACCAGCTCAGTGGCAGCTGACTAGATAAAGTGCTGAGGTTGCAGGCAAGGTGGAAGCCCACCAGGTGAGCCGAAAGAAGCTGGAGAGCCTGCAAGGAAAGCTGCAAAAAAAAGTGGGGCCAGGGTGTGCTCAGTGGGTTGCTTGAAGCTGAAGATCCTGGAACCCTGCACTGCAGAGAGGCCGCAAGCTTAAGAGCCAGGGCTCCTTGGCCCTGGGCCTCCTTTCCACCCACCACATGGGCTGCCCCAGAGCTGGAAGCCAGCCTTCTGAGATCTCCAGGGCTCTCAGTTCTCCAGCTGCCTGCAAGTGACTTTGGAGGAGCTGACTGGTCAAGTTGGCAGGACAGCAGGTGGGTTTCCATCAGAATGTCATTGCAATCAACTCAATCTCCCCAGATGTTTCTATTTCAATTACTCGGCATTTTCTGATAAGAAAAAATTGGCTGGAAAATCTCCAGCCTGTTCTAAGTCATATAATGTACATAAGCCTGGGGTGTATGCATTTTTAATCAGCTATGTCAACACAGGCGTACAGGACAGATCCACACCAGTTAAATGGGTGTAACTCCCTAGAGCTACAGGGGATCAGGTTGAGAACTGTGTATGCAGTGATGTTCTTGCTGTGCTGGTCCCAGGATATCAGTGAGAGGAGGTGGTCGAGGCCTGGACCAACTTCTGATGGTGTGACAGAGAGAGAGGCTGTTAACTCTTCATCATGTCTCACCTATGCGAGGAGGTAGATCATCCCCCATCTCCCTACTGCAGTTCTTATGCCAAAGCATCTGATGAGGGCCACTGTCAGAGACAGGAACTGAACTAGCATTGATCAGGTCGCTAGTCCTACAGTATTCCTGGTTGTATCAGTGATGGAGACCCTAATGAAGTCATGACTTGCTCTCCAAAACCAGCAGCTACATACGTCACTTATATAGCAGAATATTTTCCCCTCCAGTACGTTAGGCTCAACCTTTTTTAGGACTATCCTGTTCTCTGTGTTTCACATAGCATCATCTTCCTAGCAGCTAGCTCAATGAAAACATTCTGATTTCTGCTGTGGACAAACATTGCTAAAGACAGAGTCAACAGGAGGCGCACTGTCTTATTAGAGAGCGACTAACCCTAGGGATCTATGCCAGGCCCATCCAACACCAGGGGGTTCAGTAGACATTGAGTCAGGCCCAAGGAGCTGCCTATGTTTTTGACTAAGTCAAATAAACAAAGGGCAAGATTATTTTAAAGCGACGTTGGCATGAAGTTACATCGCTTTATCTACCAAGAAACATAAATGATCCAATTAACAGTGAGTACTCAGCCTGGCTGCTCACGCATGCCCTGGCTGGGAAGAATTCTTTGCTATCTTTGACTTGCTGTGTTAAGGCGCATCACATTAAATCACTGTGTCTAGTAATTATTTCTCCCAGTGATGTCTCTTTTCATAGTTCATGAGATAAAAACTCTGCTATGTTGTTGAGACATAAAAGCACTGCCCTTCTCGGCCCAAAAAAGAGACAGAGAACACTCTGAGATAAGGAGACAGCCGGGCAACCTTCATTCAGGAAGTACAACTCTTTTTTACACTATTTTTAAATACTCTCTTAAAAAGCATCTGGCCATTCCTGCACTGCCCAGCAACTGAAAATAGAAACAGTCATGGCAATTTAAGTTGCATGAAAGGAGAATTCTGGCTCATTGGCATCTGCCAGTAGCAAAAATCTCCAATGGCTGCAGACAGGACACTAGATGGGAATTCTTTCCCAGGTATCTGGCTGGTGGGCCTCACCCACACTCAGGGCCTCACTGATTGCATATTTTCCCTGTGTCAGATTTGCTGTGACCCTGGGGGATTTCCACCTTCCTCTGCAGTAGGGGCCTGGGTCACTTGCAGGTGTAAACTAGCGTAAATGGTGGTTCTCTGTGACTTGACATATTTAAACCATGATTTGAGGATGTCAGTAACTCAGTCAGAGATTAGGGGTTAATCACAGGAGTGGGAGGGTGAGGATCTGCGTTGTGCAAGAGGACAGATTATATACCAAAGGTCCCTTCCGTCCTTAGAGTCTGTGACATCTTTCCCCTAAAAGAAGATGCCCTAGGGGTCAGTCAGTTGAGCGCTCTGATGGGACAAATGAAAATCTCCTATTGACTTTAGCCTATGACTCAAAGGGACTCACTATGTAATCTTATACTAACCAGCTGCGAACTGAGCTATGGGAGGTTCCCAGTGAGGTACAGCACAGAGAACGCCTAGCGAATATCTCCCTTAATGACTTGGAAAAGCGAGCAAACAGATTGTACAAGCCTTGAAGGAGCTGCAATGCCAGTTGAGGACAGAGGAATAGGAAAGAAAGGTCCAGCCAAGAGATAAGAAACAGGGTTAGAAAATAACCGAAAAGAAACGTATCCTGTGGTGGTGGGGAAAAAGCCTACACTAGCACATTGTGGGGTGGCAGTGAGTGACCGAAATAAAATACAAACATGTAGAAGGCAATAATTCCAAGAGAGGCCTAGGAGTGAGAGAGTTTAGCAGATTAGACCCCAGTCTGCAGCCAAAAAGGCCGAGGTAACTTTGGACTGCATACAGTATGTCAGACCTGATTCTGCCCTGCAGTACAGCTCACTGGCTGAAGTGGATATCTGGCATTCCCTTGTGGGAATGGGAGCCCTGGGGGATGTAGAACACTCCTAGGGACTCTCCAGTCTGGTCTCCAGTGCAGGGGACATTGCCTTTGAACTGGCCAGCTGCTAGAGAGGCATCATGGGACCTCAGGCACCCCGCATAACTCACCCTGAGGGAGAAACCTGCCTGGGATAATTAAAAGCACGCAGGGCAAGATACGAGAAAATGATCTGCAGGGAACAACCCTGCAGTAACCAGGGAATGGATTGTGTCAGTCAGGCGGTGTTTTCCCATTTCTAACGCCTGTGTCTGTTCTGATGAACCAAGTACGATAGTTACCTAGGAGATAGACACCCGTAATGGTGCTGGACTTGATACCTCAACTGAGCATCAGCTCACACCTAAGCACAGAAATTCTGCCAGCTTATTTTATACTATCCTAAAATGGGCTGGAAATTCTGCCTACCTGGGGTGCCTCTCTCTCAAGATTTCTGGCTTTTCCATTTCTGCTTCCAGCTGCGGGCCCTCTGATAGTCTTTCTTGTGACATTTCAACACTTCTGGTCCTGCTTCCTGCTGGAACCCAGTTGTGCAAAACACACAGCAGAGTGAAAGGAGACAATTATATGCAAATTTGGGGGGAAAGCACAGCCTAAAATTAAATCTGAAAACTGGCAAAGCACCAGACACTGGAGTCCAGGTTTTCTTCCCTTCCTCCTATGAGCAGAGTTGGCAAAACATTAATGTCTGTGCTATGGTCTGGATTTATAGCTGGTAGCAAACAGAAATTTATGGTAGTCAACACTAAATTGACAACTCTGTGATCACAAGCAGCACCAGTATAGTTCGCTGATTATCTTTACTTCAGAGTAACAAAGCAAATCCCTCCAGTGTATCACACTCAACTTGAAAACTGAAGATTTTATGCAAACAAGAACATTTAAAATACATGCTACCTCAAAAGTACTGCTAAATGCTGTTGAAAATCTGAAAGGCTCATGGATGTTCCTGTCTTTTTCCATCATTTATCTTTTCTAAAACACTATGTAAGCATCCTGCCTTCTGCAGACTCAGTAAAGAAAAAAACCATCTTTGACTCATCTGTTTAGGAAACAATGACATGTGTCAACCAAATCACTGCTGTACAGAATTCGACATTTTCAGCTACTGTCAGCGGGTTTCTTTATTGAAAATAATCAATGCCTTTGACAGATAAAGAGAGCTAATACGCGAACACGTTTTGACAGCTTTTTTGACAGTGGTTTTCACTGTCAGTCTATCAGATTTGATTTTTAACTGGGATCCATGAGAAATGTGTCTGTGGTCCTCAGTACTAGAGCCTCACAAATCCAAAGGGCCGAGGCAGTTCAGTTTTAATTCACCATTATCTATCATTTTTCAGTGCTTAATTACTCATTTTTAATACCCTTTCTGATTGTTCTCCTCTCGAGGTCTCCTAGTAAGGCACATTTTAACTCCTCTTTACTGCTCCCTTGGCAGGCACGCACATTTCACAGGGTTAAAGTTGGAATCATAGCTCCTGTCTAATGCCATCCTGTTCAGATTGACAGTTTGGTTCCATCAAGAGCTCATCTGCTCTGCTCTTATGAGACTCCAGGCGCTGAAAAGAAGTTATTAATATAGATTATGAAATATTCAAACACTTGTCTGTGCAAGAACTTGAGGGCCAAAGGACCTCCTCATTAAAATTCTTTATACAAAACTGATTTAATCCTCTTTCCTCCACAAATCAACAAAGGTTCCATCTCTGAGGTGATATTACACAACAGGAAAAGAACTCAGGAATTACTGCAAACCAGACCCTCACCTATCATAAATCAGCATAGGGCCCATTGAAGTCTTTTGCGTTGGGTCATTTTACACTGTTGGGGATCTGTATATTGTCTGCAAGAAATGTATCCCCATTCCGGCGGAGAATACGGCTCTTTGATATTCAGGGTTTTGATAAAAGGCTCATTTGATAATTAAAATTTTGAGCTAATGGGTCGTGTGAGAATCTACTTGCTGTCATATCAATTGTTACTTTTCTAGCTGCAAGTCACAGGTGGATTTTCATCTCTGCAGGTTTCAGGTTTGATCTGATTTATGAGCTGGTAGAGTTTTGCCTTTAAGTACATTTTTTGTTTCCAGTCCTCAGTGTTTTAGGCAAGTTTGCAATGCAAGGTGCGAAAATCCTGTTTGCTGTAACAGCTCTTACCAAGAGACATTGAGATGACTGCGTATGCAGAAAGATAGTAAATAAAAAGGCTCACATTCATAGCTCGTCATTCCATATACTATGTAAGGGACAAAAAATTGCATCCTGACTTTTGATGTATCACTGTTGGGTATGTTCATAGTCCATTTACACTAAACTGTAGCACTTCAGCTCATTTGCTTAACAACACCTGAAAACTTGCTTGACATCTTAAAGAGTTTCTCTGGCATCCCTTCTTTCTCTGGGCCCCATGAATAAAACATTTATCCCGTCAGCAGCTTTAGCAAAGAGGAACAGCCAAGATCCATCCATCAATGTCTGCAGCTGAATTACTGAGTGATTTCTCTAATAACTCTGTTTCTTTATGAGTATGTTAGTAAACAATGAAATAGTGCTGGCACCTGGCTTTGGTGAACATTAATTTTTAGCATTATCAAACACTGTTAATAGAGCTTTTTCCTCAATGTTGGTATTTCAATTTTAAACATGCCCGCAATGCTCTTCACCTTCATGGGAATGTGTCAGTGTTTATTTCTGATATGTTACGAAGGTCAACCAAACCTGCTCACATTAAACCTGCTGGGACATTTTAAAAAAAATATGAAGGAAAAATAGAGCCTTTACTCCACAGGTAATGTGTTTCATTTATCATGGGGCATAACAAAACAGCAATACGCTGACCTTTTTGTAAGGTTGTTAATGGAAACAAAGCGTTTTGTGATGAAAGCCTATGCGCTAAGACTTCTGTTGTAGGATGAGTCCAATGAAGCTTGGAGATCTAAGTCCTACAAGGGTTTCACATGCACGTTCTTGGATCAAGCCTCCAATACTGATGGAAAAAAATAGAGCCTTCTGAATTTGCAATCTACCCAGAATTAATTCATTTAATTCATTTGGCCCCATTAAATAAACATGACTGATAATAACCCTTATAGTGCTTAACATTCTCAAAGCATTAAGAAGAGTTTCTAATGCCTTACATATAGATACAAGCAGGTCTGACAGTAAAGTTTTTAACCAGCCCCTGAAATTCTGTACACAGGTGAGTGGTGCCCAAATGTGGAGTCAAGAGGGTAACCCACATTTCCCAGGGTCCACCCCGGATGTATCTCTGCACTTTGTATATTTGTGCACTTATCATGTCAAAGCTAGTCTTCAAATTCAGTTCCCCATGAAGGCCAGATCCCCAGCAGGCGTCAGGGGAAAATTATTGAAACTAAGTTAGTGTAGATACATGGATTTACACCAGTGGGGGAGCTGGCCTTTGACTCACCATTTTATTTCTCCACATGAAAACAAAAATTTCCTGCTAGATTTTGCTGTAAAATAACTCTTAACTGAGCCACAAGGCAAACAATTATCCCCACCTTCATTATCTGACTAGCTTCTCGAGACAGGGTAAGTGAGGTGGTTAAAGTCTGAACTGCTGTCATCTGTACGATTTCTCTGCTGCATCTTAACATAAAAACCTTCTTGTTTTGTCTAATCGGGACTGGATCTAAGTGCCCTCTTTGGTGAAATAATGACAGCTATTGTTCTGAAGCAGCATATTATTTCTCTTCCTTCAATTGCTGAATGACGTGACAGTGAAGAAGAGAATTAACCACCAAAGTGCTGGCCTGAGAGGGCAGAATGCCACCCCGTGCAGAGGGCTGACCCAAGGATACGCAACACAGACATCCTCCCGTGCTAACAGCGGTTACTCCACTGGCATGCAGCGATCACTGACATGCTAACCGGAACTGTCTCACTTTTGGGGAGGGTGGGGGGGGAGACACGATAACGGATAGTACGAGTGTAACCCTTCACTAACCAGTGAACACAGCTCCTTTACTGCAATGTTCTTGGGTTCTGCTCCCAGCGTCCATTACAGAAGAGGGGAGTTTAGAGAATAGACTTGAAGGAGAAGCTGTTGGTGTGTTTCCACCGGAAGCTTTTCCCTTTTATCTGGGACAGGAGGAAGTGCTTGCTGGAGAACGGGCTGACCCAGGTGGTGCAATCTATTGAGGGCCTGTGGGGAGATGGCTGTTACACAAGAGGGACATCCGATTCCTGCTCATTTCCCTGCTCTGAGCCATGCACTGTTACACTGCAATTCCCCCACAGTGAGATACAGGTGCTTTCTTCAGCTGGAAACATTCCCGGCTAGTGTCTGGGTGAAATCTTCCTCGGGTAGCGTCTGGGCGGCGGTGAAGCCTTCCAGCAAGAAAGAGTAGACCACATTCTCGGCCTGCGGGTGACACAGCAAAAGCAGATGTTGGCAATTCTGGGGCAATGTTTGGATGGCCAAGCAAAGCAGCAGTGGCAGGAAGTAACCCAGTGCCAGCCAGGGAGAAAGCCCCTTTGGGGGCAGAAAGGCAGAAGCACAGGGAATGGGCAGGCTCCCGAGGAAGCTCCTGGGCCATAGCCTGCAGGCGGCCAGGTGCCGAAGGACCAGAACAAGGCACGGAGCCCAGACAGGGTAAGAAGGGTACTTCGGGGAAGTGCCCAGAAAGAGGGAAAGCCTGTCAAAGGGAGCCCATGGAAACAGGGTGCAGGAGGTGGGCTGAAGAGCAGAGGAAACCGTCTGTTTGTTTGGGACCTTTCTCTGGACTTTTGCCATCCTGGCCGGGGTTACATTTGTTTGTCACAAGCCTCGTCTCCAGCACAGACCGGTGTGTGGGAAGCTGAGGACCAACTCGGGGAAGGAAACGCAAAGCAGGGGAGGCCAGCAGTGCCAAACTCACCATTGGGGGATGCCACAGGGCAGCGACCCCCTCAGAGTCTCCCGGACATAGCACTGTGCTGAAGGCACTTTCTGGCCTGTGGGGCACAGAAGGCCGGGAGGGGTGGCTGGGGAAAGCTGGAGGATCTGCTGGCCACTACATGGATCTTCCGGTCCATTCCTCCCAAGGAGCAAGAAATGCTGCTGCAGAGCAAATCCATTGCCATTTTGCAGCCTGGGGTGGAAACCTTCCCTCGTGCTACATGTGTGGATCTCCCCGGTGCCTGGCCACAATACAGAGTCAGGCTGGGCCCTAGAGAGCACATTCCCTCTTAACCAAATACAAAGTCTTTCCTATACATGAGCTGGGTTTCGTGGCATTAAAAACAAAATCCCACAGGACTCCTTTAGGTTTAACTGAAAGCCCATTGAAGTCAACAGGAGGTTTTCCCACTTGGATTATTCATTTCTAGCTCCAGTTAACTTCTCTCTCAGCTATCTTTGTCATTTCAACTGCTTGCTTTTCTTCCACTCTGTGAATTCACAAATGTAAATGACATTTTGCTCATTTGAAATCTAGAGTCTCTCCAGCAGAGTCAATCAATTCCCAATTTCCATGGGAATTAATTAAGACTTTTCAAAAAACAAAACAAAATTAACACATAAAAAAACAGTGTGAATCATAGCAAGGTACTTGGGACTATTTTTCTACTTAGTGAAAAGAAAAGAAAAGAAAAGAAAAGAAAAGAAAAGAAAAGAAAAAGACCCGTCTTCTATATACTGACAGCAGCTGCAGTTGGGGTTCCCCAGGCCAGAAATGCTTTGCCTGGAATTTAAAAAAAAAAAGTCTGTTTTCCCTCCTATCCCTACTGAAACATGTTGCTTATCAACTGGAAACACAGCCAGTGGCCATTTACATCATGTGCTCTGTTATTATAAGTTACAGTAAAAGAGAAAAGGAACAAGGTTCTTTGACCAGAGGGCAAACCCTGCAACTGCTAATTTGTTAGGGTGACATTTCTGATAGTGCTGCTATATTACAGCTACAATTTCACCGTGACATCATAGCACGGGGCTTAATGAGAGAGAGGGAGGCACCAACAGATCTATTATGAAAACAAAGAAAAGCATTAGGAAATTTCTTTGACTGAGTTGTATATTGACTTCTAGTCAGCATTTCAAAGGAGTTTCATTAAATTTATGTCATCAAAAAATATAACCTGTGGCCTTCCAGAACAGGAATGCATACCAGCAAAAGAACATAATTGTTCCCCCATTTTATGATTTAATCAGCCGTTCCATTACAGGCTGTCATTTTTCTTTAAACGGGTTTGATAAAGGATCTTGTTCTAGTTGGTCAGATATTATTATTCACCAGCGTTATGTGTGAACCGGTACAGAAGCCGGATGCAGCTAGAGAGCTGGCTTTGTGAGCTGCAGGTTTTCTTCCTGTACTGTGGCACAGCCATGAGAAATGGCTAATTGAAGTTTAAGCAAGCCTTCTCCTCCATCTGAGATTATATACGTGGACATCCATGTGCCATAACTGAGGCGCTTGCCTGCACCAGCATCAACAGCGCCAGCGGATAAATCAAAGTCCGGGAGCTCAGAAGAGGAAGTGATTTGCCTTTCCACAGATCCACAATATTCTTGCTTCTCTCATGAAGCTATGAGAATTCCTAGTTTTCCATGACTTCTCCACTATAATTGTCAGTGGTTATTGCCAATTCCCTGATTTTCCTGGAGATGACAGGAGGTAGCCTGGCCACAGCAGAGTTCCCATTGACTTCTATGCGACCAGGATTCGTACCACCGGCCTGGCTCAGGTGTGTGGCCCCCGTCCTAGGAGATGACTTTGATGGCTTTCAGCAAAGGCATAAAGATCCACTTTCACTAAAGGGCTTTTCTGTTCTCAGTTTCAAGGCTTTCCCTTACCTGATCTTAATTGCCAGTTTTCCCGCTTCCTAATGGCCCAAACTTATTTTCTTTGTATCTCAGCCAATTTAAGGCCTCATTAACACCACCCCTCATTAGCAGATGCTTTGCTTTCTCACCAGGTCTTTTATTCCCCCAGATATGTTTGTAAAAGTCTTTATTATTCCCCTAGCTTTTAGATGAGTATTAACTCACTCCACTTTTCTGCTACCCTTCTCTTTTCTCTGCAGCACTAGATGCCTTGGAACTCTTTCAGTCGCCTGGGCTCTGCTCCCTTTTCATGTTTCTGTGCTGGGTGTTATTAACTTCAGGAGGTCACACTGCCTGCTCCTTGCTATTCGCTTTCTTATGTTGCCAAAGGTTTCATAACCCATTGCCACTCCATTGTGATGTCTTTCAGGGTTCCCTAGGATTCTGCTCCTGTCGATTTAATGATCCCTCTCATTGCAAAACTGAGCTCCCCTCACTGTCCATTATCATCTGTAGCTTCCACTGTGCCAGCTGAGATCAGGCCATTGTGCTGGGCCCTGTAGGGACACATCATAAGAGACAGCTCCCACCCACAGAGCCCTCAGTCGAAACAAGACAAAGGGAGGGGTATTGTCCCTATTTTAAAAGGCAGGAAACTGAGGCAGAGAGACAGATGTGCTAGTCCATGGCCATGCTGGGCATCTCTGGAGTCCAGGCCAGTGCCTTACCCTCTCTAATCAAACTAAAACTCCTTACGACTTCATCGGGAATTTTGCTTGAATAAGGGGAGCTGATTCTGAATAATAAACCAGAACCTTCAAAATCATCTTTGCTGCAAACCAATGCCCTCCCACTGCTGTGTCCCGTGACCCCATCGCTTAGTCGGCTAAAGAGGAAATAGCTCACAAGCTCGTTTCTAAAGCTAACACAGCAAGAGCTCATACAAAAGACTAAATTTCATTGTCTCCGACTCGAACAATTTCACATACCTCTGCAGAGGTAAACAACCAGACTTTAATATCGCCTTTGATACAAACTTTGTAGGGTGCATGGTTGTCAAAAAGTCCACAGAGATTTCTTGTGCTGGAGTGGGTGGCACTTCATCTTCCTGAATCTGTGACCCAGCTGAAATTACTGTCAACTATCTGACCAATCGAGGCGTATTGATTCACCTGCTACTATGGCAACCCATTAGTTCTTAGATCCCGGTCTCACATGAGCTGCCAGATCTGCCTTGCCTGGATCCAGCATTTTGACACTTTCATTCTAATCCTTAATTAGTTTATTTGATGCGGCCTGCACCTTTCCTTTTTCTACAAAGTCGATATTGAAAATGCAGTCCTAGCGAGCAGGGATCAGAGGGACGAAACCAGCATGGTGCCCGCTAGAGTCGTTTTTACAAAGCAGGAAAGACACAAACACCCTGTAAAAACAATAGGCTCCTAAAGTGGTCTGAAAAAACATCACAGTGTGGCTATCCGTCATCCAACAGTGTGCGAAGGGTGATGCCTCTGATCCGGATCTGGTTTGTACCTGCTCTGGCCATGCCATCAAAATAAAACCAAGCTTTCACTAGAGGCATTGAGGAATTCTTTTTGATTCTTAGCTTCTTGAAGAGTCACTGTGCCAGAAACCTTCCTTTAATACCAGAGTAACCAGCTCCCATTCTTGGGCTATATCTGCACTTACTAAAATTAGTTCGAATTAGTTAGTTCGAATTAGCTTAATTTGAACCAGAAAAAATTAGTTCGAACTAAGCAAGTGCCATTCATGGCACTTGCTTAGTTCGAATTAGCGATCTCCATTGATTTCAATGGGCCGGTTAGTTTGAACTAAGAAATTAGTTCGAACTAACATGGCCACATTGGTTAATTCAAACTAGTTAGTTCAAATTAACCCTTACTTCTAATACCCTATTCGAAGTTATTAGTTCGAATTAGGGAAGCCCTTCATTCGAACTAATGAAAGCCTACTGCAGTCATGGCTTTAGTTAGTTTGAATTAAGCCTCCTTGCCAGTATAGAGATAGCCTTGTGACTTACCTTCCTTCAGACAGGACGGCTGTTTAAAAGAACGAGAAGAGGTGAGGTGAGGCAGATCAAGAGCCCGGCTGAAACAGAAAACATACATCTGGAGTTTGGAGAGGGTTTCCTTCTTTACAATGGACTGGATCAAAAATTAATTCTGCTCATTTATCGTTTTCTTACTCCCAACTCTGTGCTTTTGCCCAGGAGAGCACGTGTGGTGGGGAGCTGCCACTTGGAGCCCCGCAGGAGGGCGGGAGATTGGGGAAGATTTTAGTGTAAAGGTGTTTAATTAAAATTTCTCCCCTGACATCATTCCGTGTCTCAGCATGGCATCTGTCTGCTACCACTCCGCTTCTTTCCTACTTTGATCTTCCCCATCACTGCAGCGGATTGCTTTCCAACAGCAAGCGGGAAAATAAATACCTCACCCCAAAGTAAAATATTAATTACAGCCCTTTAAAACAGCATCCATTTTCTGATTTACTGTAAAAAAGGGTAGATGCGTAACACCACATTAAGGTCTATTTCGATGTAAGAGGCCAGATTTTACACTAAGTTGCACTGGTGCAAACCCCTATTGACGGGACCACTCTACTCCAGCTATACGCTGGAGCTGGGAACACAACACAGCCCTTTATACATAGGGGATCAGCTACAAAAAGAATGCAAAGATAAAGAGATCATAGTTCAAATGGTTCTGGTATTTCTTTAAATGAAATAACCTAGTAAGTTTACTGACAGAACTAGACTCTTAATATAGTCAGGATCATATCACCTTAAACTCCTGGCTATCTCCCCCTATATCCTGACAACGGAGAGTTAGGCAAAGATAATCTTTCAGAGATTTTCTAAATCTTTTCATCCCTGACGGCTGAACACTGCAGTGATGAAGTTCGGGCAAATGATTCGCGAATTCCGAAGAAAGGCTACGAGAAACCACCCAGAGTACAACTCCTCCCGTCAAAGAACTGGAGTCAAAATGGCTTCCACAGCCGCGCTGGGCACACACGGAGCACCACAAAGAAACTCAACCGGTTCTCTGTCATTCTATTCCCACCATGCAGGCAATCTGATCAGGTTAGATGCCCTCTCTGCTCACTACAGGTAGCATCTGCTGATGCCCATTAGTAACTTATAAATGCGATCAGCACTTTTTGTCCACTAAAGAAATTAAACCGTAAGCTTATTTCGTGTTGATTATTAGCTCCTCTGCACTGCTGAATTGAATTTCCCAAAGCTGGAAATTAAGACATGATACAATTCAGAGACAATAATTCTTATCCACAAACTAAACCAATAAAAGCCCTTAAAGGCCAGAATAAAAATGAAAATTAATATTAAATTGTTTAATTTATGCATCATAATATTTCTTTTCTTCCATCCCACTTCATATTGCCTATAGTCCTCTTAAGTTATTGCTAAATGGAAATAAAAATTCCATATGGATTCTATGCCTTTCTGCTTCCTCACTTCAGTATTTAAAATATGCAAGCAGCTTCATTATGAAGGAACCAAATACAATTACACCTTCCACCTTTACAGGAAGGAGACAGTTGTTATAGGTTTGCCATGGGGAAAGTGCTGTTCTTAATAACTTTGCTGGAGACTGTTTCATGAGATGCTATAAAAGTGGAGGATGAGAAGTTAATGCACTGAAGGACCGTTACTAACAAGGGGATGATGGAGTGGTTTTTACTAGATGTATTAGGAACTGATTTAGCAACAAGATGCTTCTTAAACCACAAGGGAAATTTTAGCCAAAGCCTGCCAGGTCCCCACCTTTGGGCACCCAAACTAGTGTAAACACTGTCCTTTGTAGGCTCATGCCCCGGGCACGTCTTAACTAATATTCAACACCTTTGCTTATGCAAATGTCTGAACCTGTGTCTGCAAAACCAGGTGTCGTCCCGGGGGGTTCTGAGTGTGCAAATTCTAAGCACTTGCGTGTGCATAAGTGTTCAGTGATGTACACTGCAAATGCACTCCATGTGCAAACTCCAAAAGGTGCAAGCACACAAGTTGTAAGGCAGGGACTGTAAATTTTCCCCTGAGAGGAATTAGGAAAATACTCAATTTGGCTTCATTTCTTAACGCTCTCTCAATCTGTTTTGTGGATTCCCCCCAAATCTATTGATTAAATAGGAAGGGAAATATCTGCTGCGGGACCATAGTTTTACAGGTTTTCTACTTACTGAAAATAATAGCCAAACCTTTCAGATATGGCATTCTGCTGAGGACTGGTACCTGCCCAGGTACATAAAGAATGATGGCTTGTTGGGGGCTGGGAGGAAGAAACAAAGCCAAGTCTTATTAAGTGTGTTGTCATTTCTGACCTCATGTTTGGGTAAAAATTTCAAAAGCCCCCAAGTTCCCTTCTCAAAGTGACTTTCGTACCATAGTCTAAGTCAATCGTACCATGACTGTGTGAGGAGCCAGCACGCCCACCACTGCAACTCCAGAGAGATACCCTGGAGCACATCTGACAACGGAAATGGCACTTCATTGATGGACTGAGCTGGGCTGGAGGGCAATTAACTCATTCACTCAGATGCAGAAGGCACAGGAAAGGAACATGAAGACAATTTGGTAGGACTAGAGCCACAAGAACGTGCGCCTCTCTTTCCCACTTTTGAAAATGGGATTTGAGTGCTTGGTGCTCCAGAAGAGTCCTTTCCCCAGCTGATTTACACCACCAGTGTGCTGAAACAGCTGCAGAGACTTGGTTCTGAACCGACCATCAATGGCAGACGGAAGGAAAATGAGCTCTACCTTTCCTTTTCCCTCCTAGTGGCATACAGCATTGAATGCCATTGGCTAGGGCCAACGTCCACACAGTACATCGGAACAGAAATATCTGCTGCTGTTCAGCACCATAAGCAGTGAGATGCTTTTCTTCACTCTTTCACTTCCCAGTTGTTTTAATTTCCCAAAATCACAGATATGGGAAGGCAGCACACACAACTCCCTTACCAGCTCCAGATCATCCCCTTTAGCACATTCTCCAGTGCTTTGCTCCATTTGAAATGTCTCAAGCAGTAGAGACGAAATGTAGGTAGATTGAAGAAGGGCAGAATTTAGAATTACTTTATGTGAATGTACACACCACAGTGTAGGCGTGTATGGTTATTTGTTAACAATGGCTTTCTGAAGCACACCCACGTTCTCCATTAGAGCAATGTTTCTCAATGACCAATCTATGGACCGGTCCTAGACACAGCTTGTAGATGGATTAGGAAGGCAGCAAGGCAGTCCCTGGTATCACAAAGGTTGAGAAACATTGCATTAGAGAGATCTTTCAGTGCTGAGGAGTAGGACTGGCTCAAATCTCTCTTGTGAGGTCACCAGCTTGCACAATTCCCTGGGTATAACCAGTAGAAGCAAGGGCCAACTCTTTACTCACAACACTGCTCTCCACAGAGATCTCATCCCTTTTCCCAGTCTGTAATCTCAAAGATGGTTATGTACTCCACCTGTAGATATTTGAGCCTGGTATGTTAATTCAATTAAAATTCACAGTTGTACTAGATTTGATTTTAAACCAGGGGCTATTTGATGGCATAAAGATATATCTCACGGTAGGGGGGAAATGCTAATCAAACCTTAAAGGAATGTTCTAAGAATTATCAGCAGAAATGCACTAAAATCTTTAGGTCAAACACGTTCAATTGCATCAGAAAAAAGCCTCACTTAAAAGAAATCAGAGCCAGACTAGTTTGCAGTCCGCTCAGAACCTGATGGAGGTCTTCAACCAAAGTCAATCTGGCTATTCCTTGACGTAAGGGGTGAAGGTCATTGCCAGGTCTTCTCTCTGTAACCTCCGTAAGGTGTTGAATACTCTCCTTAATGTCTTTTGAGGTCAGTGGGAATGGAGGGAACTCACTGTTTCGCAGGGGCTCCTGGCTGACAGACATGTTACAGTGAAGCACAGCATGCAAGTCCCTTTATATTTGATTCTTCATATCAAATTTCTAATCTTTGTCACCCCAAAGAGATCTGTGGGGAATGCCAAATGATAGCGCAGAGCTCCCCAAACCTAGAATAGAGATGCCTGTAAAGGGAACGTCTCATTCGCTGGGGCTTGCAGAAAAAGGACAAAGCAGAAGAGACACTGTAGTTAAGTGCCAGGCTCCTGACTCTTTATACACCATTACACACTCAGTTACCCACAAATAAAGCATATTCTGCTCTCATCTTCACATCATTTTTGCTCCAATATATGAATAATATGATATGCCTGCAAGCTGAGGATAGCGACAAGATTATTAAGAGATAGCACGGATATAGTGATAATGAAGCAGAATTCTTAGGCCACAGAGAAGCCAGCTGAACATGTAATTCATCATATCATGGACCTGCTCAACAGAAAAAAACCTGGCTTTCGGCATGCTTCAATCAGGACTGGTCGGCACTAATTACCGTACCAAACCTCACACAAAAAAAACGAGATGTACTTTAGGAGTATCACACACTGCTTTGTTAATGGAACTGAACTTCAGACATCTGAAGAGTACACTGATTGCAAAGACATGGAAAGAAGAAAAAATAACAAGAAAGGGGCTAACAGGTGACACTGCCCAGCACCAGCTGGAAACAGTGTTAAGAATAGTTATTAGAAGAGAAGGCTGTGGGACACAGCCTCAGCTGGTGCAAAACAGCATAGGCCAGCTGAGCATATGGCCCAGTTGTCAGGGAAAGCAAACAGATGAGTTTACAATCTTGCCATATACGATCAGGTCAGCCAGGCTGCACTAGACATATGTTACCCTACGTCAAGTGACTGACTCTGAAGCATTTTCCTCATGCAGAACTACTCTCGGATAGTGTCTAGTGTATGAAGGTCTTCTGACGGTGTCTCGCAAGAATTCCTTCAGGCCACAGGTTATCTGAGCGTTGTACTGCGTTCTATTAAGATCAATATGCATATAGCCATCATAAATACTGAATGTATTTTGCTAATGAGCACCATCATGATGCCTTCAGCAGTGAAGCAGAAGGCAATTACAAATGCGCTCACTGCAAATCTCTTTGTCAGCATCACCACCCCCTCATGCGTAAGAAGGATACACTGTGAGGAAGCCAGACCACGTGGCCCTGGAAATAAACCAAGCCTTCACAGTCTAATGGCGTCTATAAATACAGCAAAGTACGGTAAATCCAGCTGTGATTACGTTCGATGTTCCAAGCACCTTAGGAAAATTGGCCTAGTATGGAAATGTGAAAATGAGCCAACTAAAGCAGCTGGAATCGCAGTCGCACCTTTAGGGTATAAAGCAGTGTTTACTGGAGAGTCCACTCTTCAGAGCTGCCTAGGCTCAGCATCCGCTATTAGCACAGGTGACGATTTACTCTCATGTCACAAGTCAGAACTTGTCCTTCCAACGGGTGTGTTGCTGCACAAATTGGGTCACCTAAAAGCCAAGCCGTGTTTACAGTCCTGCCCAATAAAAGAATTTACCAGTGCCAAACTGTTGTGCGTTGCTAGTGGTCACACAACGTACGAGATCGTGTAACATTGCAGATTATGCATGTGCGGTATCACAGGGCAGGTTCGGACGTGTCCCAGGATTCATTCATTTGTCCTTCTTACTTATCTAGGCAGCGCCCGAGCTCGGCGTGGCACTTTGGAGACAACACAGGGAAAGTCTGGAGGAGACTTTGGGCTAAAAATGAAACATAGCAGGAAAAGTAATGACTGGGGCACACAGTGAGGCGTTGTGTTCAATTTACAAGGCTGTCCAGTGCCAGTCAGATTTAATTCCAAAGGGGGAGCCGTGTTAGTCTATTGTAGAAAGACAACAGAATCCTGTGGCACTTTTAAAGACTAACAGATTTATTTATCGCATGAGCTTTCGTGGGAGAAAATCCCACTTCGTCAGACGCTTTGAAGATGGGAAAGTTACAGAATGGGAGGAAATTAAATGCAGGG
>ML685770.1:26663708-26712120 GCA_007922175.1 Pelusios castaneus
TCGTCAGACGCTTTGAAGATGGGAAAGTTACAGAGCGTCTGACGAAGTGGGATTTTCTCCCACGAAAGCTCATGCGATAAATAAATCTGTTAGTCTTTAAAAGTGCCACAGGACTCTGCTGTCAGTCAGATTTAAATTTCCTTCCAGACCTCATTTCTCAGGGGAAGCAAAAATCAAACCAAAAAGCAGTCGAAAGGCTGTGTAGCACCAGAAGGGAAGCATTGGTGTGTGCGTGAGGTGGGGCCAGGCTCTGTGTTGCACACCATCTCTTCTCCCACTAAACTTCAGGGCAGGTTTGACACGTGTAAGAATTCTGAAATTCTCACCAGGAATAAGGCTGCATTCTGCACTGACCCCAATGAAAGTCAGCGTCACTCCAGAAACCCTTCTGTTCCTGCCGAAATCAATGAGCCCCATTTTGGTCTGAGCTGCAGTGTCTTGTTCTTTGCACCTGGACGTGGCTGGTGTGGAGCTCCTGCTGGACCAACTCTTATGTCAAAGAACTAAAACAAAACCGATTGTATTTTTGGAGTTCAGAGTGGCTTAAGCCCAAGACGTGGTCATTTGGAAGACTGGGCCCTAAACCTCATTTCAAGTGCGTCAGACGGAGTAGCAGGTTTTCAAATCGTTCAGCACAATAGGTGTCTTCTGAGGACACAGTTCAATGCTCGCTGGGAGTTTTTCCCATGAACATCACTGGGTGGTGGCCAGTAATCCTTCAAAATTATTCATCACCCTCCTTTCCACTCAAAGACTTTAAATCCCATGGTAGGAGGAGAACGCTCACTCCAGGGCCGGCCGTGGTTGGAGATACCACATTTCCCATGCGCTGGAGACCTGATCTGAGCTGTACCAGACGATGCACCCCCAGGGCTCCATTATCTCTCAGCAACAACGCTGCCCTCCTGGGCTCACACACCCCGACACACGCAGCAAAGAGACTGCTGTGAGGAGGAAGCATTGCTGCTAAATTCATAGTGTGTGCTGTTTTTATTGTAAATAAAGAAAAGAACCCATTATGTTACTTAGGTGCTTTTTGTTGCTGTCATGAATGCCTAAATAATAAGCCTGTGTTTAGAAACGAGTCCCTGGGGACCCACAGCATGCATTCATTGTAAATACGGGAGTCTCTTAATTAATTTCTGACAGGAATTTAAAAACAAAAAAAACAAAAAATGAAAGCTCAGGCTAGCCTTGCTCCCCCGTCTAAGCCTTATTTAAAGAGCCTGTTGACTGGAACGTGGGCTTTCGAGTCCACTCCTCACTGACAGGGAACGCATGAAACTGAGTTCTGAGCAAGCCCCCCAGGTCCACTGCTCTTCATTAGTCTGATCTGCAACGAGGATACAGCCGTGACAATGAGCTGCTACGTCTATAGATTTGCACACAGGATCTGCTTCAGGGTGAGGAAAATATGTGAGCAGGTGAAACTAACAGGTGATGCACAGAAAAGGATCCTGGCCTCCAAAGTTTAGAGATGTGCGGCCCAAAAGGTAAGTGGAGGGCTTGGTTGAGAGCTGCATCCAAAAGTTCAGTTGCTTATCAAAAGCTCATCCAAACCTCCCACACTAAGGCCAGCAGGATCCATTATGAGCCGATCTCCCGAGCTCTTGCATTATACAGGCCACAGAATTGCATTCAGTGATTTCTGCATGGAGCTCAGTCATCCACGGTTGAATAAGATCAGATTTTTCAGATACATGTCCTCTCTTGATTGAAAAAGACACGGGTTTGAACTTCACTGCTCTTGGCACTGATCTCTTGCTGTCCATCATCCCAAACACAGAAGTGGGTGTTTAAAAAAGGGGAGGGGTAGATAGATTTTTTTTTCCCCATTCCCTGTTTATCTAAAGTTGTTGATTAACTAGAAGTAATTTTTAAGCCTCATATAATTTATAGATTAAAAAGGAGTCAGGTAGATATGCCATTTATCACTATTCTAAAGGACACTAAATACAGTGATGAAATGAAAGAAACTAATTATAAATCAGAGCTGCAATAACTCTCTCTGTAATTGTGACAAAAAATTAAATGAACATTTTTGTCACCAAGGGAAGGCTGATTAATTTTACAGTGGGAGAGGCTATAGCCAAGTATGGGCAGGTAAGGAGGTAGATTTAGATGTCGATCAATTCTGTAAAGACTCAAAAGGTGCCATGGTGGAAATAATTAGCCAAGGACACGTAGTAAATATATCTGGGCTAATAAACTATGTCAAAAAAAGGCATGATAGGTCTCACTCCCTACTAGCAACAGACTTTATTTTCACCTGTGCAAAGTACGCTGGGTAGCCCAGCTGTTGGCTCTGCCCTCAGGGAAACCAACCAAGTATCAGAGGTTGCAGTGTCATTGATGTTCTTTTCTATTTTAAACTCCTTGCTTTGCTAAGACACTGGAGAGCAAAGGGCGATGGACTGGGTGGTTGAATAATTACTATCCCAATAGTGCTTTCTACCCGAGAGGCCCGACTTTCTAGGTGCTGTACAAAACATGTAGCCAGAGATGTTCCCTTCCTCCAAGATATCAACATCTAAATAGGCAAGAGAAAGGTTGGCAGAGAGGAAATGTCCTCATTGAACGGCTGGGAAACTGAGGCACAGAGATCAACTTTACTTGTATGACTTGCCCAAAGTGTCAGCGCAATTGAACCCACGTCTCCTGAGTCACAGCAGGCTACGCCCTTTACTGCAAGACCGTCCTCTCTCTGGTCCAGCCCAGCAAGACCTTGAAAGACTTTGCTCAGATCCTGCAGGCTGTACACCACAGATACAGTGAGTGGGGGGTCTCAGCTGAGTCTGCTAGAATTTCTGCCCACTAAAAACATCCCAGAAATGAACACAGTGAGCAGCCTGTGTTCACCGCAGGCAAGACTGTGCCTGTAAGGCTTTGCCACATTGTGTGCAGCACGGACTGGCTGCACTTCACGCAACCTTCAGGGATGGTTCTGAATAAGCATTTTCCCTTTCCCCCTTCCACTACCCTAGGCAAATACATGGGCCGCTCCTGTGTAGTGGTCCCAGAGACATCTATCATGCTCTGTCATGTATGTGGCTGAGATGGAGTCTCTCCAGAGCTGCACATCACATGGCCTAGAGTACATTACATGATCCATCTTTGACGCTATGAACTGCACAACCCAGTTACAAGTTCCAGTGGTCCTACAAAACCCAGGAGCTGATCTGCACATTCTGAGCTCCCCTCACTGGCACCTTATCTGCCCCTAAGGACTTGCACAGACCTGGATACAGGCCATTCCCGTAACAGTTCTATGTCCCCAGTGCATGATGCAAATTGCAGAGACTCTGGCATGGCGGCTGAGCCAGACTTGTCTCACACATGCGCTGAAGGCCCTTCCACCCCTTCTATTCTACTGCAGCCTAAAAGGGCAGTGTTTTCAGTCCTAGACTGTGCATTTAGCTGCTACAAGAAAGTTTCCTCCTCATAGTACTAGTCCAAGAGTAGAGGGGGGATAACCCAATGGGCCAGGTCCTTAGCTGAGGAGATGCATCAAAAGTATAACTCAGCTTAAGTTAATTTTGCTACTCCAGTGTTTTCCCGAAAGTGTTGGCTCTCCATATTTTTATTCCTTGTTTTTCGAGCCTGTTTTAACTTGCAGTTTTCTACTCGTAGAGCCTTTTAAACAGCCCAGCAACAGTATGAGACGCTCACATGAAATCTGACTTTTTTCCACTCAGAAGTATTTTCAAAGTGCCAAGGATATAAAGAAAGGAAGAGGCAGTGTAGCATGCCCAATGGGGAAGCACGCTGCTCGTTATACGAAAAGTTACTTTCGGCGTTCATCTTTAACCTCATTTTTAAAAATCCTTTAAAAAACGAAAGGCAAGAGCGGGTCAGTTTGGGGGCAAGTGAAATATGTTCTCTTTTTATGAAAAGGCCATCACAGTGGAAGGAGATCTGGGCTGCTACAGACTTTGTTTATGCATATTTGTTGCTATTAAGAGTGTTCACCCAGGAAAAAGCAGCACCCCAGCGTATAACGCAGCACCATTTGGATGCATCATCGGACACTTGACAACTTGTAACGAAAGGACGCTTGTCTGACACCGGCATTGATTTCGGTCCAGCGGCTGATATAATTGAAGGTGACGTTATCAGGTAAGAAGGGTAATGTGAGGCCTTTAGACAATAGGGAGCCCAACCTGACCTATCATGTACACATGCTTGAGCTGTAGGGATACAGTTAGTAACACGCAAACAGAGCAGGGACGGGTCATGCAAGAGGGCTGTTAAACGCAGGATGTGCATTCGTTCATTCACTCGGCTCAGTGACATTCATGTCAGCATCTCCTGGGGAAGAACTGCAAAAAATCAGGCAATAAAGAGCCCTTTTGACTTCAATGGGCTTGGATCAGGCCCTAAATCCGCACTGTACGACACACCAGACAGAGGGTCTGTTGCACTGGTAGGATTGTGTTCCCAAAACTTCAGCCCAGATTTATGCCTCTCAGAGCATTGTTGTAAATGCTGAGAAAGGCTTAGCTGCTTTCTGAAAGCCTGCTGGAAAAGAAAGATACGGAAAGTAAGAGTCATCCACGTAAGAGGATAATAGAGTCACATGAGTACCTATTGTTGTCTGACAATAAAACAGGACCACCCCCCAGACAACTGCACTCTGCATAATTGTGGGTGAAGTGGAACCCGGTATCCACGCTCTTGAGCTATTGAAAGTATTCTCTGTCACCAGGGAAGCTGCTGTTGAGAGCGACTAAGAATATCTTCTTGAAATTACTGCATTAGTGTTGTATTTACTATGACGGGCACCGTGCGACAGTCTCCAGTGAGAATTAATTCCCTGTTAGATAGCGATAAACCCACTGCTAGGGCTTTCCCCCAGGCCCTTTATTATGATGGCACAAGAGAGCACACAAAATTTCCAGTCATGTGCAGCAAACCGAAGCGGAGAGTGCTGGTAAGACTGCCTCATCTGTCACAGTATCCTGTTCCAGCGACGCCCCTCGCAGGAGTAGTGCAGGATGCAATAAAAGGAGGACTCGGATTATTAATAATTCAATAGGTACTTTCTTCAGCATAATCAGAGTCCTAGACATGTAATGACACAATGATGCTCCCTTTTCTGCAGCTGGCTTTCCTGGATCCCTGCTTAGAAGCTTTCCTCCGACTTCCTGTCATTTCCTGGTGTTTTCCTTTAACATTTCCCTCCTGAAATGGCAGTTCAGCCCTACACCAGTTACCTGCAACTCTGCTTGTGTTGGGGAACCAACTTACTTCCTCTTGCACCAACATAGTTGTGCACAGACACGGAGCAGCAAGACTCAGCAATGTATTTGCCAGATTAAACATTGCCTTGGGCTTTACTTCTTCAGTGGAGTTATAAACAAACAAAAAACCCAGCTTCCCCTAGAAGAACAGACATTTGCATTTAGTGATTTCCTGCAAAGTGACTGTTGGTCTACTCAGGGTCCATTCTGGAGTGCCTCAGAAAGTGTCACTTGTTACGCCCAATGATAGTCCTCTTCTCTCCTCTGCCAATATGGGAAAGGGAGAGCGGACACCCAGCTGGCCAGGTGTTCACTCGGGATAAACTTGCTGTAGAACAAGAGGGGTGCCTGACAGGACCGGGTCGCTCCGGATGCATTAAGGTTGGGTTTTGATCTCAGATTAAAATATTACTGTATGATTATTACCCCCAAGAGCCTAATACTGAGTCATGAGGACAGAGAAAAGGAGGGAGAGCGGATGCAGCGCTCCAGCACACTAGCAAGAGAGGACAAGACAGATGATTTTTTTCTGACAGTTACAGAAACTGCCAGGAATTTTGTGATTCACCCTCCATGAAACCTGGGAGCCCATGACACCCAAAACATGGATAATGCTGGCCAAGGAAGCTCGACTTTTCAAATGACTATTATCTAGTTCTAAGGATAAAACAGACATTACACAATACCTGGGTATCCTATTAAATGTTTCCTTCTTCCAGCTCCCTGTCACAGGGTCATTGGCCCCGTTAAGAGGGAGTGGAGACCAGTGCACTTGGCCAGATTAACTGGTGTCCAGTTAGGCTTAAGGGAAGGCACCTGGGTCTTTTCAAGGGCCTGCAGACAGTACCAAGCTCTAGAAGGGCCCTAAATCAGCAGGAGAGGAGACCAGCTAGGGGACCCTGTGGAGAAAGCCATGCTCCCAACAGGAAGTGCTGGGCGGGGGGGACAGGAAGACAGCCCCCAGGGAGCTGAAACTGGAAAGAGGACTCTGAGTTGAAAGAGAGCATGCAGGACTTAACAGCCAGGGCACCAGAAGGAGAATGTTTGGAATATCTCCACTGTGCAGATTTCAAAGGAGCTCAGAGTGAAAGGGACACTGAGGCAGGTTCTGGTGGCCTTCAAAGGACACTAAAGGGCAGGCATGGGCTTTGGTGCTCCCAAGAAGAGACAGATGTCTTGACTTAGAGGAAATAGTATGAGTGAACCCACTGAACCTATTTATAGAGCAGATATTTCCAAAGAAAGACCAAGCCTGATTTGAGAACTATGAATTAGAATTAAAAGGTCTCAAACATCATACCTTGGAGTGATGAGGCTTTTAAGAGGAGAAAAACAACAGTGCAGCTAAAAGAGCCTGAGGAAAAAATCATTGCATGCCTCACATATGAAATCCATTTTATCCCCTAATGTCACTTTGCTTTGCTTTCAATGGGAAATTACAGTTAAGCTGCAGAGCTATTGACACCTGCCGGCTAGCACAGAAGAAGGTGCAAATAACTTCCTAGAAAAGCACAGCGAAGAAATCTATTCACCAGAAATACAATATTTTACATTAAAATGCATCAGCTAATTTACACTCCCTGTTGGATGTTAAAACAAGCAAAGATCTCATCTGGCACCCAGCATCATAAAGTAGACCACAGGTTTATTTGTGCTGGTGTACGAGAGTCTCGTGGCACTCTGTCAAATGGCACCATTCTCGCGAGGAGCTTTGTTGAGAGAATGACTAAGCACAAAAGGAGCCTCCTTATGGAAGAAGTAATTGTGATAGTGCAGAAGAAACCAGGAAACAAACATGCATGAGCAATTGATGTGTTTCTCAAATCAGAGATGGGTTTGCCTCTGTCTCCCTCACTTACTTGTTTTTTATCTCACATTTACTACCTCCCAGTTACAGCATATTGACTATGATTTATAGAATACATTATTATATGCTAAATAAATTAATCTCACCCCATGGTATATCTGCTACCCTATTCTTCCTTTCCTCGTCCCACATGGGTCAGACTGAAGTATGGGGACACATCTAAAACATATTCATTTTCAATTGAATTAGCCAATTGGAATTGGGATTCCAATCCACAAATCTCGGTAACAATAAACCTTTTATACAATCTAAAATCCAGTTCCTTTGGCACCCTTCACCAGAGAAATTGTTTTGGTTTAGATGATTTTCCTGAGAGAATTCCTGGTACAACTTTGTTTCGTCTTTTATTGCCCCTTATTCTGGAATTTCCCACTGGCTAACCTGAAGATCTGTTACTACCCAGACAGGATTTGGGAAAGCAGTCTTTCATGATGTACAGAACTTCCCATCTTTTTGGTTCACTATTCACAAGTCTTGTTTCCCAGTCTCTACTTTTATTTTTTCTAACAAGGCAACCTGGGAATTGGCATGTCCAGTGCATGACCCCTGTGGATACCGCCCAGCCTGTGTGTGAGAGGGAGGTGTCTATAGAGACGCCAAAGAATATTATTTTGTAATATGTCTGAAGTCTGTCTAAGGACTGTGGTGTAATCAAGACCTTCTAGTTGTTAAAACTCAGTCAAAAAGGCAGCAGAATCGTCCAAGTTAAAACAGTAAATAGTTGCAGATCAAGATAGACAGTAGAAATAATTTGAGTCAGCCTTAAGAATGAGTGAGCATCAATCTCCACGATCACTCACCATTGATAATACCAAAAAGACAACATCTTGATAATCAGTTTTATCATGATGGATTGTGAGATAGTTTAATGAGTGAACATCAGGATTAGAATTTTATTAGAGTTTTTAAAAAAACTGCTAATGCATGTGGCGAATCTTTTGCCAGGTTGGATGCCTTTGAAAATTCAGGAGTGAATAAATTTCTGTCCACATGATAAATGCTGAACTATCACATGCATTTGCATCGGGAGGAGTTTGAATGGAATCTACTGCAGCAAAACGTGTCTTCTAAAAAGATATTATGCCGACTACTATGTAATTTAGCCGTCAGGAGAGCTGAGCTAACATAATGTAATTGTATTTTAATGTCTTCTGTGAGACTGAGACTCGTTAGTCATCATTTAAAGAGACAACACAGACTGAAGTCACATGTGATTCTGGCACGTTTCTGGGCTTATTGTGTTCACAGCTTTCCCCACCACCATTTTCCCCATCAAACTCCACTGACGGGTGAAATAATGGAAATCGGGCTCCACAGCTCCAAGCTTGAGGAGAGTGTTTCAGGGCAAAAGGCTCAATGTGTAAAACAAAATCAGGACCTTTTACATTGTGAGTGTAGTGTGGCTCCCTACAATAAGATCACTGTATTTCCTGGGTCAACTCCTCTGCTGGTATAAGTCAGAGAAGCTCTACTGAGTTCAATCACGTTGTGCCTATTAACATCTGGCCCCTCTGAGTCCAAAACCCTATTGTATTTCATGACAAAAATGTAACTATGGGCTTTGAGGAGAACTTGGCTTCCCATAACATTTAACACACTAGCTGTGCAGCTCTTCAGGTTACCGTGGATTTGTTCAATAGATAGATAGATTCTTTTCTCATTTATCCATTACATGGAGCCAATGCAACACTCCCTGTGGGCTAAGAATCCAAATGAAAATCTTGAAGATCCAGCTCAACAGTAGGCTGTACGCAACAAAAGGGCCCTGATTTTATTATTTTTAGATGAACCGTAAGCAGTCATTTTTACTCAGAGGAAAGGTCGTTTTTTCATATTGTTAATTAAAATGCTATAAGCAATGTAAGTGCTAATAAGAGGTACACAAGGATTATCAAACTGTCTGGTGTTACAATAAGTACATTGGCAAGTGAGTGGTTCACTGGGATGCAAATGAATTTAAATAATTTTTTGCTGAAGATTCTTTTTCTTTCTCCTTTCATGTATTAAAAAACCCCTAGCTGATAACACAAAAAGTGAATCACAACTCTTTGAATAGAGAGACAGACATTAACATATAGGTTACCCCTAAGACTAACAGGGGAGAAAATATAACTATATAGCTACTGCCTGGGAATACTTGTAGAAACAAATTTTCCATTACAAATCCTCATCTGTTTTGTATCTGATTTTTTCAAAAGGTATGTTTATCTTTGCCAAATATTAAGTAGATGTAGGAGCTGAGACCATGACTGATCATATGCTTAACTTTAAGAATGGAAGACAATGGGAGTCAATACTTTAAAAGCAGGCATGCTCTTAAATACTTTGCTCAATAGAGGCCCGGATCCCAAATCTTGTGGTCTTTAATCTGGGCCAAACTGCTGTTTCGGTCAGTTATTTAAGGCAGGCAGGACCATCCCGTATAAATTAACAAGGAGTCCTCTGCCACTTTTAAAGGCCAACACATTTATCGCATGAACTTTTATGGGAGAAAATCCCACTTTGTCTGGGATTTTCTCCCACAAAAGCTCATGCGATAAATACATTAGTTAGTTTTTATAAGTGCCACCGGATTCCTTGTTTGCTTTGTGGAAGTAGACTAACAACTACCCCTTTGAAACCCATATAAACTGTAAACCAGAGTTTAATTCAACAGGAGAAAATGTTCAGGGTTATAGACAAAGGAATGAGTGAAGTTACATCAGACATGCAGCTTATTTGACAAAATATGCCATTTTGGTGAACCCAACACTATTTGTGAATGCCACATGAATTAGCTGAGTCGTTTCAGCCCAAAGCAAAGAGATTCAGGCTAAATGCTGAGGGGACTCAGCTGTTCTTCAAAAACTGGCTGGAGAAGGAAAAGCAGTTTTCTGTCTAACCTTTATCCTGGTGGCTGGAGCATCCTGGAAGATGGACCTCTGCCCTTTCACTGATGTCAGTCAGGGACTTCGACTTTAACTGCATATACGGCAATGTTAAGTGCCTGGATAACAAATATGAGGAATTGGACTTGTACTTTTAGGAGCACAATTTGATCTCGGTGTCACTGAAAGTTGACAGGTTGAGTCACAAATAGAACGTTACAAATAGATGGTTAGGACCCATTTAGGAGGGATCACTTGGGCAAGAGTGGAGAATGGCACTGTGTTAAAAATGGCATTGCCTGTTTCCGAGGCACGGACAACGCACAGGAAAGTAATGTCCTACCAGAGAAAGCACAGGATGGGGCACTAGTTGGTGTCTGGTACAGATTTTTAAAGACACATTAGGGAATAAGAGGACCGCTTTTATATGCGTTTATCTATACTATGTAGGAAACACATCTGCATGATCATGGGGGACTTCAATTTGAGTTATATATGGTGCAAGTCTCTTTCTGCCTGGACTAAAAAACATCCTTGGAATTTTTAAACATTACAGAGCACAATTTCCTAACTCAAAAAGGGTCGGCACCAACATGGGACCCAAATACATAGAATGAACCTGATCACAGCACTAAAAATTAGTGATAGCTTAGTGACCATGACTTGACCACATTTATAATGTGGAAGTAGAATAAAGTTCAAACCAGAAAAAGAAAGAGAGAGAGAGAACAAGAACATTTAGGACTTACAACAGTTGAAAGGAGGGATTTAAATCAGAAAAATGTGAATGATAATTGAGAACAACATGTTTTATGAGATGTTCAAAAGAAAGGAAGATTACTGTACTGGTTAAAAAACTGACTTAGTTTAAAAAAACTGACCTGCTTTAGAGCAGAAGTGAAGGCAGCTATTTAAAAAAATAGAAAAAGTGAAGAAACGAGAAATTGATAGTAATGAATATAAATTAGAAGTTTGAAATTGTATAAATTTGATAAGGGAAGCCAAGAGACACAAAGAAAAGTCAGTGGAGTTGAGGAAAATGAGGAGTTTTTAAAAAATACAGTAGGTCCATTAATAGATAGAAATGGTAGAATTATCAACACAGAAAGAGCTGGTGTATTCAATAAATATTTCTGTCCTGTGTTTGGGAGAAAACAGATGATATAGTGTCATCATTTGCTAAGCAGAACACTCTTTCCTTCCACTAGTGTTCCATGAAGATGTTAAACTGGCTGACTTTGGCAGCTTTGTTTTTAAAATAAACATGTCCAGGTAGTTTTAAAAGAAGATGCAGCTGAGGAACTTGCTGGACTGTTACTATTGATTCTCAGTAAAGTCTCAGAGCACTGGGGAAGTTCCAGAAGACTGGAAGCAAGCTACTGTTGTGTCAGTTTTATAAAGAGGATAAATGGGATGACCCACGTCTTTATATGCCTGTCAGCCTAACACCAAATCGGAGCAAGATACTGTAGCAGCTGATATAGGACTTTATTAATCAAGAACTAAAGGAGGGCAATGTAATTGATGCAAATCAAACTGGGTTATGTCAAATTAACTTGATCTTTTTTTCCCCCTGGGATTACATGTTTGGTTGATAAAAAATAATTTTGATGAAATATATTTCAGTTTCTGTATGGAGTTTGACTTGATACCACATGGCATTTCATTAAAAACTAGAGTAATATAAAAGTAATATGGCACACATTAAATGGATGAAAACCTGGCTTACTGATAGGTCTCAAAATGCAAAATGGGAATTCATCATTGAGGGGGTCATCTTCTAGGGGGGTCTTGCAGGAATCAGTTCTTGATCCTACATTTCCCAGAGAGTCTCTCTTTATATTTTCTAACAAGGCAACATAGGAATTTGCATATATAATGCCTGAGCCCTGTGGATAGTGTACAGGCCATGTGTGAGATACAGGGAAACATACTTCTGTGGTATCTGTAGTGAAAATCAAGGAATATTATTATTTTATAATATGTCTGAAGTCTGTGAAAGAGCAGTTGTATAATCAAGACCTTCTAGCTGCTAAAATCCAGTCAAAAAGGCAGCAGGACCTTCCAACTTAAAACTGTAAATAATTGCAGATCAAGACAGATAGCAGAAATCATTTCAGTCAGTCTTAAGAATGAGCATCAATCTCTAAAGATCACTTAAGACTGATTATCGAGGTGCTGTCTTTTCGTATTATCGGTTTTATCATGATAGATGGCGGATAGTTTAATGAGTTTACAACTACCCAGAATCTTACACAACACAAGCTAACAAGATGTCATCCCAAGACTGAACATTGGCTTGAACATTAAGAAAAAGAACTTGGAAAACTATGTAACATTTCCCCCTGGTGACCCCTCTCGTTACAACACTTTGCACTGTTAGGGGTTGCTGCCTGGAGGGTGGAATCTGTTACAGTGCTGATTATAGTGCAGCAACCCCACCTATGCAGATCCCCTGTTGCACATGGGTCAGACCTACACATACACAAGGCCACAGAGCAGAAGCTGTCTGCAGGTACCCAGCTCCATGGCAGCTCACAGAGGCGAGAAGCAGTGAAGAGCCACACTGAAAAGAGGAGAAGCTACACAAAAGGGTACTTTTACCAGCTGCCTCCAGCTCATCTTCTGTGGACAACACACAAAAGGTATTACCGGCCCAGGCCTAATTTTGCTGGGGGTGGAGGGAGGGAGGAGTGAGGGGGCACCGACACCCTCCATGCATTCCTGCCCTCCACATCAACCTTCCCCCCAGACCCCCAGTCTCCTTCCCCACTCCATCCGGAGCAGACCTAGTACCACAGGGCAAGACTGCCTCCCCGGGTGTAGATTTATTTATCGCATGAGCTTTCGTGGGAGAAGATCCAATACACTCCCCTGCATTTAATTTCCTCCCACTCTGTAACTTTCCTATCTTCAAAGCGTCTGACAAAGTGGGATCTTCTCCCACGAAAGCTCACGCGATAAATAAATCTGTTAGTCTTTAAAAGTGCCACAGGACTCTGTTGTCTTTCTACAATAGACTAACATGGCTACCCCTTTGGAATTTGTCCCCGGGTGTAGGGGAGAGTCTCTGGGGCAAGTGCCCCTCATTCTGATTGGAAGGGGGAATGTGCAAGTGCCCTAATGTAGGGGTCACAATCCAGCCTTTTGTGTGGGAGATGGGTAAGTGTTAATGCAATGCCTCCTGCCCCTCTTACAGGAGGGGAACAGACACGCACCGGGGTCAAGTAATTAAGTCCCCAACGTCCATATGGCCACAGAACTCCATCTCTTGGCTCTCAGGCCGGTGGCAGAGCTAAGGGCCATCCATACCCTCTCCTTCTCCCCCATTTCGGCTAATGGAGTAGGCAGGGACACTGCAGTCATCCAGGGACAGGATCATTCTTTGGTGATATTCGCCCACTCCTGCTGATTATGTATGAGCTAGCTGTGAATGTCCCTCGTCAAGTTAAAATAAGCTAATAGATAGAGATGTGCTGAGTACATTTTTAAAAAAATCCATGGGCCTCACACTCCAGAAGTGGTGAGAAGCCCAAGAGATTTGACTAACAGCTGGGACTTTTGTTAACTGCATAAACTGCTGGCAAGTTTTTACATCTTTCCTAGAGCTAGAGTTCCCGAAAGCAGTGCTTACTTCAAGAACAGAAGCGCCACGGGGAAAAGTGGTCAATGGACATTTTGATGGCAGCGTCTCCGCTAATCAGTGAAAACTCATCTTTGTCCTTCGACATGAAAGATGAACATGGTCTTTTATTCAGCTATTTAAGGACCTTGCTGCTATAGCTCACTCTTCCGCACCCTGCCCTGTGAAAGCATTCTGAATTGAAACTAGCTGGCTCTAGGTTTCTGGGGGTTGTATTCTGAAAACATGATTTTTCTACCAAATTTAAGCTAGCTACAGACACAATAAATTCAACTAGCCCACCTTTAATGGCCTGCATTATTAAACACATTACTTATTTTTTGCATGACAAAGAGAATGAGTAATAATTCTGAGAACAGTTTTATCCGTGATTAACAATAGAAATGCAATGTGCAAATCTGTTCAGACCATCTTTGGGGCAGACTAAAAGATTAAAAATGCTTCAGTAAATAGGGGTCTTAAAGGTAAGGGGAAAAGCCTGCAAAAAATTCTTAGGTTTTAATTAGTTTGTGAACACATTAAAGAATCTATTAAATATTTAATGTTGCTATAACTTTTTTGTTGAATATTCTTTCCAGGTCACATAAAAGAAAGTGATGAATAATAATGGGGAGGATGATTTATTGTATGTATTGTGGTAGAATGTCGAAGCTCCATTTATCGACGAAGCCCCCTGTAGTGGTAGGAGTTGTAGAAACACAGAGGACAGTTCTGCCCAACAATTCATTATGCTTCATAAAGATCCTTGAAACTGATATTTGCTCCCCCACCCCAGCGCAACAGCTTTGTCCAAAACACACTTCTCCCCATTATGAACACTACATAGCCACTTATCTGCTCACGCCAGTAAATCTGGTGGTAGGCCTAGATGCAGTCCAGAACCAACAACGATGGTGTTCCTAGATGAGCTCTTCCCGTCAGCCACAGGGGGCTGGCAGAGGGGAAGCGTAGCCCAGTGGGTAGGAAACTAGCTCAGAATTCAGGAGGCCCAAGTTCAGAGAGAGATTCCCCGGCCAGAAGGGACCATTGTGACCCTCTAGTCCAGTGGTTCCCAACCTTTTTGGCTCGAGGGCCACAAATATAATTTTTATAGCCCTGAAAGGGCCACCAGTCTATTTAATTAATTTAATTCAAATTACATTTTAGTCATAATTAAATAAATTTAAATTAATTTTGTATTAAGTAGCCTGGTGGCCCTTCAGGTTTATTAAAAAGGTATAGTTTTGGTCCTTGAGCCAAAAAAGGTTTTTAAAAATTTTTAGAAGATTTTTCCCCCGTCGGTGTTTTTTTAAGTGCTGGATGCCCATAAACACCCGGAACCTCCCCTGCCTCCGGGCTGGCCCAGATGGGCCCCCAAGGAACCAGGCTGGGCTCTCTCTCCCGGCGCTGATGCTGCAGGGTGGACTCAACCCCGCTCCGGGCATATGGGGGCAGCGCTGGGCCCCGCTCAGCCCGAATCGGCCCCAGCGCAGCGCTCCCCATGGGCCAGCTCCAGTCCAGGTCCCTCCCCCCCAGGGTGCCCTGCCCTAGACCTGGACGGGGTGTCCCAGCCGGCCCTCATCCGGGCAGCGCCCACTCGGCCACGGCCCCAGCCAGCTCTTGGCTCCTCCTGGCTGGCACCTCCCTCCCACACTGCTAGCGGCCCCTGCCTCCGCTGACCGGCCAGGGAGAGCCCAGTGCCAGGGGAGGGAAGCGGGCGGCCGCAGTCCGGCTCAAAGCTGCTGCAAGCCGGTGGCTGTGGCCTGACTCCCAGCCAGCGGGAGCGCGGGCCACTTCAAAAAGCCTGGCGGGCCACTTTTGGCCCACGGACCAGGGATTGAGAACCCCTGCTCTAGTCTGACCACCTTTATAACAGACAATACACCCTCCCAAAATCATTTCTAGAGCCGATCTTGAGTTAGAAATGGACACGGATGAAGAACCCATCACACCCACTGTTCCAATGGCCAATTACGTTCACCCTTAAAATTTTACATTGTATTTCCAGCCTGAAGTTGTCTAGCTTCAACTTCCCACCATTGGATCATGTTCAAACTTTCTCTGCTAGAGTCTATTAAATCTCTGTTCCCTGCGTAGGTACTCATAGGCTGTAATCAAGTCATCCTTCAACCTTCTCTACGTGACGCTAAATAGAGGGAGTTCCTTGAGTACATCTCGCTAAGGCCTGATTTCTAATCCTTTAGTCATTCCTCTGGCTCTTTTCAGACCCCTCTCCACACTTTCAATATTCTTCTTGATCTGACCACAGTACTCCAATAATGATCATCCCAGCACCAAATACAGGGTAAAATAATCTGTCCTCCTAATCGACATTCCCCTCTTTATGTGTCCAAGGATCACATTCTCCCTCTTTGCCACAAAGGGCCCTTTTGTTCCTTGCTCTATCTCAGAGTTCAGGCATGACCTGGGGCTGGGAAAAGAGGGAGAACAGCACAGCCCTACCTCAGGAGGATGTTGTGAGGTAGCAAGGTGCTACAGCAGCGGTTCTTAGCCACTGTGTCGGAGCACGTTACTGTGTCACCACACGGCTGTACGTGTGTCGCAGAGAGTTGGGGAGATGGCTGGATTTGCCCTGGTGTGTCCTATAGGATTGCAATAGACTGCCAAGTATGTCCCGGCCCACAAAAGGTTGAGAACCACTGTGCTACAGAACTAGCATTAAATGCCGTACATGCTGAGCCAAGAAAGTCCAAACTGGTGACTGCCTCCAAAGGCTTGTTCAGCACAATAGCTCCCCGTAAACACAGATCCCAGCACATCACATTCTGCCTACAAGGTTCCAGGAGGAATGTAGTGGTGTTGGCATGAAGCTACCAGTATAAAACCTGAAATGGCTTGAGACCTACACATTCTCCTGTGCCACCGCTGTGGTCGGCAGCGGCATTCAAGCTGGAGTCCCTGCATTAGAAGTAACATGACTGTGGGGAAAGCAGAATATTTATCTGGTTTTGGCCAGTCTATTTTGGCTATAGCAGTGAGGACCATTAGATACATTTAGAAGATATTTTAAGTATAATCAAAAATGTCTGGCGTCTTGGAGAATGGCTTTTCTAGAAGAGGTAATGTCTAAATCCAAGTAAATAAAATGGTCTATTCAATGTTATTCAGATGAGAAACATTTACTAGGACATAGTACAAATACCTCATCCTGTACACATTTGAAGTGTACATAATATCACAGTCAGCACTGGCTTGGGTATGTATGTGTCCCATCCTCTTATTGTCTGATCACCTCTCAGCCAAAATGTCCCACAGCTCAGTGGCTAAAGCGCTCAGAGAGGTGGGAAACCCCTGTTCCAAGGTTCTCTCCCCCTCTGGCAGAGGGAAGAATTAAACCCAGGTCTCCCACATCCCCAGCTTGTGCTAAATGTCATGAGGTTGGCAGCACAACCACTTCCTTCCTCCTCCGGATGTCGCACGTGGACTGGGGCAGGCCTCCGACTCAGAAACAACAAACGGCCGAGGCATCTGAATTGCCTGACTCTGGAAGAGGGGTTCCTGATGGCGGATCACTAGCAGAGATAGGTGCCAATCTCTGGCAGGGGCAGGGATTGTGTCAGATCCCTCATCAAAATCACCCAACGGCTAGGTTAGGGACCTCCCCGTCCCCCGCCCAGAGTGCTACCTTGCACTCCAAGGAGCGTCTCTCTCCACATTCATTGTGCAGGAAGACCAGGCACCCAGGATAGAATGTCTGGATCAGTGTCGTTCCTGTGATTTCCTAGGCACCTACAAGTGAGATGCTGCAAACCCCAGCATTGGAACAGCGATGTCCCTTTGTGAACCAAACCTGAGACACCCAGCAGGTTTGTGAGAGTGCTGGATTTGACTCTAGGGCTCTGCACTCAACCACTGGACCATCCTTCCAGTAACATAAGCACAGCATTCCACTGCAGGACCAGATTTCCAAGCACGCAGCAAGCAACGCACTAAGCAGTTTTGAAAATCCAATCTTAGCTATCAATGGGAACTGAATGATGAGAATTCATGAAAATCTAGCCTTTTTTTTTTTTTTTTAAATTTAAAGACTCTGGCACTAACCAGCCGCTTTCATCCACTACATTGTTACACTTTCCATCTCCCTAATGTGATATGCCATCAATAGGAAATTAACCTCCACATCAACTCTACATGCTTCTCCCCAGTTGCAAGAGCTCTACAGGGTGACCAACTGTAGATCTGGACTTTCTGGGGACAATGTGATGACTTTTTAACTGACTATAAAATAAATAGGTTTAACTAACTTACCTCAAAGTCCTCAATCTAGGAACATAACTAGAAGAAGTTTTGATCTTCATAAGGGATAACTGATTGCAAGACTGAACCAATGATAAATCAGTGAAACAGAGTGCACTGGGATTTGAGGATTTCAAATAAGTCTGTCAAAAATATGTAATAATATTGTCAGATCAATTTGCTGTCAAGTATAGATGTGATGTGATAAAATTGCAGTTTTTAGCAGATTACATTCTCAAACCAGTAATTTAGGAGTAACAAATTACAATAAATCAAACTTTAAAACCTGAAAGTACGCACTGTAATAGATATAGAATGTGACAGTACAAGAATGAACAAATTTAAGCAGTATTCTTGAACTGAGAAAAAGCAAGTTTAACTGCTTTTGAAAGATGATGATCAAGAGTCTAGTTAAGTACTGAATCAATGAGACCGCCAAAGTTATACAGAGAAGATGGCTGAACACTGTGCTCTGTACACTTCTACTAGGTGTTCCAGTGGCAATAATCTAAGGTGATAAGATATAAAGAGATGTACATGTACGAAAATGTCCACCAAACAAGAGCATGGCATAAGTAGAACTGGTCAGAAATTTTTCATCCAGTTTTCCATTGCTAAATGTGATTTCAGGGAAACCAAAAATCATGAGATCATATTTAGATAAATTTTGTTTAGAAGAAAATGGGGAAAAAACATTAAAACAGAATGCTCTGACATTTGACATTTTCAAAACAGTTTTGATTTTTCATTTTGAGATAACCATTTCAAAATTTTATAATTTTAATTAAAAGGGACAAATGAAATATTTCAAATTTATTAAAACAACAATTGTAACTTTGATCCAAATTCATTTTATTTTGTTTTGCAAAAATTTCAAAATTTTGGCTTTTCAACCCAAATCAAGACTCAATTTTCCTTGAAATTACAACTTTTTCCATAGAATATAAAATCCATTTTCTGATCAGTTTTAGGCATAACCATCTATAATCTCAGGTTTCTCATGGTAAATGTATTTTCTCTAGGCTGGATTATCTAGTGGGGCAAGTTGGAGATGATGGAATCATGCCAAAACTTTGATAAGGTTTAAAGAATTCTGGAAGAAATCAAGGTATTATTTGAGAACGGCCAAACTTGGCATACGTGTAAGTTGTGCATAGTTTAAGGATCTTTCATTTCTGGTCACAAACGTTACAAACGTTTGGCTATGTCTACACTGGCAATGTAGGTCGACTTAAGTAGCCTTAAGTCGACCTACATTAGTCCCCGTCCACACTGGACTTTTATTAAGTCGACTTAAGAAATTCCTTAAGTTGACTTAATGAAAGCTTAGGTTGACTTAGTAAGAACCGCCAGTTAGGTCGACCTAACCCTTAAAATCGACTCGTTAGGTCAACTTAAGCACAGTGTGGACATGGATTAACCCTTAACTCGACTTCATTAAGTCGACTTAAGGGCAGTTAGGTTGTCTTACTAAGCCCCATTCAGGGTAAGCACTTTGTTAAGTCAACTTAATAAGGTTGACTTAAAGTCGACCCAACTTTTTCTAGTGTAGACATAACCTTTGACTTGTATCTCCAACATCAGAATAAGAATCAACTGGTTTATTATCTAACTGCAGGACAATAACATTATTAGGGAAGATTAAGCTTTTCCAATGACAGCTTTCCAATTTGCCAACAAACACTGAATAAAATCAGGTTGTGACTGTGGTTCCTAGACTGAATGGAGCGGCAAACGTCAGCATCCTCAGTCAGGGACTCTGAAATGCTCAAAAACCAACAGGCCAAGATTTTCAAAAGTGAACAGTGATTTTTGGATGCATTTTAGAAGGGGCCTGGTTTTCAGAGAGCAGGAGCTCAGAACTTTCTAGAAAGTCAGAGGCCCCTTGAGGGTGTCTCTGGTTGGGAATGTAAAAACCAAGGCACAATAAAAATAAAATTTAAAAAATCCACTAGTCACTTCTGGGTGCTTTCTTCACCTTGTCCTGTTACTAGGCACAGCATATTCTGTGGGTCTGCCACTTTTACAGATCTACCAGCGAGGCCTGATGTCCTTGATCTGAAATCAGAGTGTTTTCCTCTGGCTAGGCGGACTGCTTGCTATGGCTGATGAGCCACATGGATCCAATAGAGGTGCAGAAAAGTGACTTGTCCAATCTAACACAGAAGCAACCCAACCCTGATCACCTTCTGGTCTCCCCTGCCACAAAGGGTAACCACACCAGCAGCACCAGCCTCTTCCAGGGAGGTGGGAGCAAGCCAAGGTAAGCCTTAGATTTCCCTTCTCCCCAAGGCCCCGCTCCCTGCTCCTCCTCTTCTCCCCAAGGCCCCGCTCCCCTGGCAGGGCCAGGAGCCAGGCCTTGGTAAGAGCTCCCCAATGAGCCTGGACTGCTGTGTGGCACCTTGGACCCTCCACCTGCCCTGGGCAGTGCACCCCAGGAAGCAAGGACATGGGCTCGGAGCTGCTCTGAAGCACCCCCAGCCCTCTGCCAAAGATAGGTAGAGGGTCCAGGGTTCCCACAGCAGCCCAGGCTCCCTGCGCGACTCTTACCACTGCTTGCCAATGGGATCGTAGGTGCTGCAAAGGCTGCACACCCCTGCTGTACCAAGAGCAATGTTTTGGTCCCAAACAAGAGTGGCTGAAGACATCACCTTCAGTCAGGAGGAGGCCTTATTACTGAGAATAGACTCAGAGCTTTATAGCTGCTTTTTGTACTAATGGCGTCTCCCCAGGCTCTTTCCAAAGTAACGAGCGAGGTGCTGGACTCCAGTGCAATGGAGCAGATCAGCCGTTACCCTTTCAGTCATAGCAACCACGGAGGTTAATACCCATTTTATGATGGTGAAGTTGCCCAGTACACTACGGTTTTCTTCTGCACTTTTAAATAGCCTGGTAGGATCCAATGACTTCTCCTGGGAGATCCACCAGACACGGGCAGAGGGGACCTTGGGTTAACGTGTTATGATGGCACCTTTTTCAGCACAGTGCTCATCAGCACCAGCCAGGCTACGCAAGGGGGACTCACCTAAGTGAACTACGCGTTCCATCCAGGGCACTCGGCTCTCACTGAAAGTGTTAGCGTGATCTCGATACTCTTATTGCCACTCATCTCTAACATGGAGAATCACACCTGTACTGAGGGGCAGTTCGAGGAATATGTACTGCCTAGGGAATGTGGATTGCAGCCAGAGTGCATAAGTCACCTAGCAAGGCAGTATAGTGAAATAACTGGTGAAAACAAGAATCTGAAGCCACATTCTTCTGGACTAGAGGGGAAAAGGCTCTAAGCTGAGTTGTCTTGATTATTGTGTTGGTTGTCAGTCAAGCACTATGCAGAGCAAGTAAATAAATAGGATGAAACAACCTAAGACTATGATATCATGTCTGACATTGCCTTAAAGGCAAGGAAGCAAAATCGTGATTGAGAACATTGATTGCGGCAGGCAGAGATCAAGCAACATAATAAAAGAAAGTTTATCTGCATCAGTTGAAGAAGCAGATCATTAGCTATCTTTATCAAACTAGAGTGGTGCAGAGTGAAGCCAGGTTACAAAGAAAATAACTGCTCATAAATTTCTCTGCTCTCGGCAATTTTTCTAACTTTGAATAGAGTCATCACTGGGCATTCGTCACCCGAACAGCTTTCCTGTTCCCGACTGCATCTCCGTTTGACAATCATACAATTGCTTACACAGAAAAGTATTTCATGTATTTTAGTGACTTTTAATGCAATTTAGCACCTGGAATCAAAGGTCAAACAGCACATGGCCTGATAGTGCTCCACGGGACACCAAAAATAGATTCTATACCGAGGGGCCATTCCCTGGCTTAAAATCAAAGCAATATTTTTCCAGACGGAGAGTCAGTGCTACAGACACAGCCAGCTCTTGCTCCACAAATCTCTCTTCAGGTTCAGAAGCAGCACTTCAGCCCTTCTATAATGTCGTGCAGCTTTCTACTCAGCAAGGGAGAAATAATTTCACATTTCTCCTTTCGATGAACCCAGCAACCCCTGGATTCACTTTTCCCCTGTCAAATGTGGGTCACGAGCAGTTTCGCTGACTGAATTTTTGAGTGCGGTGTATTTTACTCTGAGATGCCAAATGTCCGTCAGTTCTGCTGCCGCGTTGCTTTCTTTTCAGCTCGGGGTTGGAATTGCTCCACTAAAATGTGCAGATTACCCAATTTTTGTCAGGATTTTCATTTTCAAATGCACTGTCAGTTCCGATTTCGCACATCACCATCTCAAATGGGCAGAAAAGGACAACTGAACTGGCAATCAGTTTCCAACACGAGTCGGTCGAAATAGACTCTGCCTCATGTGAAGGACCGCCAGCTATTATGACAATGCCATAATAGCTAGAGCTAGCAGAGCAGGACATTTAATGTGCAGGTTGGAAGAGCATTCACCTAGAAAGTTGAGCCCCGGGGCTCCCGTCAGAGTGAAATTCAATCCAATGCAGGCAGCTCACACCAGAACCTACCTACCAATTAAGCTCTGTGTTAATGGCTCACCTGTGTGCGCCATCTTCACCTGGGTGAATGTCACCCTAATTATTTTTATACAGCATATTGCAGAACAATTAAGTAATGACGGGTGGTTAGCAGGAACTGAACCCAGGCCCTAGATCTAAAAGCAGGAGCATTTACTCTTCCCAGACGATAGGAAAGATTTGGAGCTGCTTGTCTTTTGGCTTTCATATTGAAAAGAGAGTTTATTTAAAAGGTTGAGCATTAACAGAGCCTAGGATATGGAAAGCTTTAAAACGTATCATTAATGAGAAAAAAAAAATCCAACAAGTTTGCTGTTTGTAGCCAAAGCTATTCCACGTCCAGCGAGGAGCACCAGTGCAAACAGCTCTAGCAGGTAGTTTGCAACTGAATTGGGGTTAGATATGAACAGGAGCCAGAGCAGCAGCAGAAAAGGCACATCAGGTATTTAAAACATCTCTACAAAACATTGCTAGGGAAAGGCAGAGACACCATTTAAGATTGCACACTTAATCTTTTTAGCAACAATAAACACCAGAATGGGAATTTAACAGCCACACTCATCTGAGAGCATGACAATGGTCGTTTCTCCCGTTTACACGATTACAGATTGAGAATGAAAGTGCCACCCTTGTCCAAAGCACCACTCCCAGATTCCCTGTGAGGCAGTGGAGAGAGGGCTGTAGATACCACAGATTTTGTTTTAATTCAGCCACTGAGAAAAAGAAATATTGATATTCATCTGTTTGGCTGGGGGCAGGATTCAAACCCTCAATCCTTCCTTGCTCCTGGCTGGAAAGCAAAGCATGATATCAAAGAGAATGTCTAGAAATGACTTCCTTTGCCTGTTTACTAACCACAAGACTATGCAGTCCCCCAGGACATACAAAACAGCATTTGGTCTAAATGTTAGCAAGCTCAGTGTTGTCACAGACTTTATCATGCATTAAAACTCAATACCTGAACCCTTCTCCCCACCCACACTGCAAACATCGATACTGAACTGAAGCCTCTTGGGGCTGTTACAAAGTAAACCCCTAAGACCAGGAATGAATAGAAAACACAGAGCCTTTTATCGATTGTGTTTTTTGGTTCACTAAATTCTGCCTCTGGACATCGCCCAGCGCCACATGCGCACCAGGGACGGTGCTGTATTAACACAAACCAATAACTTTAGGAAATTGAAAGCAGAGTCTGCTTAATGGATGTTTCCAATTTCCTACATCACCATTGGAATCTGTTTTAGGTACTCAGCAGGTTTCCCAACAGTTCCTCAGACTTGACTTGATTTCAAACCTATTTAGTAATGTCAATGAAACATCAGGGTTTAATGATTCATTATTTTTCAGATCTAAGAGCATGTGAATGAGTTTTTTTTTCTGCGTGGGTTACAGCGGTTTATCCCCCCACCCCACCCCCTGCCATGAGCCATTAAGAAAGACTTGCAGAAAACTATTAATTTTTCAGCAAAACACAGTTATGCATTCAGTAAAAAAGGGGATTAGTAATTTTTAAAACCATTAGGAGCACATTTTTGCATTTTGAACTTAGGGGAGTTCTATTATGCTAACCTAACAATTCAGAAAAGCACCACCATTTTCCTGTTCTCTTTTATAAACACACCCACGCGCCTGCATGGAGTTCTCACATATGCTGCCAACCCTTGGGGTTCTTTCACTCGTCTTATTTCTAACCGCTACAGAAAAAAATTGCAGTTCAAAATTAATTAGCTGATAATGTCTCTTGATCAGATGAGCTCATTAGCAAAATAGGTCATTTAAATAACTCCCTCTTAACTGTGACCAGAGGAAGGCCACCACTACAGAGAAAAAGTATACAGTATACCCACAAAGCTTTTTGAATCTCTCTTATGGTGCTTCATGCTGTCCCTAGTAAATACCAACCTGTTTACTTCACATTTAAGGGCCATTTGTGCTGCTCCACTGGCCTCTACGGCCCGTAAAGCTGATCAAAACTATGGGGGAATCCACAGACGGTGTATAGCTAGCACACCCAACTCTAGGTAATCCTCTCGGCCACCTCACCCCAGAATAAGGTGTACAGCCAGAACGTACCGCCCTCGAGCAAGCACACTGGTATAATGTCATGTGGGTCAAGGGAGAAAGGCGAATTGTAACACTAGTCAGGGACTAGGGGAAACCAATTCAATTCCTTATTCCTAAAGACTGGGGTTGTTCAGCCTGGTAGAGAGAGGATTAAATCCAGGCAGTCAAAAGCACAACCCAACGTTCTGGGCTTCCCTAAACCTCGGACTGCCAGATGCTCTTATAGGCTGATGGGAGATAGATTACTTAATAATTGTCATAAGAAAAAAAGAGCAACCATATTGGGTCAGACCAATGGTCTATCTAGCCCTACGTTCTGTCTCCTGACAGTGCCCAATGCCAGATGCTTTAGCGGGAATGAACAAAACAGGATATCATCAGAGGATGGATCACTTGTCACCCATTCCCAGCTTCTGGCAAACAGAGGCGAGCGACATTTCAAAGCATGGGTTTGCATTGCTGCCCAGCCTGGCTAATAGCCATCGTTGGACTGATCTAGTTTTTTTTAACCCCGTTATAGTCTTTGCCAGAGCATATTGTGAAGGCCAAATGTTCACAGCCAGACTGTGCCCTGTGTGAAGAAATACTTTGTTCATTTTAAACTTGCTTCCTATTAATTTCATTTGGTGACCCCTAGTGCTTTTGTTAAAGGAGTGAACAACACTTCCTTATTCACCGTCTCCGCACCAGTCACGATTTCGTTGGCCTCTATCATATCTCCCCTTAGACGTCTCTTTTCCAAGCTGGCAAGCCCCAGTCCTATCAAAGTCTCCCTATATGGAAGCTTTTCCATGCCGCTAACCATTTTAATTGCCTTTTTCTGTAACTTTTCTAGTTCTAATACATCTTTTTTTGAGATGGGGTAACCAGATCTGCAGGCAGCATTGAAGATATGGGAGTACAATAGATTTATAAAGAGACAACATGGTATTTTCTGTCTCCTTATCTCTCCCTTTCCTAATAATTCCCAACAGTCTGTTATCTTTTTATACTGCTCCTCACTCTTCTATTCATTCCCTTGGAAGCCTCCGGCGTGGACCACTGTCAGAATATGGCATATTAGGGTCGATGGATTATTGGTCTAAATCAATATGGCCATTCCCATGTCCTTGTGTGTCAGCAGGGTCTGAATGAGCTCTCTCATGACATCTAGTGATGAGCTGGAGAAGACTTCAGGAACTGACCTGATTTGCATAGACACACCCACTCTGCCTAGGGGTGGAGCATGATGGAGCTGCTTTGCCCCAGGATCACTTTTATAGCTGGTGAAGGATTGCGAGTCGCTTTCGTATTGGGTGCCCAGGTAATATGGTCCTCACTGCGTGAATAGAGGATAGCAGAACTGTGCTCAGAATGCTCTCATTGAGGGGCTCTGCCCCCCTGAACTGCACTTCATACGCAGGCGGGAGCGGGGCGATAGCCCTGTGATGAGGACAGTGGGTGGAGATAGATGTTTGGGCCTGACGGTGTGAGCCCCAGACTCCATTTGGCCCTCTCCATTGAAGACTCAGTTACGAGCCCTCTGTGGTGGATCAGTAGAATCGAAATTACCAGGCCTCAGTGCTAAACCTTACACCTGCTGAAGGTGAAAGACTGCCCAGCCTACACTAACAGTGAGGCTCCCCCACTAACAGCTATGAGAAGTGGTGGGACCACCAGACATCCCAAAGGCTGCAGTAGAGAGAGCAGAGGTTATGAAGGAGCAGCTGATAGCGGAGGGAGCCACAGGGGAGCAGCAAGAGCTGAGGCATTGCTTGATGCCTCTCTCCTCATCTTCAGGGTGGAAGGCTACCTCCTGCAAACACACACGCACCTCTGAACTCCGAGTTATTGCTGACCAAGGCCAGCAATGTGAGTGGCTGGGTGGGCATGGGAAATACACAGCCACAATCTTCTAGCTACCCCAGGAGACACAATATGCTCCTAGTTGGTCATTAGAGATTTATTATTAGGAGGAGAAAAAACAAAAATTGCTAGTGATGACACAGGGTGAAAAAAGTTAAACAGCTGATGTTTTTGTATTTCAAAAAACAAAGCATTAGCTTTTCATTATCTATTGTAACTTGTTTGACAAAGATTGCTTGTTATCTAAATAAATGTAAAGGACATGGTTTGCAAGGGGAAAAGGGAACAATGTGAATTATGCATTTATCTATACCATATTACAGTGGAAAGTTTCCTAATTTGCTAGATCCAGTCAATAACGTACAAATACTCTTTATGCAAAAAATAAGTTAGAATCAATGGATTATTAAATGGGTATGAAATAGCAGTTTGGACCCTATGCAGAACCACACAGGCAAGCAGAGACTCCTAAAACAGGTAGCACTAAAGTCAATGGACACCATCAATGCCATTCTAGTAGCAGGATTTAGTGAGGATTCTGCACTTCTGATTATAAAGAGGGAAGATTTGCTGCCTGGTTTCAGCTTTTGACAAGTTTTCTTTCCATATTGCCCACAAAAATTGGTCTTCACCAAAAAGATTTCTTCCTTCTTACAATAATAAATGCTATTGGCCATACATTCCAAATGCTGATTTATGCAGCAGTTAGCTTTTACTCAGGTAAAAGTAAGTATTTGCTGTCCTCATCTATACATTCAAGTATTTGGAGACTGCAAAAAATGAGGCAGCAGTGTGCCAAAAAGAGAAGGGACATGGATAAAGTATTGTATTAAACGGTATCCCAAGGATGAAAGATCATCAAAATAGCTTTGAGCCATCCTCATGACTCCTCCCTCCCCCCTCCATCCTACACCGGGCATAGCTCTGCCAGACCTCACAATCTGTCTAGTCCAATTTCAAAGTATTCTTAGATTCAAAGGGAGTGCTTTCCAAATGACCAGGGGCCAATTTCTGATCACTCATGCTTCTTGTCTTTACTGGAAGCTGGGGGCACTGCACCCTCGATAATATCACTTCCTCACCAGCACCTTTGCCATGTAAAAACTGCAATTGTGCAGAAATTTTAAGAGAGCAAAGTCCATTGCATAAAGACAGACCCAAATGACCTGCTGAGACCAAGACGGGCCCCCTTTTACATACCACCACAGCATCCCAAGTACAGTGCAGTGAAACTGCCTTGTGCAGTCTGAAGGGGAGCTGCAGTCAGAGAACTGAATGATTAGTAAATGGATATTAATCAATCCTTTCTAAAAATTGCATTGCAGAGTCTGTTATCATTTGTGTCACAGACTTCCCCCATGGAAACATTTGATTCATAGCGCATCTGCAAGTCTTTAGAAGTCTCTCTTGGGAGCTGGTTCTGTCTGTCCTGTCCAGCCTATTAGGGTGGGGTGTTCTCACCTCACTCTGCCTTTTGTTCTGTGGTGGTTTTAAATGAGAAGTCACTGAATGGCTGCCCGAATTAACTCCTCTCTGCAGCTCTCCAGCTGTTGCGGCATTCTCTGTGGCAGAGCAGGCTGGGTAAGCAATGTTCATCCTGATTTCAGTGGACTCTCAAGGGAGAGGATAAGGGGAAGACTTCAGACAACAGATGGGATCCAAAGCAGGGAAGAACAAATGCAGCGGCTGGTTTGCGCACCCTGTGTCAGCAGCCCCCACTGCTTTGTTGATCCAAAGCATTCAAGCAAACAGAAAACCTGTCCCTGAGCTCCTGGCACCCCAGCAATCCACATTACAAGGAGCAAAGGTCAATAAAATAAGAAAAATTAACATGCTTGACTCTTAAGGCAACAGTAAAATCCCCATCTCACCCCAGCACTGGCAGTGTGTCCTGAAAGCACATTCAGGAAGAAAAAAGTCTCTAACCCCTGGGCCCTCACAAAATTACCTTCTCACCACCCTCATATTGCAAGAGGCATCACAGCTGAATGCCCCTGATGCTCTTGTTGTGGAACAGGGGAAGACATGGCCTCTCTGGGTGCACAAATGCCAGTGCTCTTGGATGCACCCCAGATAAAAACCATCCTCAGTGCAGCAGTACAAATCAATCCCAATTTATGGTAATACAGGTCAAAGCCAACATCTCAGATGCCACCCATGGGGGCACTCGTTCACCTGCTGTCAGCTAGACGCATTGGTCGCTAAGCAGGCTGCAGTGAAGTATTTCCACTAGAGACAGGGAGGTGTTAATATGGTTATACAAGGCACTGGTGAGACCTCATCTGGAATATTGGCTGCGTCTACACTGGTAAATTAAGTCGACTTAAGCTTGGCTTAAGTCAACTTAATTTGCCCTGCGTCTACACCACACTATGCTTAAGTCGACTTAAGCAGCTTGCTTAAGTCAACTTAAGGAAAATAACGTCTACTTTATTAAACCACCTTTCTACTCAACCTAAGGCTTAATTCGACTTTTTGAAGTCGAATTAAGCCAGTGTAGCCATGGGGTAGCCCAGGACTACACCAATGTCCTCCCTGCCGGGGGGAGGGGGCACACAGAGGGAGCCTGGCATGCCCCCAAAGGGCAGGGCAGAGCCCTGTGTGATGATGTCTGGATTTAGGGAAGCATTTATGATATTATTTTCAATGGATATCTCAAATGCTATAATCCATAGGAGCTATGTCATGTTTGGTATCAATAGAAAGGTAGTAATTTGCTGGGAATGATTATATGGTTTATGTCTAGGAGTTCTATTTCGATTAGAAGTTAGAACACCATATTCCTAACTTCTAATCGAAATAGAACTCCTAACACCATATTCCTAACTTCTAATTGAAATAGAATTCCTAGACATAAACTATATAATCATTCCCAGCAAATTACTACCTTTCTATTGATACCAAACATGACATAGATCCTATGGATTATAGCATTTATAAGATATCCATAGAAAATATCATAAATACTTCCCTAAATCCAGACAGCGTCACACACAGGGCTCTGCCCTGCCAGGGACCCTGTCCCCCTTTGCCCCATTGCACACAAGGGGTGGCCCCCCTGCCACCGTGGACCTGCCCAAGGTCCCCCTAGCCCCACAAAGTCGACCTAGAGCATCCAGTGTGGACGCTGTAGGTCGACTTTGTAAGTTCCCCTTGAAGTCAACTTTAATTTTAAGGGTAGACACACTAAGTCGACTTAAAAGTGCAAGTGTAGACATTGCCATTGTGTGCAGTTCTGGTCCCCCATGTTTAAGAAAGATTAATTCAAACTGGAACAGGTGCAGAGAAGGGCTACTAGGATGATCCGTGGAATGGAAAACCTGCCTAATAGTAGGAGACTCAAAGAGTTTGGCTATTTTAGCCTAACAAAAAGAAGGCTGAGGAGAGACATGACTTCTCTCTATAAAGACATCAGAGGGATAAATACTTCCGCTCCTTCTCAGGTATTTAAGTTCAGGGCCAATGTGGACATCAGGAAGTTTAGACTTGAAATTAGATGCAGGCTTCTTACCACCACAGATGTGAAGTTCTGGAATAGACTTCCAAGAGGAGTTGGGGAAAAAAAAAAAAGAAAAAACAGGTAACTGGGTTCAAAACCGAGCTTGATAAATGTATGGAGGTGATTGTGTGATGGGATGGCCATGTTTGGCAATTGACTAATCTGACTACTGGTGGTGGCTATGCCAATGGCCTGAGATGGGACATGGCTCATTTACTGGTGGATTTTCTGTACCTTGAAGTCTTTAAACCATGATCTGAGGGCTTTAATAACTCAGTCCTAGGTTCCAGGTTTATTGCAGGAGTGGGTGAGGTTCTGTGTTGTGCAGGAGGTTTGACTAGATAATCATATTGGTCCCTTCTGACCATAGAGTCTATCCTGCCATTGCCTCACTCTGAAAGGATAGAAAATGTAACCCCAACTGGAGCACATGGCAGGAGTTTAAGTAGAAGTGGCCAACCATAGCGAGATCAGTGTCTGAGGAAAAGCGCTCCTTACACTGGTGCAGACAGAAGAAACCATCTCTGGGCATTGCCCGAATGTGATTGTGCCTCAGGAGCGAGGCAGAAACCAGATAACCCACCAAGGCAATCATCCCCCTTGACATCTCGCTAGGCAGTTTCCGCATTGCCCATCACTCTGTCCAGTTCTATTGTCTCGCTTGTCATACAGCATTTGGGACTTGCTTAGAAGATCTACTCCTTCCCCTTCCCAAGAGCCTGGCTCTGAGCCTGCTGGAGCCTTCCCTTGCAACTCCTATCGACATACCTGCAGTTGGCCAATGACAATTCTTCCTGGTTCACTTTCGGTTCTCATTGATTTTTGAGATGTATGGTATCATTAGATCACACAGTTTAGCAATTTATTTGGGTCTGTCTTTCTGCACCGGAGTCTCCAGAAAGATGGGGCCAGTGTTATTCAGGTATCATAGCTGTTCACGGAGCCCTGAACTAATACACATGTTGCTCTGAGAGCCTCTGAGCTGAGGTAATTTGGGGACTAAATCAAATTTTATCACTGGCTGAGGTTAGTGGATATTAATGGGAGAGCAGGAGTTTGCACTGAATCATTCATGTGAAGAAATGGAGAGCACTGTTTAATACTTAGTATTGCAGGCGCTAATAATTTCTGAAAAATGGAGGGGATATGCTTCCAATTACATTTAGCATGGCAGAGGAGGCATCCCACGGTACATCACCAAGGGTCACACTTTGGAACTGCTAAGCAGTGCTACTCTAGACCAACTAGGCACACGCCTAGAACACAGCACGGTTCTAGACACTAGTGCCACAAATATGCTGTGAAACAGGAGAGAATTTGGTGCAGCAGAACAGGAGTGGGACTTTTACTAGTATGTGGAGGGGAAAAAAAATGATATTACTAGATCAGATTCTTTCTAGTAAAAACCTGAAAACCAAAGCTGGTTTTGCTAATGGTGTGAAGGTTGACTTGAACACAGTCATGTGTTGTATATGCCCACTGTGAGTTTGATCCATTGATTTCATGGGGTTGCTCTTGATGTAAATCAAGGCAGGATTTGGTTTAGGATACCCTCAACTTAAATTTGTTCACTTTAATTGTATTTGAAGGGTATTGATGCCGAGAACTGAGACAATATGTAGGGTGGCCCATGGGGATGCAACTAGGGTAATTGTATCCAGTTGTAATAGAATAGGAACTTGAACTTTCCTGTGAAATTTTAGAAAGTTTCAAAAAGTTTGTTCTGAAATGGAACAGGAACATTCCTATGAAATTAAATGCAAGAAAAAATTTCACATTAACTGAAATTTCATTCTGATTTTGACTTTTATTATAAAACATTATGAAATGGAAATAAATTTCAAAGCATTCTTCCTAAATAAGCTTTCATAAAAACTGAGGCATTTCCACACAAAAAAAGTTTTGCTTTCAACTAATCAGCATTTTCCTCACAGAAGTTCCACAAGAGAATGAAACCCTGCCAAGCAAGTTTGGGGCTATATACACAAGGGAAGATCCAGTACAAGGTGGACTATCACACCAAAGAAGAGTTGGAAATCCCATTGATTTAGTCATTTCAAACTAGACAAGAACAGTCCCACACTGGCAACAGATGGATTAACTGCCCCAATGGAGCTTTCCTACGGCCAAGTTCAGCATTCTGTGATACTTCATAGACCCTGGGCTGATCCTGCTACTCACACATGGTAAATGATAATTCCCCGCCCCTCCCCACCTCCTTCATTTTTACTGGCTCAGGATTAGTTGGCTTTGCAGGAGAATTCTTCTGTTCCAAGCCTTTAATGGTGGGCATCCCCGATGTCCTTTGATGTAGTGGAGGGGCGGGGGTAGTTAACATGATACCCATTGTTACTGATAAATCTAATTAAAAAATAGATTTACTAAGATGAGTGTTAGGGCCAACGTTCCAGGATAAAATTACTGGAGTGGCTGTCAGAACACTATTGAAATCCAACTATGGAAAAGTGCATAAAGGGAGCAGTTGGCTGGCTCTTGAGACCCAGTTATTTTGGTAGGCATTGCCAAGCTGGGGCTTCACTCAGGTTGTGTGGTTTATGCCATCAACCAATAGAACAACTTTAAAAACAGCTTCTTGTTAAAGTCAAGTCAGGAAGCAAGCAATCTTGGCTCTGGAGTTAGCATGATAGGGCTCCATCCCCTTTCATGGGCTTGACATTTTCTACTTGGCTCTGTCTAGTGGGATACAAATTCATACTGCATTTATGTTTCAGAGCCAAACTGTAACTATGTTTGGAAATTAATTTGCATCCCCAAAATTATATCCACAATCCTTGCAAGCCAAACCTTCAGGAATGGGGGGGGGGGGGGGAAGAGGGGTAGTTAACATGATACCCATGATGAAATGGTTCCAAAGGAGTAGCCGTGTTAGTCTGAGTCTGGTGGCCCTTTTAAAGGCTAACATTTATTTATTGCATGAGCTTTCGTGGGAGAGAGAGTTCATGTGATCAATAGGTTTGCTAGTCTTTAAGAGTGCTATCAGACTCCTTGTTTGTCATGAAGGAACAGATTAGAAAACACCTAAGGATGGTCTAAGTGTACTTCATTCCATGCTGGGGGCTGGGCTAGATTAACTCTCAAGGTCCCTTCCAACCCTACATTTTCAGATAATATTTTCATTTTCACGGATCAGTGTTTTCAAACATTCAGCCTAAAAATTTCCAGCCAGCTGCATGATCCAATATGTTCACACATCATGTGGTTATCTTTGAAGCTTTGAGCCTGGATCTCAACAGCTCAGAGGGGAAGGTTTTACTGACCCATTCCCTCACCTGTGCAGGCTCCTGCTAGTGCTGAGGAAATGTTGAGCTTCTTAGCAGGCTATAGTCACCGTGTACATGGGATCCATTTCTGCTGAGCTAGTCATCCCTGAATGGCTTTTGAAACACTTCTGCAGCATAGATTTCATGTTGTGCAAGTGCTAACTTTGGAACGAAGTTCATAAGGCTCTGTATTTGAGCTAAATAAGTAGATCTGCAATGAGGATAGAGAAAGAATTTGTGATCATATTCCTGCAGGAACTTGAACTGGCAACATTTAAAATAGTGAAAATGTATACTAGCCCCACAGGAAACAATGAAATCCCAGAGTGACTGGGAAAAATTGTCCAGCAATTCAATTAAATAAGTTTTATAGCCAGACAGGCTGTTCAGAAGCCCTCAGCACTCACACTTATCCACATGCTTAGAGACAGCAAGGCTCTATGGGAAATCTGGCCCCACCTGTGGACACTGAGCCCTTTTGAAAGATTTGGCTCTGAACAAGAGAGATCAATAAACCGTTGTGCATACTTCTTGCAGCTATTTTAAAAATGGAGATGTCAATGAAATCAAAGGAGTATCATGGCATAATTAACACTGGGGTGACCTGGGAAGTGTGGCGTCATGGAAGCAGCTGAAGTTAAGAGGAGACCAAAACAAATGCTTTCCCCACCAGTAAGATACAGGTCCTGTCGTCCCAATGAGTATTTGCACAAAGACGTAATGTACACCAAGTGAGCAAAGCAGGGTAACGTAGACGAAGGTCTGATGCTGGCGGATGCAGTCCGAGGCATGCTACTGTGGATTAAGCAGCCGGCAGGCTCCCCCTCAGGAGGCATGATCCTGCTGAGCAGAGCGCCAGGACACCCCTTCCCAAGGGGAGTGACCTCTGTGAGAACACCGTTTCCTCAGCAGCAAATTAAAGGGGAATCGATTAAGTTCTCAGCAGGTGGAAGAGACAGATGCAGCTTTGCAAAATGGCCATTTCAGAGCTGCTGCTACTGGGTTCTGCCAAACCTAAACAGACAGCCCAAGAAAAAACACCTGGGGGGTGGAGGGGGAATCCTGGAAAGAGGAAGCGTTGGTCTGGGGAGTTAAAGAGGCCCACAAGTCACCAAGCGAGTGCTAGCTTTCACAGTGGCTGCCCCCATTGTATTTTGGCACATAGTGAAAGCAGATTTACAGCCTCCATTAGGTCAGATTGTCGAGAGCTCACCTCCCATGGAGGCACCTAAATAAGGTGGCCAGATGCCCAGACAGAACCCAGCCACTCTCAAGCATCACAATAAGGGGGGCTGGACGTTGAGCACGTGAACATCAGTCGCAGCAGGAAATGTGTTCTCTTTCATGTGATCGTGGGCATCGCTGATTTATGGCACATCTGAGCCAGGTGTGACCCATGCACCATTTCATGGAGTTGCCCATTGACAATGAGAAATTTGTCTCCCTTTCAACAAATGCTGTTTGCTTCCTCATTGCCTCATGGACCACCAACCTGCTGCCTGTGGAGTTACCTAGGCTGCCAGAGAGGACACCAACACGGCCTTTCAATTCCCAGCTTACTCCTAGTGCAGCTCCGCCCTTACTTTAGATGCTCAGACTGGGAGGGTCATGAGATTATTATGGATGAGGTTGTGAGCAGCCAACCCCAGTGCATGCCAGAGTGTGGCATGGCATGGGGAGGGTCACCACTTTGGGGGTGGGGGCAGGACCTTAGAGACTGCACTATTTTCCGAGGGACACAGCAAAAAGAGTTTGAGAACCCCTGGTCTACATTGCCAGGCTTGCAGGGAATCAATCGAGCAGGCTGTGAAAACCCCCTTAATAGAGCCCAGAAGTGCTCTCTGGTCAACATCATTAATCCACCTTTTCTCCCCCTGGATTCAAGTTCCCCTTGAAACCAATGAGGATTTTTTAAAAGGCTAGCTCTGAATGGATTAGTTAGCATCTGTGGTTAATTGCAGTGCTGAATTTCATGATTAAACATTAACCTGAGTGGTAAGGGCTCCCACAAGCCTGTGGGGAACGACCAGAGACTGTTCCCAGCAGTGGAGGTGCCCTACACCAAGAGTTAGTAGCTGATAACATACAGGGAAAGCAAAGACAGGTCTACCCCGAAAGCCCTCCCCCCCGTGCATCTCCCTCAGCCTGCTAGGCATATCCGAGAGGCAGAACAGTCAAATTCCATGTTTGAAAAACTGTCAAAACCCAAGGAATTTACACTTGCAAAGCAAGAATTATTGCCCTCATGTCCCCATTCTCGCCTCCCTAACTGAAAATTTGCTGCATTTGTTTTTCTAGGCAATAAACCCCAGGTACAGCTGTATTTCTCAATACATGTATTTTCACAGTGGTCAATTCTGAAGCTTGGGAAGTCAAAGCACCACCTATAGTCAACTGAATCAGCAGTCTTGTCTAAACTGGCCAAAAATTATCTGTGCTTCTGAAGAGGACAAAAGCCAGTCAGCTCAGAGGAAACATATTATCCCCAGAAGAACAGGCTAAGTGGAACCTTCCAGTAAAACCCAGTTGTCATTTCCAGATGCAATTAAAAAAAAATAGATGCAAGTCTTCCTTGTTATTTGAGAAAATGAAATCCTTTGAGTATGTGAGCACATGCACAAAAACAAGAGACTGAGAACTGCAGAAAGAGTTAAAACAATACTAACAGCTAAATCAAAGAAAAAAGGCACGAATAGTGGAGCAGCTCATAGCAACGAGAGAATTATGATGAAGAAATGATTACAGTGCAGGAAGATTCAAAAGAAACCATTATAAAAAAGACAGATATAAAAAGAATTACATTCAAGGGGGAAATATACATAAATAGGGAAAATGCAAAAGGATCACAAAAATGTTTTATGAAACTCTAAAACTGTTAGTTTTGCACAGAAATGCAGGCAGTGCAGAACATTTTTATGGCTGTAAGGGTGTTATTTGAAGTTCCCAGCAACCTGATGATTCAGGGATGAGATATAGATCCCTAGATTATGAAGGCTGGATGGGACACTTAAATCAGCTAGTTTGATCTCCTATGTTACAAAAGGCCATGGAATGTCACATCCTGGGTCTTTCATTGAGCTTAATCTTTAAAATGAAATAAGCAGCATCTAGCCTTGATTTAAAGAATCAAAGCAATGGAGAATCTACCACATCCTTGGGGAGTTACTCCAGCACCCTCTTTGGCAACATCTACACCACAGTGTAAGCCCACAGTTAGTAGAACTCAAATTAATGTGCTAATCTACAATTTGAGAATTTACCCTCATTTGTAAATCACATGTTAGGAGTTGTTGAATGCTGGGTCCTCACCTGGACTGCCAGCATCTATACTCTTATGTGGGTTGGAGTCCAGCCACCTCTCCCCAGATTTCCTAGTGCCCCACCCAAACTGGGACCACAGTAGTCTTTGGCATTGGGGCAGGGCAGGGCAGGGAACACATGACTGTCAAGACAAAGAAAAATCAGACCACAGGATTGCGGAATACGTTTGATGGTATTCCCCAAGGGTGCAAGTTTACATTACAAAGCAATAGGACTTGAACTCTGGGTCTTGGCTTGACTCAGCCTCATACTGCCCATCTTGGTGGGTCCTGTGACCCTGTGCCTGAGCCCTGGGTTAGCATGATGCGTGTGTAGACAGGAATGGGACCTTGAGGCTGACTTTTACCACTGGCAGAGAGCCAGAGCAAGGACTTAAGACATGCACATGCCTTGTATTGAGTCAAAATTCTCCGAGAATGAGGGACTCAGTCAAAATTGTCTCCACTTGCAAGTGAATCTGTTTCCAAGGCAATATTCTTACATAAGAAAATTTTCATAAATCATAAATTCAAACAGGAGGTCTGAGAAGGAAAAAAGCCATCTCAAAGAAAGTTACTTTGATGGCTAAAAAATAGAAATCAAATTGAGAAATGTTTCCTGCTTTCGTTAGCCCTCCTGAGCACATTCCTAACTTAACGGTGTTCTGATACTAACTGGGACTGCGCACCTGCACACACACGCGCACACACCCTTGATGGGTGTGGGGCTTGCATAATCTAAATAAGCAACCTGAACACACTTCAACCCCTTTCCTCCCCAGATGCTTATTACATCTCCAACTAACAGGAGAAAGGACAAAATGTAAACTGATCAAACTTTCAGGCTAACCCCCTGAAGATGCCATTTTTGCTGTTCCACGCTTAGAGCTGTCCCCTCCATAAGACGTGTGACAGCATTCTACAATTATGGTCTATAGCTTCATTTATACTAGTGATACTCTGGTTTAGGTCTACTGCTGTAGTATTTTGTTGAAGTGTGAATGATGGAGGCACTGCTTGTTAGCCATCCAACAGGAGAAGTGTGGTCAGCCAACCAAACTCGAGTTAAGATGGTGTTTGACGCTTTTATGAATGGGATTTTACAACAGGGGCTGTCTATAATAGCCAGGAGCCGCACCTGAGGGCCCAAGAGGTCCTTCCTAGTTCCATTTTATATTTATTTCTAGTGCAATCATCTGTCTGATGTGTGGAAAGTTAAACATTTCCTAATTATTTTGGGATTATGCTCAATAATAAGTAATGGATCATACAGATAACTCAATGCAACCAGGGGTGTCAAAGATCTGATTGGGGTGACTGTTTGAGAAAGATTATCAAATTTAGTGTTAAGCAAATAATGTCATAATTAACATTTGAAGAAGTGCAATATTCACAATTAGGTTCAAATCCTATCCAGGAGTATAGAGGCTGAAATTGCCCCTCAGACTCTAAACCTGCAACTGAATCTGAGAGGATAGACTGCTGAGCCAATATGAAGCCGCACTGCCTACAGGATAGGTTCATAAACCCTTCTGCCTGCGCAGAATCTCCCTGATTGCAGAACCTATACAGGCCAGACAGATATGCAGCCCAATGCCCATGATTCTGTTCAAACTTACTGATCTGTGGTTACACTGGAGCAAGTAGAAGGAGAATCAAAGCTCGAATGTCTCCACATCTGTAGCGTTGCTATACCCAGGCCATTCTTTGACCATTAGAAGAACAGATTAGGTGCAAACACCTAATGGCACCGATTCCATATTTTTCAGCCAGAGCTGGATCCTGTAGTTACTGAGTCCAACACTAATATCTTTTAGTCTGGCCCTGAAAGGCATAAAAGGGGCTCTTGAAGCACTAGTGGGGGGCATTTCCAGTGCTGCAGCTGGTGTTGACACTCAGTGGTTTCAAACCACGGGTCAGGCCCAAGTTCTGGGTCGTGGCACTCTCTGCTGCCACTGCCAAGAGACTGAATGCATTGCTCAAATTCTGTTCTTGGGTTGCAGGCATAAGTGATTTTTTTCAACTGGGTCTGGAGAAAAGTGAAAGCCACTGACTTAAATGTTATTTCCTGAGCAACAGAGTGGGAATGAGTGAATCCCCAGGGATGTCATTTGTCATTTACTGTACTTGTTAAAAATTACAGCTGAGGTTACAAAGAGTACAGTGCAACTACGCAAACTTTCAGTCCATTTACCAAATTGCTTGCAGCTTGCATTATCAAGGAAGGTGAAAAATAAATGGAGCATTTTATTTTAAGTGTCAGAAAATGTATAACTTGGACCTTTTGATTTTTACCAACCTCTTATTACTCCAGACTAAGAAATACTGGATGAATGGCATCAAGAATTTCTCTTCAACCAGAAGTTCATGAACAATAAAGCATGTAAAGAAAAGATTCATAGTTAAAGTCAAGTGTGCTGTACAAGAGCTGAACTTCTCTGATTTGCACCCAGGGGAAATTCACCCTGGAAGGGGTTAGCACCATAGGATGAAGCAGAGAGAGGCCTTGGACTAGGCCCCCCGCACCAAGGTGAATTTCAGTAAACCTTCTTACTTTCTGTAAGACAGGGCAGAGGTAGGGTCAGACATCTTCAAGAGGAATACAGTGCAACTGGTTTGTTGTTAGCCCCACTCTGGAGTCCAGTTCAGGGCCGTGGGGTTCTTTGCAAACAGCAGAGCCCTTCGGTCACAACGTATCTGAATCCAACCCTGCATGCGTTATTGGTATAGCGCTGCGACTAAGTACATACGCTCAGTGGCAAGTTTGTGCAGGTTCAAGCTCTTGATTAAATCAAAAGCCCATGTGCCATTATTTCCAAACTGCCAAGTAAACAAGGGCTCCCTCTACTTCAGTCGCTCACTAAGCCTGATCCAGCACCAACCGAGGTCAGTGGAAAGACTCCTGCTCATGTCCCTGGCCCAGTCCTTTGGGATTTACATAATGCAGTGGGACTCTTCACACCAAAGCTACAGGGGCCTGGAAGCTTAAGTCTGCACCCCTCCAGCCCTCCCAGTTGCAGACAGAAGGGATGCATAGACCTTGATTCTGGGCTCTCAGGCCAAGCCCTATTTCTAGCTCTGCCACAGACATGCTGTGGGACACTGGGCCAATCCCCAGGTTTCCCTTCCCACTCAGCCTGTTTTACATAGCGAGACACTGAGCCAAGGTAGGTCAACTTTTGGGCCTGAGGATCACATGGGTGTCTAGGCAGGTCAGGGAGGGGTTGCACCACCACATTCAGCCAGGACACTGCTGGTCCCACAGGGCGAGGAGGGAAGAAGTAGGGCAGGGAATGGCCCCTACGCTCCACCCGTGGTGCTGCTGCTGCGCCCGCACGATGGGAGAGGAGAGGGGAGGCACTCGGGGCAGCACTCCAGGCCAGACAGTGAACTGCTGCTGCACACGGTGGTGAGACAGGTGGAGGAACGGGCAGGACTGCCTGGCTCTGGCCAGGTCCAGCTGGAGGACAGGATGCAAGGCTCCTTTTCCCACCTCTGCTGTAAGCCCTTCAGGACAGGGGCTGTCTTCCTGTTGTACAGCCCCTAGCACAACAGAGCCTTGGACCTGAATTGCTATTTTGAGTTCCCACATCAGCTCTCCATAGCAGATACAAAACACAGCGTGCGAGTCTCTTTGAACAGACCCGGCTGCCAGAACAGATACATGGGGCTACCTTGAGAACTGCTTCTCCAATGATTTCTGAGAGCAGGTAATGGTGACGGCTCACAATAAATAAATACAAAACCAAATTAGCCCCTATTTTTCTCCTGCCCCCCCCCCCAGAGTATAAATATTTAAAACTGTGTGCCTCCCATAGATGCAAACTTGTACATGAGTAAACAGGAGACTAAAAAATTACTGTTTTTAGGGAAATGCAAGGTGCAGTTGACCTAAATCGGGAAAATAACTGATTAAGTGCTATAAGCAATATAGCAACAGTTTAAAAAGCTAAGAACTCATTGGGTGGGCCTGGTTTTCCGCATTTCTAAAGAGCAGGAAGTACATTTAGGTAGGCCAGTGGCTGTTCACATGCTAGAAACTATTACAGCACATTACACATTGAAAGAGGGAAATAAATTAATTTCATTGCCCGTAAGTCTTTGGGAAGCCTAGCACATACAGCTAGTTACATCACCTCCTTGGCTGGGGATCCAAGCTTCCACACATCACTGTCAAGTGTCTACATAACTTAAGTCCATGAGCATACAGCCGCCTGGATCTGGACAGTCGGATCCAATCAGGCCTGCTCCAAAACCCACTGCAGTCAATGGAGAAACGCCTACTGACTTGCATGGCTTTGGAGCAGGCCCTGATGGCTTACTTGTATTGGCTCCTCTTGAACATCTGGGTGCTTATTCTTCCCCCAAGTGCTTGTGGGAGACCCTTCCTGGATAATTAGTCTTGGCTCACAAGAGTGTTTACTGGCAGCAATCCTAGGGCCGAGTTACAGACCAAGACTCGAAGCTTTTGTGGATTCTACCTGCTTGCACACTTGGTGCTGGGGGGGGGGGGGGGCGGGTGAAGATGCAGCCTAGTCTTCAGGCCGCTAGAACTCACTAGTTCTGCCTCCTTGGAGCCAGAAGCTAACATCTCTGCTGGCAAAGAGGGGAGAGACAGCAGGATGTTACTGGTGCTCTATATAGGAAAGCACGGCTATTTACTAGAATGGTGTGCACTGTTGCAGAGGTGCGCCAAGCACTGCATGCTCTCACACTTTAAACCCAAAAAGCCATCAGCATGTAAAGAGCATATCTGAGAAGCTATCCAGGGGCAGACTCTTAGCTTGGCTGTGCCCAGGAACAGAGACGGTAGCTATGGAGGCTGAAGCTGGAAGGGCCGTGGCTGTGAGTCCCCCACTGGAACAGAAGAGGGAGAAATTACAGTCTTCATGAGCCCTCAGACAGAGGTCCTTTCAGCCAGCTGGAAGGACAGGAGACAGAAGAGAGCACCGAGGAGATTCTGGTGGGAGTAAAACCGATTGGGAGAGGGATGTGACAGCATCTGATAGAAAACCACTATGTAAAACATGTGCATAATTCGGCTTGGCTGGTTCTACTGGGGGTGTGAATGGTAGCTGTCCATCACAGATTAAAGTTCATGGGGATGCTCCCCACACCAGAGTTCCCCATTGTCCCTCGGTGTCAGGGTCTCTGGACAGCCCCATTCTCCCTTTCCCCATACAAGCAGCCCTGTATGTGCCCCACATTCTCTCCCACCCTCTCCCATGTCTGGAGCTCTGTGTGACCCAAAAGTACCTGCCCTCCCTAGAGAAGGGCACCCAGTGAGGGTGAGCACCGTGAAGACAGCATACTAGACCATCTACCCTCCCAGCCCCAAGCAGGTTTTAGCAGGGGCCTGAGGAGCGACTTTTAAGGGCTAATGACTTTTCTAGAGCAACAGTCTACATCTCTGCTCATCCCTTTTACAAGCTAGAATACTAGCTGAAGGAGCCAAACCTCATTCTAGTTCTGCAACCCAGACCATGTGTCGGGAGCTGGGTAGCAAGAGGAATTACATTTTTAGGCCCCAATTCTGCCATGAGCATATCTGTGCCCTGGGGGCAACTCACACTGACCCATGGGGGCAGCATCTTGGCTGTGGCTATTTTTAAGTCATTTTGGTATATTCCAGCCTCAGTTGTCAGGGGGATAGGTACCGAGTCGTTCCTGTTTAACTGAATCTTTAACCCCAAGAATTAAGCTTTTTATTCTGAGATAAACCCTGCTATGAAAACAGTCTTTCCCGAGATCTGGGCTCTGATGTAATTTGACTTCATGTAGGGAGGAACCCAAACATGTCTTTCCAAGAAGCTGTTTACAAGTCAGATATTTCCTTTTTTTATTTTAGCTTTTAAATCTTCAGAGTTGCTCAACTCACTCCAGCTGCCTCATGGAGCTTTCGTTTTATTTAAAGGTCTATCACAACTTGTCAATGGAGCATCAAGAAAAGGCTGGAAAGCACCATTAATCCTGAGCTTTGGACAGGACAGACAAGCTTATTTTACTAGCTGTACTGTATTAATGCCTTGTTAGGGTTTCTTATAGGTCTCCTGCTAATAGGAATAACCTCTGGAGCAATAGCAATTTATCTGTACATCTAGCTTACACTGCTTGTCACCGCTAGAAACAGTTGCTAACCCCCTGGGCAGCTTTTCATCTTCACTCTCATTCTAGAGCACATTATTTTAACCTGTCAGAGCATAAACAGGACAATTACTTGGCCCAACACAGGCTGAAAGTATTGATAACTAAAGCTAAATCCAGCATTGTCACTCTAATCTGCTCATGTTAAACCCAGCACAGGGAGGCAATCAAAGTCAAAATTGACCCACTACAGAGTCTGCTGATTTGCTGTACTTGATGATAATCCCAGCAAAGCCACGGTGCAGACAGTGAGCCGATTAGCAGGGCTCACATGCCAAGTTAGAAGCCAAGAAGAACCAGAAGCATGTCTTGATGAAGGTACAACTAGATTCCACTCACAAAAACAGTGTCTCGCTGTCTACATATTGCACCTTCTGTTGAGACATCTCCAAGTGTTCCTAGAAACTGCAGGCCTCTGTGTACTCCTGAGCACTCAGAACGCCTGGCGGCCTCAAGTTTTGTGAATCCCTGCACAGGATAGATGCAGTAAGAAAGAGCACTAGTTTTCTCAATAAAAGACCCAAGGGTGAAACCCCGGCTCCACTAAAGTCAAAGGAAAAACTTCCATTGACAACTCAGGATTTCTCCCCCCGCCCCTCCCATTTTAAATCACCGCCTAACAGGGCTGGATTTTAACAGTCGTCTCTGCTGTTCTGTTATTGGGAACATGCGCAGTATGTTGACCGTACTAGGGCCCAGTCACACCTTCAAGACCTTGCCCAGTGGATTGACATATAGACGCTGTGTAAAAATGGACTGAGTCATTCAGGACTCAAATATTCTGCCTTCCTGTAAACATCTCCATCTTCCTTGCAATGTTAGTAAACGTAGATGAAAAAAATAAGTGGCTTGATATTCTCTGCAAGCAGGACAGCCCTACCTGTACTCTAGGAGAAAGCTGCAGAGCTGGTGCCATCCACATATTGCTGCAGCAGCTACCGCTGGCCTCTCAATCTCCCTGTCTCAGGCTGGCCACATGGGCTGGATAACAGTCTCAGGACTGAGCCCTGCAGGATGCAAAATGGCAGCAATGCTGGTTTTTCTTGTGGAGGGGAGATCTCCAAAGGGGAGTTCAGTAGGCATTTGTGTATCTGCGCATAGACAAGAGCAGCCTATAGAGGAAGAGCTAGTTAGAAGTGTCAGTGGATCACAAATTTGCTTTTTGTCTGAGAAAAAAAGCAGTTTGCAATTCGATATACAATCTTCCCATGCTGAAAACTCCAAACCATATCTCCTGTTTGCAATGACCGGAGATGCATGCATCAATGTTTTAAATAATCAAGTGCATGTGAGCTGTATTTGATAAGGACAGCTTCAAAAACTTTTCCCAGGAGAACACATTAAGTTACTCCACTGTTTTCATTCTGGTGCCTAGAGACCAGCTCCGAAGGTAACTGACGGACTGGAGTCTTACAGCTTTCCTCAGCCCTTGATCTAGTTCTTAAGGTCAAAACCTAATCCCAGCATCCAGCTGCTTCACTAGGGAATAGTTCTGCCCCCCTCGTTTCACAGAGCCTGAGGCCACTCCATGCAGAGAACTCTCTGGCTCCCTCCCAAGAACTCCTAGCGTTGCACTCTGGGGCAGGACTCCTCGCCAAGCAGATGTCCAGTGCCTCACTCCATCCTATCCCCCTCTGCACTGAGACTGAATCGGTTCCACCCCAGGAAGCTGCAGAGGCAGGGACAGGATTTGCCTTTCAATGGCTAAGATGTACAAGTCAGATCCCCAGAGAACTACATTAAATTATTGTCTCCATGTGGCCAAATTTCACTGTGAACTCAGGATAAATACTGCACATAAGGCTTCACTTTAAGCTCTCTTGTTCTTCTGGGGCTTCTGCTCAGTTCAGATTGCTCGGGGACCCTGGGACTTGCCTGCCACTCCAGCCTGCCTGAAGATTATTAATAGAGTCTCATAGAAATTTAGTTCTGATTGTACCAATATCCAAACACTTCCCACTCTTAAGAGGCAGCTCTCAGACAATGGTTTCTTTGGCACCAAAAACCTAATGCAGCTTGGAAACCTTGTGGCTGTGAGAGGAGAATTTTAATACAGCATTGGGTAAACAAACTATCATACGTGTATTACCAAGCTCAGAACCTGTTCTCATGTGCACATGAGTCATTACCTATTGGCTAAAGATTTTCTGCCAAAACAGCAACAAAAGATGCGTTTCTTTTGGGTCCAACTAGAGACTCAAAGTAAAACATTGTAGCTGGATTTCAAGGAGAATTCAGAACCCAAACCCAGATCCACAGGTGAACTTCAAATTGGCTCTTATCCCTGTAAAAAGGGCCAAACCAAACTTGTAAGGCGGAACAGCTGAAGTCTGATGTGTTTAAACTCTCCAGTCAGGAACAGATCCACTTCAAGTTTCCTGGGGGAAGCCATAATTAACCCAGTTTTGATTTCAGAAGGGCTGTACACAGGCTCCGCTTACCCTCATCCAACACCAGAATTGGGACCTGCCAACACCTCCAATCTAGATCTACATTCTTTTTTCGGGGGCTTTTTCTTCATGGTTTCTCCAACCGTGTGCTAAGAATGCCAATGCTCTCAGGGTTGTAAATGTCACCAGATGTGTAAACAGCTAGATTTTTGAATTTGCAACCCGGTTTAGCTCCAAGGCAACCATTCTTGCCACCTAACACTTGACTGTTAACACTTTTAGTACAACACGTCATCGTAACAATGACCAGATGTGCAACTGATTGCTGAGCACCTCCAAATAGACCCCTAACCTGTACTCCAGTAAGACCATTTAATTGGAAAAACAAAACTGAAAATTAATGACCATGCAAGTGTCATGTGAAAATAACTGGAGAGAAGAGTCTGAACAGCAAATGTTTAGGAGGGCTGAAGTGCAAACCTCGGATATTTTCACTGCACATAAGCAAACAAAATGTCACTTTCGTGCCGTATTCAGCTCTGGCTTACTTTAACAATGTCAGCCCATCTGAACCATCCAGACGGACAGAAAAGGGTCCACTTAATGTTTCAGTCCAATTAAAATCTCAGGGTTTTTTTGTATGCACAGTTGTAATCATCCGCTGACTTTATGTAAACCAACCTTGTTTATTATTCATGATGCTGTTAACCTCAATGCTTACAGCTGGTTCTCTTAATGTTTGTTTCAATATTTTACCAGTGACTAGATAACCCCCTGCAGTCCCATCCAAGCCTCATGTTCTATGAAAGCTCATAGACTCATAGACTTTAAGGTCAGAAGGGACCAGTACGATCATCTAGTCTGACCTCCTGCAAAATGCAGGCCTCAAGACCTCACCCACCGACTCCTGCAATAGGCCACCAACCTATGACTGAGTTATTTACCTCCTTAAATCATGATTTAAGGACTTAAGATACAGAGAATTCACCGGTAGGTGAACCATGCCCTGTGCTACAGAGGAAGGCGAAAAACCCCCAGAGCCCAGGCCAATCAGCCCTGGGGGAAAATTCCTTCCCGACCCCAAATATGGTGATCAGTTAAACCCTGAGCACGTGGGCAAGTCTCAACAGCCAGTTATCCAACAAAACAATTCTCTGTAATAACTCAGAACCCACCCCACGTACTCTCCCCTCTTAGGCCACTTGTAAATCCACCACACGTAGCCAAATATCAGTCAATTTCCAAAATAGGCTAATCATACCATCCCCTCCATAAATTTATCAAGCTCAGATTTGAAAGCAGTTATGGTTTTTGCCCCCACAACTCCCCTTGGAAGGTTATTCCAGAACTTTACACCTCTAATGGTTGGAAACCCGGAGTAGCCCTAAATCGACTTAGCCCCACAGGGCAGGGCAGGGCAGAGCCCTGCCCACCCTGCCCCTATGCCCTGCCAGGGTCCCTGTCCCCCTAAATAGCAAAAATGCTCCTTTCCTACATTACACCCCCTCCCGTACCATCACCCTCCCACATTCTCCAAGATCTGTTAGAAATTATGGTGGATGATTTAGCAAGTTTATTTGCTAATTGCCTTAAGACCCTGCAACACATACTCAGAGCTGCAGCTTTCTAGCTAAACTGAAGGAAGTGACAATCCAGACTTGTTATTCATAGGCAACTCCTGACCTGACAAAGACAATAAACTCTAGTATCTTACAAGTACTGAGCAGTCTATGGCCATCATCATTCTATTAGTTAGTTATGGCTAGAACATCATTCTTGGAAATAAAGACTCCATCCTCACACAGTCATTTCCATTTCACCAACACCGCTATTCATTTTTATCCTTTTTGGTACAGATTTCACCCTCCCAGAGCCTTGTTTGTTGTTACCATTCAGCTTCTTTTTCTTAATTACACTACAGTTGTTTAATGTGCTTCCAGAAGGAGCCATTTATTTGTTTCCAAAATCATTCATCAAGGACCAGTAGCTCCATGGGACACATCTCAGTCACCAGCGCCCTGAGTGGACAAAGTGGAGCAAGCTTACTCCAGTGCATTGGAAACAGCATAGCACAGGTGTAACACACTGATCTTCTCCTAAAGAACCCACTTCCACACCCAGAGTCTCTCACCAAGCAAGATGCACCCCAAACAAAAAACAGCTCCTCAGCTCCCCCCAGAATTTGCACCACTCCCCTTACCTCTCACAGGAACTTCCAGCTGCTCCCACTTTGTACAGCTCCCTCTCTGACTCACCAGATGTCCTATCATGCACTAAGGCTGCTCCCTAGCCCTCTTTTAAACCTAACTGGGATCAGCTGACCTGGCACAAATGGCCGGGCCCTGCTCCCTCTTAAAGGGCCAGTGTCATGGGGTGACAGCAGAGATTAGGCCGATAACTGCAGGCAACAGTGATCATTTCACATTGACAAAGCGACGTACAATAAGGGATTGAAAGGTTCCTAATGCAGAGAGAGCTGCTGAGTGCTTCCTCAGAGCAGGGCCCAGATATTCTGCATGAGATCAACGCCATCGAGATGAAAAGGAGTGAGGTGCCGAGATACCTGAGGACCTGTGCATCTGAGCAGGCCTGGAGTGGGAGCGGAGAGCCATGATGTTCTTATGTCATTTCACTCCTGCAGCCTAGCATTTCCCTCCCTCTCTCCACTGCTGGCTTCAGTTTTCCCCCCTTTGCACTCATTACAGCTAACACCAGACAACAGGAGTTCCTGCAGTAAGGGTCCCTGGCTTTCACACAGATATCACAGCTTCTTGCCAGCACTCACTGAGAGAACCTCCCCTGCCCCCAGCTGTTTCTCTGCCCCACTTGGGAGTGGCACCAGCATTGCACAGAGTTTCCCAATAGCTTGCCAGGCACAGCACTGCACTGTAAACACCCCCCCCCCCCCCCGAAATGCTTTACAGAAAGCCCGTGAGAGATTCTGCTTCAGATTTAGGGACCCGACGGTTAGATCACACCCTGTTCTACCCTTCACTGTCATCCTCCGTGGCACCACACAGTTCCAGATAGTGAGTGAAATCTATGGACCACCCTGGGAAGAATCATTTGAAATTCAATGTGGCCCAGTTTCAATATGATCGACCTGAGGAAACACTCTGAGCATTAATGACTTGATGGAGGAAGGCGTCCCGCCTACCACTAAAGTCAAAATAACACTCTGCAGTAGGACTTTGTGGATCAATGTGCAAACTGTTATTCTCATAGTTCAGTGGAAGAATTACTAAAATCCATTTGCCAGTAAACGTGCCTTGTCTTGTAAATCATTGGGTCATTAACCTTAACAATGTCAGCATTTTGGCACTTCCAATTCAATTCAATTACTGACCGAGGTAGTACTTAGAGCACATCCCAGACAAAGGAATCCCCTATCATATCATTACAGCCTGAGAAAAGTAGCAATATTTTAATTCTGCCAGTGAAAATAAGAAGTAATGTCTGCTAACCCCACTACAGAGGGACATGCCGACATCCTCAACAGAAAGAAAGAAAGAAAGAAAGAAAGAAAGAAAGAAAGAAAGAAAGA
>ML685770.1:26718877-26773615 GCA_007922175.1 Pelusios castaneus
GGGGGGAATGGTAGATACTCTGGAGGGCAGGGACAGGATCCAGGGAGACTTGAACAAATTGGAACACTGGGCCGAAAGAAATCTCATGAGGTTCAAAAAAGACAAGTGCAAAGTCCTGCACTTAGGATGGAAAAATCCCATGCACTGCTACAGGCTGGGGACCGATCGGCTAAGTAGCAGTGCTGTAGAAAAGGACCTGGCGGTTATGGTGGACAGGAAGATGAATATGAGCCAACAGTGTGCCCTTGTTGCCAAAAAGGCCAGTGGCATATTGGGCTGCATCAGTAGGAGTACTGCCAGCAGATCGAGGGATGTGATAATTCCCCTCTATTCGACACTGGTCAGGCCGCATCTGGAGTACTGTGTCCAGTTTTGGGCTCCCCACTACAGAAAGGATGTGGACAAATTAGAAAGAGTCCAGCGGAGAGCAACAAAAATGATTAGGGGGCTGGGGCACATGACTTACGAAGAGAGACTGAAGGAACTAGGCTTATTTAGGCTACAGAAGAGAAGACTGAGGGGAGATTTGATAGCAACCTTCAACTACTTGAAGGGTTGCTCCAAAGAGGAGGGAGCTAGGCTGTTCTCGAGGGTAACAGAGGACAGAACAAGGAGCAATGGTTTCAAATTACAGCTGGAGAGGTCAAGGCTGGATATTAGGACAAACTTTCTCACTAGGAGGGTGGTGAAGCATTGGAATGGGCTATCTAGGGAGGTGGTAGAATCTTCATCTTTGGAGATTTTTAGGGCTCGGTTAGACAAAACCCTGGCTGGGGTGATTTAGGGGGAGTGGTCCTGCTTTTTAGCAGGGGGTTGGACTAGATGACCTCGTGAGGTCCCTTCCAACCCTATTATTCTATGATTCTATGATTCTAAGAAGTCAGGAGGGTTTCGGAGAAGGAGCAGAACACTGGCAGGAGAGCACCCAGCAGGTACAAAGATGGAGGAAGGGAAAAACCCTGCCCAAAAAGGGCAAAGGACCTTTCCCAGGTCTGTAGGGAAGAGACCCCGCCAGTAGGGGAAGACTGAACTGGACATTTAGTTCAGCACTGCGATGCCCAGTGGGACTGTCACAGGTCAAGAGGCTACCCTGGCAAAAAGGCAAGGAAGGGCCCCTCTCCAAGCAGGGTATGGACATGGGGTCAAGGGGCACAGGGATGTAACCCAGGCAAGCTAGCAGCTTTCCTGAAGCCACAGCATGAGGCTGCTACTTGTAGGATCTCTGGGTTGGGGCCTGGAGTCAAGGGTGGGACCGGCCCCCATATCCCACAGGCCATTTACTGGAGAGACAAGAGCCCCCACCAAGAGGTGAGAGCCCACAAGAACCAGAGACAGGACTGGAAGCCAGGAGGGAGCAGCTATCAGAGAAGACTATATTCTCCGCACCCGCCACTAGAGGGTGGAAGAACACTAAGGGGTGAAGCCGTTCCCGAACCCACACTTAGAAGAAAGTGCTGGACCCACCAAGGTAGTGAGTGAGGTCCGTTTGCCATCAGCTGAGACATGCTGGAACTGTGCGCCTCAACCAAGCAGGGATGCATCTGTAGCCATAAGCCTTCTGGAGAGAGACTGAGAAAATGCAACTCTCACACAGACCTTTGGGGATCTGAGCTAATTGAGGCTCCTCTGCGGTACGGACAGCCCCTCAGCTAGACTGTGTTTCTTGTCAGTATAGACGGGTCTCAGTATAGGTTTCTTGTCAGTATAGATGCTTGAAGATAGCGGGGTGCCGTCTTGGAAAGGGTGTCACAAATGTACAGGTTGCCATATGACCTCGGGGTTACAGGCAAGCTCTCACTGTGGTGTACAGCCTCTGCAGGCTGTGTAAATGAAAGCAGGCTGTATTGTGTGGCTAACCTGTCCATGGGCAAGTGTGCTCTGTCAGTGCTAGAATCCAGAGCGACCCTGATGAAGTCTCAACATTGTGTGCGTGTAGACGTTTCCATGCTGAGAAGGAAGCCCAAAGCAGAACAGCAGTAGGGTCCTGCCAGCTTGTCTCCCCTCCTTGAGCAATGAGCGACCCTTCAGGAGCCCATCATTCAGGTGGGGAAAGACTAATATTCCCATCCAGCAAAGATGGACTGTGACGACTCTGAGGATTTGGGTGAAGACTCTTGGGGTAGTGGAGAGGACAAATGAATAGGATGCAGTATTTTTAGCAGTCTTTATAGAGACATGCTACAGCATGTGGACAGAGATGTCCCTGGGGTAGGGCGAATTGGGGCAACCACCCCAGAGCCCATACTTTGGCAGCCCCCATGATGGGAGAGTGGGAGGCGGGAGGTGGGTGGCTGCCACCAAGGTCCTGGCAGGGAGCAGGGACTGGTCAGGAGATAGGCAACTGTAGCCCCCCTCCTGGCTGTGCACCAGACCAGGTGGAAGGTGGTTGGGGTGCACACACACTGTGGGTTGCCCTGGGCCCCACAGTCCCCTAGAAACAGCTCTAACAATGTGCTTGTGAGGGGCCCATTGAAGGGTGCTATGAAAGGGCTTGCGGGGAAACAACCCAATCTCCCAGATCCAGAGAGAGAAATATTACTGCTAGGGTTAGCATTCTGAACCACTGAGCACGAATAAAGGTGTTCCAGGTCCTTCATCCCAGAACTGGTCACCACCCCCCACTTTTTCTTGGGGACCAGGAAGTCAGATGGAACAATTATGAATGACTGGAGATTATAGGAATTGTACCTCTTGCCTCAACAGGCTTGTGAACATGGTCCCTGAAGAGAGCTGGAGGTTGGGAGGGAGTAGAAATGGATGGAACAGCCTATAGAAATGACCTCCAGGATGCATCTGTCCGAGGTGATGCTCTCACAGCAGGATAGAAAAATGGAAGAGATGATACCGTGAATGGGGCAGTGTAGGATCTGGAGCAGGAAATAATTCACGACTCTCGAACAACTAGTCAACGCAGTTGTTCTGAAGACATCATTGACTGCAATGTCACTATGGAGAATGCTCGCCAGCCCCGGTGAAACTGGACTTCTGGTAGGGAAGGTTTCAGCTGGTCTGATAGACGATGGCATGAGACTGCTAAGCTGTCTGCAATCTGTTATATTTTTTCTTTGTGGCAGGTGTATAGAAGCCCAGAGAGTGTTGCGTTGCCCTTGAGTCTTTTGGTGGATGCAGGGAGAGGTCCATGGCACAGCTGAATAGTTTGCATCCCTAAAAGAAGAGGTCCTCAACAGTGTTTGTGCATTCAAAGGAAGACCAGGAGACTGCAGCCAAGATGCTTGGCAAATGATTCCTGCCCTAGCTATGGAACATGCAGCTTAGCGATATTCTGGCCTTCTGTTACAAGGACTTGAAATCATTCCCTCTGGTCCTATGGCAGGTGTTCAATAAAAGATGAAAGTTTAGAATAATTTGTAAAATCATATTTTGCCATCAGGGCCTGATAATTGGCTATTGTGAACTGCAAAGGGGCCAAGGAGTAGCTTTTATGGCCAAGAACTTTGAGCCATTTTGGCTCCTTGTCAGATGGCATTGAATGGGACCAGTGTCATCTGTTTCATTCGTCAACAGTTTTGACAACCAGGGAGTTAGTAGTAGAGTGGGAAAAAATATTCCAAGCCATTGGGTGGAATACAATATTTTTGTTAGCCTTTCTATACATAGCTGGTATGGTGGCTGGAGTGTGCCATGCCATACAGGCTGGGGCCAGCTGAGCATCACAGAAGGCCAAGACGATTTTGCCCCAAAGGCCAATATGGAGAACATCTAACAGAGAGTGTTGAGGTTCCTGTACATCCTTTAACAGAATTGATAAGGTCTCTGATTTGTTTTGTAAGGTCTTGAAAGGCTTGAAATCATTGTCTAGTGAGTGGAAGGGTTTCTGGGAGAGAGCGTTTCCTCTTCCCCAGTTGGCTCTTGCATGGTTGTAAACGCCTACTGTGAAGCAGGACTTGGAGTTGGTGGCTGCTGCTCTTGATAGGCCCTCATACAAGATGGACCCTGTAAAATGGCTCCCCATCAGGTTCCAACAAACCCACTGTGATGGGCATTAGGGAATTGGGAAGGACCTCAAGCTTGTCCTTACCAGGGTTTTCTGGTGTATCTCTTGCTAGGAATTCCTTCCTCATGGTGCCCCTCCCTGGAGGGAGGTTGAAGTGAGATGGCCGAGAAGCCTTGTATGGACACCTCAGAATGAGATGAGGTGTCCTGTTGTCTCCTGTGTCATTGAGGAGAAGTGGTTCCAGTGATCGTGTCAGTCTGCAGGTCTCAGGGGGTCAGTAACCACATCAGTAATGGAGGCTGAGGCTTTGCTGGCTGGTAAGACAGTCCTGTAGAATATGACAGGGCTGTTTGGACGTCCCTTTTGATATCCTCAAAGGGACTGGGACTGGTGACCATATTAGCACAAGAGGATACGTCTCTGTTACATATTGTAGGGCCAGAGATTACATATATGCCAGGAAATACATCAGTACCACCGGGGAAATCCTCTTAGTTCCCTTCGGCAGTGGTGACTCGGGTTCTTCCAGGATCCAAAGGTCCCTGTGGAAAAGGGTCCTGAGGGCTGGGGGCTTTGGGTACGGACCCTCTGGAGTTGTTACATCAGGCAGCATTGGAGTGTGTACTGAAGTGCAGTCCACTTGCTCTCCTCGGCTGATTACAGAGGACTGTACCGATGATGATTTCAGCTTGATTTCTAAGAGTCCTTGGGTATGTCTACACTAGAAATGCTAAGTCGACTCTGTTAAGTCGACTTACAGAGTCTACACTAGAAACTTAACAGGTCGACTTAAGCGTTAAGTTGACCTAAAGAGTGTAAGTTATTAAGTCGACTTAAGGCAGCGCTTATGTTGATTTAATGAAAGCAGGTGTGGACGCAGCTTTCTGTAGGTCGACTTAAGCGTCCTTAAGTTGACCTAACTTGCAAGTGTAGATGTACCCCTTGTGCTTCAAAGGCACTACGTCCAGTGCCAACTCTGGTGCCATTTTAAGCTTTTGACCAGATGGCTTCCTTGCATGTAGTGCCAGATGGCTCAGCAGCACCCGTGCTATGACCCAACCCATTCTGAGAGCGCGACTTGCCCCTTCTCTTGGATTCTCTTTCAGGAGAATGGGCTTCCTCCTATTTTGAAGGCCTGGATGATCCAGAATGGCACTTGGGCTATGTCTACACTTGTTCATTTAACTCGACTTACCAAGTCTACACTCAAAAATTAAGTCAACTTAAAGGGGACCCTGCCAAATTGACTTAAAGCGTCCACACTGGACACCTAAGTCGACCGTAGGGGCTAGGTGGACCTGGGACTGGTCCATGGTGATGGGGGGCACCCCTTGCCAAGTGCCAGGGGGCTCAGCATTTGCCCCATTGTACCTGGGTACAGTGGGAGCTGAGCAGGACAGGGACACTGGCAGGGCATAGGAGCAGGGTGGGCAGGGATTAATTTTTGAGTGTGGACATGCTAAGTCGACTTATTTGGCCAAGTGTAGACATAGCCTATGTGAGAGGGACAGTAATTTGCAGGAAGCAGAATACAATGGCGTTGAACTAGGAGAGTGTTCCTCAAAGTTTGAGACTTTCCCCTAATATGTGGCACATATGGTAAAAAAAAAAATACAGACTAAACCCAAAGACCCTAATTAAATCATATCTCCTTTATTTTCCAGGATCTTTCTGAAACCTTTACAAAATTAAGCCATCCATCAAGAAAAGGTCTGAGCACGACTGATTGATTTTGTTCCAGACATACAATAGTTAAGTAACTCCTGCCTCACAAACTCACACAAGCATCCTGCAGTGAGTTTGTTTCAGCTGCTGTTCAATATAGCCATTATGGAGGCTGCATACAGGTCTGACTTAGCTACAAGGGCCAGCCATATGGGGCCTATCACATTTGTCTCCTCCTGTGTTAAACTTTCCTGAGCTGATAAAAGAGTCGTTAGCAGCTCTTTGTTAAATAAATGTCAGCCAAGGCAAGCAGAGTGGAAATGTGGTGGTCAGATGTGGGTGGTTGATCACTGCTGAAAAGAGATTACTTAGCTGATAGCGAATGATATTTACCAGCTGCCTACAGTGACAGGAGTTTGGGAACAGTACTGGCCTACACAAAAAAGTCTTGGAATAGTCCCCTATTGTTTCCATCCGGCTTCTCAGCCTAGCTGAAATGGAACCTGCTGATCTCAACAAGGCAAAGAAGGCCCTTGAAGATTGACTGAATCCTTAGTGCTGCTTTTACAGTGTGTCTGAGTGACGCCTTTGTGCTGAAATCTAAGTTGCAGAAATATGGTTTGCTGACAAGAAATGAAGCCAACAGCCGCCGATTCCAGCATCTCCCACCCCCGAACCTTTATTTATCCCGGCTTTGCAAGCAAATCACTTCCAAGGATGGGAACCTGCAGCCTGTTTTCAGTATCTCAGCTCTCCCCAGGAGCTGCAAGAATTCTTAAACACCCTGAGCTCGGATACTCTGCCAGTGTGAACTAAAATGGCTCTATCACAGGCAATGGAGCACTGCTAATTTACACAAGATGGGGGTCTCCATCCTTCTATGGAACAGATTTTCTGAGGAACAAAATGCACAGGTCCTTATACGGTTCTAGATTAATCTAGTCATCCATCAACACACATGTGGCATTCCTTGGTTGTGACTAGATGGCTCTTTTTTTTTCAGTATTTTTTGGCTTATTTTTGTATCCATCAGGTCTGATTCTCCCCTCACACACAGTGGTGTGATCAGAGGTAATGGCATTACATCTCGGTAGAACTGGGATAGGTGAGAAGCAAGAGTGTTTTGTGGCATGTTCGTTTCCCTGGTGCGGGGTGATTTGTTCTAGCTGGCTTGTGTGTCAGGATTTAGGGCCCAATCTTTAGGACGGATGCATGAAAGCAAAATGAACATGTACAGCTGGGCATGTTTGTGCCTATGCAATGGTGGCTGCAAACTGGGGAGTTGCACTTATGTGCATTTGCAGCTCCAGATACACACATATATTGGCCATTGAGGGCACATAAAATGGCATGTGGACATTTGGAAATGCGAGCCCACACTTGCGCCACCTTTGTGCATCAGATGTCATCAGGGGCCCCAATGGGGACCTCCAGAGCTAAAAGCACCAGCTTTTCTAGCTGCAGAGAGACAGCCAGGCTCCACCTCTGGGGCTGTAACAGACCGATCTCCACTTTGGAGCCATGGGTTATACTTCTTCTTTATATTACTGTCCCTTTCTTAGCACGGCATCTGCGTATTCGATCTAAAACCAATATATTCAAATCAGCATGAATTGCCCGAGTGGGTAACTCACTAAAATCAAATGCTAACCCCTTACCTCGGCTGGAATAGTGGACACCTACGTCGAACAGGTGAGCCTGGAATCATGCCTTGCAGTTTGTCCAACTGCCAACTGGCAGAGCGAGCTTGTTGCATAGAGAGAGTCTCCCATTGCAAGTGGACTGGTACCAGCCAGAGACAATTCCTTTCTAGAAAATAGCAAGTCTGGTCTGAACAACCTAACCACAGCACGTCAGATCCGCCCCTTCCCCTCTCCCCAAGAGTCCTGATCGTCTGCATACCCAGGTCTCTGGGGATTCCTTCCTGATGGCACAGAGCTGGCAAAACAGCCCAGACACACCTCCCGCTGGATGGAGGATGTTAAGAAAGGGAGGGTCCCTGGACCACCACAATGCTCCATTATCCTCAACTGCCAGAACAGTGTCGTGCGAGTAATTACATCCCGGCACAGCTTAGATCAGCCCTTAGGCTGCTCTACATTGTACCAGGATAAAAGAGTTCCCACCTAGCCTCAGAACTGGGTGGGGGGCAGTGAAGGTGGCATAAAAATTCTCCCTCAGCTGTGTCTGGTGCAGCTGAGCATCTGGCCTTATAATGGTACCGAACCGTAAGCCAAGGTATTTTTTCCTCTGTTCTTTTTCATTGCTGGAACTTGACCTTTCTTAAAAGTCAGTTAAACATGAATCCTACATCTCAATGAAATGGTCTGATAGAGGGGGATACAAGTAAGGTGGCGAAAAGATCTGGGCGGGAAAACTTCCTGGCATCACATCAGAAGCATTTCTGAGTTGCTGCAGAAATGCTTTGGAATTTGTCTACATGAAAAAGTCATCAGTTGAGTCTAGCCCTTATATTGACATCCTTGGTTGTTCTTAAAAGTGCACTACTTCAAATTAGCCTAAGCTAATTCCCCTGCTTTGTGTCCACATGGGAGATTTGCACTAATTTAGTTCAGTCGGTTTCCAGACCAATCAGACTAAACTGGTACAACTGTTCCTGCTGACAGGAGGGGGATTAGAATGTTCCCAAGACTCCCAATTTATTCAGTAGTCATAATTAGCGGTTTTCTTAAATCCCCAGGTTTTGGATTCAGGTTATTGAATGAGAATCTGTGGGGGAGTGAGGCTTGTTTATGTATTTTTGTTGCTGTTTGTTTTTTAAAAAACATTTTTAGCCTTCACAGGTGCAAAGAAAGGCATGAAAACGTGATGGGCGTGTACCTTAAGGTCTCAGCAACTAGAAGGCAAAGGAGAAGAACCCCCAAATTATTTTAAATGTTAAGATTTTAAGCCAATGTCATGATTTTGGGGGCCTGACATGTTTGTGTAAATACCTGGGGTTGATGATGCTGAGCTTAGACATAAAAAGCAATGAGAAATTCTTGCTCAAAAATGCAAATAAACGATTGCTTTGCCATAGTACCTACTGCTGTCATAAAGCCCAGCCTCTCAGAAGGATTCCATTTTTGGGTGCCAGGGTTGACAAAACATGGAAATCTTTTTTATTTTAAAATCATGTCAGGTGATTTCACTGGGTCCCTGCATCTTCCAACCTTACCCTTGCATTCTGGGCATCTGATTTATTGGGAACTCACAACAGACTCATTTTGGTGAACTAATCCTCCTGGCAAACTTTGCCACAATTATTTTCATGTTTCACACACTTCAGACGCTCTCAACCTCCCTGTAATATGGGCTTTCGTCTGTTAGCGCCTCCTGGTGGCTACCCCAACCGGATCCCATTCCCCTGTGTGATATCACACTCGATTCTAGATTCTCTGAGTCCTTCTTATGACCATCCGGCTTGGTCTTCGATAGTCTTAGCCTCCTGCAGGGTAACGAAAAGTTGGAAATATCATGGCTCTAGTGGGGTCCCGAGAGCCAGAGGTCTCTGAGTTTAGAGCTTCCTACTCAAGAGTCCTTGGCTAGGTAGGTAGGAGGACCCAGGCCCACCCACTCTACTGGCTTCCAGCTCCGGGCCCTTGTTTGCACTGTCCCCTGCTGCTCCCTGAGCTATTTCCTGTTTCCCCTTCTGTGTAGGTTTCCCCCTCTTCAGCCTTTTTCTCCCCCTGCAGAGGGCTGGCTTCTCTGACTGGCAGCTCCTCCCCAGTTTGCTGGAGGGAACCTCGCTCTCTGCCATCCCTCTGGTAGTTTCCTTTCTCCTCAGGAGTTCCCCCTCTAACTGAGGTCCTTAGCTCTGGATCATGCCCAGGTTCTTCCCTGATTAATTAACTGCCTCCAGTTACGTCGAGTTAACTACGTATAACCTCCGCCCCTGTGGGGAACCTGTCCGAGATAGGCTAAGTTCCTCACCCCATCTGAGTTCTACTACCCTCTTACACTCGCCTTATTTCTCAGTGTAAAAAGTCCAACCAGTCATCACCAGCGTGTGGCTTTTCCACACAAGAGACACTAGCTGCCCCATGGCTCAGGCCCAATTTTGGTACATTACAGCACCTTGTTCCTGGTCCAGCTCCTTGTCTCCTACCAGGGCCATGTGTTCTGAGTAGACACCCTGATGCTATGGCAGAAACCTGGACAGAGATACCCTGTTGTCCTTACTTGGCAAACACTCCTACTGATTTCAGTGACCCTAAGGGACTTGAGGATCGAGTCTGTATGAAGTGGTGTCTACACGTTATCCACACTAGTATTCACTCTTCCCTCTGCCTTGGCAACAGCTTGCCTGGAAACTCCTGCCATTTCTGTTTGGATCTCGACAGCCTAAGTTGCCTCCTCCCTGGTCTATGAGCACATCGTTCTGCCCCTGGCTACACACATGCTTCCGTTAAAGATGTCTGATCACTATGAATGATTTCCCTTCACTCGCTGAAAGCATGGCACCAAGGAGTTAACAGACTTTGCAAGTTGTAAATGTCTATGCTTCAACAGTTCTATTAATAGGTATTAAATAACATTCTTTTAACCTACAGTGAGCACTGCATGGGATTTAGTTGGATCTGTATGGAGGTCTCGTCAAAATTTCTAGAATTATAGAAGTTCCTGCCATACACCTACCTATATCTGCAAAGTTACACAATATTCAAAGACTATTTTCTGCTTAGAACGAGCAAATGTTACTTTTCATTAATCAGAACCAAAGGAGTTGAAATTAAATCAATTCTGCTGCCTACAATTTGAGCCATGCAAGAAGGGAGATACCAACTCCCCTCAATTCTTAACTCAGGCGCTGTACAGGGAGCTCCCTAGCGTGGACTGTCAGCAAAACACAGATCTGCCCCTTTGCCCTGGAGAAAAGATGATTGAAAACTCCTGCTGACAGGCCCTGCTCTGGGAATAGAATCAGAACAAGTCAAAAAACGCAAGATGCTGTAATGAAGACAGTAGCTCACGCTTTGAAATGGGCACGCGTACATTGATGGCTCCATTGAGCCTCTCTAGCAAATGCTCATAATCTCCCAAGGAAATTGTTAGGCCAAATTCATTACAGTCTCCTGCTCGCTCATCTTCAGGAAGGCCACAAGGCCACTGCACGACTATTCTAGTCAGCTTTGTGCACCCACGAGTGCCTGCATTTCGTGTACTGACACAGCCCTCATTTCTGCTACGCATTTATTCATCTACCTCACAACACACTCTGAGGGAGGGAATGGCTATCAAACCTCTTCTCCCAGTGCAGACAGGCTCGAGACCTCTCTCTGTGGGCTGTTACCACGCAGCAAGCCAGGGTGGGAATGTGCCACACATCAACTTGTGCAGGGATGTGACACCGCAAAAGTCCCTGAGTGTGTAAGCCACGCTGTGCTCCAGGTCCTTCAGTGCACGGCCGCAGTGTCACACACGGCCATTGCTCCTGGTTTTCTGTGAAGGAGTCGTCTACCTGGCAAGTTACTCAGAGACTTGCCCCGGGTCACAAAAGAAGCCTGTGTCAGAGCAGGGAATCAATCCTTAGTCTCCCATCTCAGACTAGCTCAGACTAGCTCACTGGACCATCCTGCTTCACCTCTCCTCCCCCTCCCTATATTATTCATTCTTCCCAACCCCCTCATGGCTTTCCACTCTTAAGGATGTCTGCACGCACCGCACGGAGCGGGGGTTCTGGCAGTACCGGAAGACAGAGAAACAATAGTGCAGATCAGCACCCATATTTTGACAGCCCCCATCTTGGGTGACACTCCAGGGACTGAGCTGGGGAACTTCCAGAGCTAGAGGGTTGAGCAGTCGCAGCATGAGTTAAAAGAGCCAACACTCTCTGGCCTGTAAAAACTCTTATCCTCAGTGCATCGGCCCAGAGACAGACAATAATACCCTCCCACCAGTGAGATACAATATCGAGCAGTCCTTTATTGAAAGGACCGGATGACGAATAAAACAGATGTGCCACTCAGCATAAGACAAGTTGAGACAAGACAGGTTAAACAAATGAGATGTTCTCAGGTCACCAGGGCCTGCTGACATACATCAGAGAATACTCAAGGAGCTGGCTGAGGAGATAGCTGAACCATTAGCAATTATCGTCAAAAAGTCAAGGAAGATGGGAGAGATTCGAGAGACTGGAAAAGGGCAAACACAGTAGCCATCTATAAAAAGGGACATAAGGACAACCTAAGGAATTAAAGACCAGTTCTCTTAACTTCAGTAACTGGAAAAATAATGGAGCAAATAATTAAGCAATCACAAGGCTGTCAGTAACAGTCAGCATGGATTTATCAAGAACAATTCATGTCAAATCAACCTAAGAGCTTTCTATAACAGGCCACAAGACTGGTGGGTGGGAGGAAGAGATAGATGTGATATATCTTGACTTTAGTAAGGCTTTTGTTACTGTCTCGCAAGGCCTTCTCATAAACAAACTAGAGAAACACAACCTAGCTGGAGCTTCTGTAAGGTGGGTGTGTAACTGCTTGGAATTCTGTTCCCAGAGAGTAGTTAGTGGTTCACAGTCAAGTTGCAAGGGCATATCAAGTGGGGTCCCACCGAGATCAGTTGTGGGTCTGGTTCTGTTCAATATCTTCATCAATTATTTAGATAAGAGCATAGAGAGTACACTTATAAAGTTTGTGGATGATGACAAGTTGGGAAGCACTGCAAGTGCTTTGGACAGATCAGATAGGATTAAAATTCAAAATGTTCTGGACGAACCGGAGAAATGGTCAGAAGTAAATAGGATGAAATTCAGTGAAGACAAATGCAAAGCACTCCACTTAGGAAAGAAAAATTAATTGCGCACTTGCAAAATAGAAAATGACTGCCTAGGAAGGCTACAGCATAAAGGGATCTGGGGGTCAAAGTGGATCACGAGCTAAGTAAGGGCTAGGCTACACTGTCAGCATAGCATTGATTGTGTGGGTTTGGATTGAGCGTCTGTAAAGAGGCGCTCAATGGACCCAGAATTAGCAGGAGGGCAATTTGTTAAGACCTGCTCAGCAAGTGGCGTCGCGCTGATTCAGCCGGAAGGCATTTCTCATCAAATCCCAGCGCTGTGGGGACCCTGCACTGAGTAGGCAGTAGGCAGCCGACAGGAAATACATGAAGTATTTTAACTACTTTGCGTATCTCCCTTCGATTGCCGCCGAAATTCCCCCACAGTGTAGACCGGCCCTAAGAGTCAACAGTAAGCACTGCTACAGAAAGAGCTAACATCATTCTGGGATGTATTGGAGGGAATGTTGTAAGGAAGACACAAGAAGTAATTCTTCCTCTCTATTCCATACTGATTAAGGCTCAGCTAGAGTATGGTGTCCAGTTCTGGGTGCCACATTTCAGGAAAGATTTGGACAATTTGAAGAGAAGAGCAAGAAAGATGATTAAAGGTCTAGAAAACAAAAAAATTGGATTGCTTTAGTCTGGAGAGATGACTGAGGGGGATATGATAACAGTTTTCAAGTACATAAAAGTTATTAAAAGGAGGAGAGAGAAAAATTGTTTTCCTTAACGTATGAGCTAGTACACGAAACCATGGACTTAAGCTGAAGCCAAGGCAGTTCAGGTTGGACATTAGGAGAAACTTCCTAGCTGTCAGGATGGTTAAGCACTGGAATAAGTTGCTTAGGGAGGTTTTGGAGCAGCTTAGATGAACCCCTGTTAAGGATGGTCTAAATAACACTTAGTCCTGCCATGAAAGCAGAAGACTGGACTAGACGACCTTGCAAGGTCCTTTCCTGTCCCACGATTCTGTGATTCTCTGGGATGCTGAGATGTAATAAGAGTTAGTAGGCGTGGGATGCTGCTAGACAGATATTGTAGTAGGCTGACGGGTGGGAGAACGGACTCATTTCTGCTCTGAGTTACACTAATGAAGCCTAGAGTCGCTTCGTTGAGTTCAGTGGAGATACTGAGTATGTACAGTGGCAATGTCAAGTGCAGAATTTAGCCAGATGGGCCTTCTACAGAGAATTCTTTCCCAGCTGTCTGTCCAGGGAGCCTTACCTACATGCTCAGGGTCAAACTGATCACCATATTTTGAGTTAGGAAGGAATTTTCCCCCAGGTCAGATTGGCAGAGACCCTGGGTATTTTTCACCTTCCTCTGTAACATGGGACTCAGTCACTTGCTGGTTTAAACTAGTGTAAGTGGTGGATTTTCTGTAATTTGATGTCTTCAAACCATGATTTGAGGACATCAGTAACTCAGCCAAAGGTTAGGGGCCTGTTACAGGAGTGGGTGAGCGAGGTTCTGTGGCCTGCCATGTGCAGGAGACAGACTAGATGATCATGCAGGTCTCTTCTGGTCTTATCTGGTCTATGACGGCTAAGAAAACCCAACACCAAGAAGGCCCCAAGAAACTGAATGGCACTCATTAGCGATATGCATGTGCGAGCATGCACCTGTTGAAATCAATGGATCTTTTGGTTAAAATCTCTCTGAAGCTCAGTTAACTTCAAAAATTCCCTTGAAAAGAAATAAATGGAGTATTTACACTGCGTGCGATGTGGTGCAGGGGAACTCAGGCAGTCTCACCATTGCCAACCTTCGCACACATTTGTCTCAAACTAGCCCACAGGATACAGTTCTCCTTCTGCAGCGGCTTGCTCCTCACTTGCTGTCTATGTGATAAATAGGAATCATGAAAATATGTGGGGGAGGCACATTGGTGCGCAATAAAATTAGATGACACCCTCGCTGCTCTGCAAAGGCCAACACAAATTTCTCACTGAACTGTAGCAGCAAAACAAGACGCAATGGAACAAAAGCAAAAAGCTACGATATACTTGAACTACCTTGGCAGAAAAAAAATGCTGAGCATAGCTCGGTAAATAAATAATGAGAGAGGCAAGGGAACACTGCCCCTCAAACCCGTGAGTCAAAGAAGCCATTTGCCACCTGCTCCACCCATTTGGAACCCGCATGGGAGGAAGTCTGTCCAACATCCGTGGACAGAATTAAAAGGTTACAGCTAACACAGGACTGTCTTACAAGAGATACCCCGGCAGGACTAGTCACAAACTGTCTTACATACCTGAAGAAGGCCATCGTTACAGAAGCTGGCTTCTTCCTGGCATGTGACTCCATGCTAAGGAGGGGCTAAGTCCCACCCCTAATTTCAGCACACCCAAACCCAGCATTCAAACAGCAGAGGGTATCGTATGGACAGCCAGAAGGATTCCTGTTGCTGCGCAGGACACTTCTGAAGCAGATGTGCCCCAGCCCAGTGCGTCCAAATGTGCATCACGCTCCCAAAGAGCTTGGTTTCAGGAAGAACTGTGTCTGGGCTGACAGCTCATCAATGGGTTGGCTGTCCTCTCCAACTCATTCAACAGACCAGCAAACTGTACCCAGCTAAGCACTGGGCCAGTTCTCTTTTGGACAATCTCGCTAACCTGACTTCACCAGAGTGGCACTACCCATGCTGTGATGTCTTAGACCAGATTCAACCCCAAATAAGGCCGACATTCTGCCATGAGAGGCATGCTTTGAACTTAATCAGGAACCAGGTGAGTGCATCTGAAGCCAGAGCTTTTCCTTGGTTAACATAATACACCCAAAACGCAACACCATGTCCCTGCAGGCTAATTACATTCAGCTGGTTCAAATGTCATTTCCATACAACGTGCACTGTACTTTGGGACTGCCTTACAGGGAGGAATAATGCTGTTTTAACCTTCACTCAGTGGGTGTTTACTATGCAAATATTCTGCCAAAGCGACTGAGGTGACGGTGCAAGGAAAAAGCTGTTTGATATTTGTGTCCTTGGACACCCAGTGTCAAAACTCACCGAGAAGCTTGCAAACAGGAGAAAACTTGACTGAGAAAATCTGTGCTGGCAATGTTGCCTACAGCATTCTCAAAAGAGGGAAGTGAAAATATACTCTCCATGAGGTGCAGACACGTAGTCGTGGAAAGAGGGTCTTGTAAAAAGTAATGCACACAATTTTCTCCGTCTAAATTGCATTCCCTTGTCCAGTGTAAAGCCAGAAGCTGCTACACCTCAGAATAAGGTACACGGATTCAAGAACAATTTTCCAAAAACACATCCACTCAAAGGCCATGGCTGAGAAAGCCCACCTGTGAGAAAGGTAGTAGCTTTCAACAGGCACAACCACTCCAGCAGCCAGGGGCGGATTAAGCAAAAAGGTTCAATGCTTACAGCTCTTCAGCAGACGGGAACCCCGAGCAAGGCGACCGCAGGCGAAAAGCTTAGAGAGCGATGATCTGAGGCGATCAGCGCAGCAGCTGTCCCATCAGTGAAGTTCCAAAGAGGAGGGGTTTGAGCATCAGCTTATACACACTTTCTACACACTAGCAAAAGCATTAACATACACAACTAACTTTTCCCCACCTACTTACTACATTAGCGTGCCCCCAGGGTCATTAGAAGTCTGACCTTGTTCCTTTGCGAAGAATAACGGCCTTAGTTCCCACTGAGAACAGAGGAAGGCACATTTCCAACGGAAGTCAAGGCTAGTACCAGCCTCCCGTTAATTAGGCAGTATCTGGGAATTGTTATATGTGGGCAGGGTTATATAGAGGTCAGGGCTAAGAATGGGCTTCTCCATCTACTAGCTAAAACCGTTACAAAATCTTTCATTAGCACTACAGTCCACCTCCCCAAAAGGTGGACGGCAACGTTGATGGGAGATGCTCTCCCATTGACAGAGAGTCATGAAAATGTCATGCTGGGTGGCTGTAAGTACGTTGATGTAAGATACGCTACTTACATTATGTACCTATTTTGAAAAGGTATCACTTGACCAGGAAATGGGATGTTATAGTGGTCTCAGACATAGGAACTGCCAGACTGGAGCAGACCCGAGGCCCATCTAGTCCAGCATTTTCACACCAGTGTGGCAAAAGAAATGACTCAGAGGAAAGTATAAAAGCCCCTCAGTGGGCAGATATGTGATAATCTGCCCTCACATGAATATCATCCTGGTTTCTTATGGTTAGAGACTGGCTAAAACCCTAACGCACGAGATCTACTAGACTTTCCAATATATTCTAGCAATTTGTTATTTAGACCTTTGCAGATAGTTGGCTCAATTTAAGAGTTAAGATGAAGGAATAAAAATACAGGTGAAAAGTCAAGCGGGGGTGATTCTGAGGCTAAAGGAGTATACGTAATGCACATACCTACATCTAACAATCTAGATACATGCCCGTGTTTATTTCCAGATATTCTAAAATTTGGTGGGCTTTTTTTTAATGTCTACAAGAATTTATGAAAAGAAGTATGATTCCAGAACGGGGTGGGATTTGTCAGCTGGGGTCTTTGTGGGCAAAAAGAGGATTCCTCCAAAAAAATAATTCACACTTGGCTCTTGGACCACCAAAGGCAGGTTAGAGCTTCTCTTTAGAAGAGATACATGGATACTCTGGACAGACCACAGAGGAAGGCAAGAAAGTGCCACAAGGAATGACTGGGGAAGCAATATTAAAAGAACTGAACTGGTACAGCTAAAAGGAAGAATAAGAGACCACTCATCTTTATAAATATCTGAAGCCATTCAGCATGAAGGGGGGTTTTCTTTAGGGAGATGAAAGGAGGAATTACAAGGAGCAGTGGAAGGAAAGGTTGCAAAAGAACATTGAGGCTAGATATCAGGAAAAGTGTTAACATTAAGGTTAGACTGACCGTGAGCTGCAGTGCATCAGGTAACCATATTTAAAGATCTGGCTAACTTTCATCTCTCACCCTCACAGGGAACCTGTACTGAAGAGGTCTTTGTGGGTTGGGAAACAGACAGCTCCTTCAATGAAGTGTCACTGTGGTCCCTCCAGATCAACAAAGAACTCATGCACTAAACTAGTCTCAGTTTAACATGGACACACATCCCATGCCTACTGCTCCATCGTTTCACTGTTATTTCTTTGTAAATAGGTTTGCAATACTAAAGAAATAATCTTTTATCGGTATTTTTTTACCTTGGCACTAAGGACAGGCAGGTCCAGACTCTATCAACTTTATTCATATTTGGTAGGACCATGAGTTTGATCTGCATGGGATTATCCATGAATTACCTTACTACTCACTTCAAGTAAGAGCGCCAGAATGCGGTCACCAGGGTGCAGACGATGCATTCAGAATATACAAGGGATAAAATGGCTCTGTACATATGCTTCCTCTCAGCATGCAGGTGTAGGCTTTAAAATCCATATTTTACGCCAATAAACTTCAAAACAGTTATAATATCAAGTACCAAAAGCACCATCTGCACTCAACGTAAACTGGGATTTTTCTTTTGTGGAGCTAACGCGGCTTTTAGTATAGTTTGATCCTATCTTGTCAACAGCATCATAAAAGTGCAAAGAACCCCCATGGTTCCAAGCAATATGGTTTAAGAACCACTCTCACAATATTTATAATCCTTTAAACTACCCTACTGTTCACACAAATACACCATTGCAGTTTGACTTGCCGAATCGTTAAATCCATGCAGTGAGGTATCCCAGACACTTTCATAGGATCATAGAATCATAGAGTCTTAGGGTTGTAAGGGACCTCATGAGGTCATCTAGTCCAACCCCCTGCTAAAAGCAGGACCACTCCCCCTAAATTATCCCAGCCAGGGTATTGTCTAACCGGGCCTTAAATATCTCCAAAGATGGAGAGTCCACCACCTCCCTAGGTAACCCATTCCAGTACTTTGGCGCTAGTTGATTGGAGATTGCTTTGATGAACACTGCATCTGACATTGACTTACTTAAAAATACCGATCTCAGGGACAGCTTGCTATTGAGATCAAGCTGAAAAAGGCAACTGCTTCCAAGCCTTTATTTTCTCCATTGTCACTGTCCTTGAAGTGACAAGGAAAAAATAGCAGAAGAAACTTACAGAGAAGATTAGGCAAATCCAGAGCCTGGCCAAGCTTGTGTTTCATAAAATGTTTCCACATAACCAGAATGACATTTGTAGCATCAGCCACTTTCCCTTTCTGTCCTCACCCCTGCCCCCACCCGCAAAACTCTAACTTCAGCCAAGTTTCTATAGCCTGATGAGGGAAGAGAGCTACAAACTTGGAACTGCAGAGGAGAGTTTCTGTCTTATGTGGAAGGCTCTCAGACACCATGGTGATGGGTGTTTGTAGAGAGGAGACAGAACAAGATGGGTGGTGCACCCCTTCCTTCTGGTCTAGTTCACTCACACACCTCAGCCCCCCCTCCCATTGCTGCTGCTAACCAGGATCTTTCCTCGCTCCTCCGGGTTCCTCTGACCATCGTGTTAGTGTCACTCCATTAATGGGCAAGATGTTCTGGTTCTGGCGCTGTCAGCGTGTGCTTCCCAGGAAGTGTGACATCCCCCTGCAGAGTCCCACAGAGAGCGCTGCAAATCAGCAGGCTGCAGCGCGAGAAACCCAACCTGTGTGTAGGAATTCTAGGATAAACTGAAATCTCCCCAAACTTGGGTCGGTCTGTCTCTCCTTTCCCAAACCCTTCCTCTAGCCACATCCTTCTCCTGATGCACCCCCTTCCCTTCCTTTCTTTGACTGTTCCTGTCTCACTGACCCCTGGTACCATTTGCTAAACACTCCTGAAGACTTCTTTACAAAATGCAGCACGCAGCTGTTATTCTTGGGGATGGCAAAATTGATAGTGAAGGAAAAAGCTGTCTGAGAAAGAGGAAGGCAAAGCTTGCTATGAAATCAGGTCACAAGTTGGGGAGCAGAGAGTGTGCATCTTACAGAAAAGTTACTAAGAAACCTCTTTACAGAAATACTGACTCTGAGCAATTTTCTCCAATAATGTCATCCAGAGTTCCTTTGGCATCCTTTCATCTGCTTCCATTTATTCCCCCTTTTCATCCCTTCTGTGGAGCGGGGTTTCATAGCTGTGACTTTCTTTCTAGCAGAAATTCTTTCTTTCAGGTAAACCTCCATCAACAATGGGCCCTTTCCTTGCACAGAGCATTATAAATGCAAACTCCTTCTAAGACTCAGGGATCTTTTAGATCTATCAAAGACGGAATGTATACCACCATCCCTATCATGTGGTAGGCAGATTGCACACTTTCTCCAAATCAGTTGGCTTAGCGTGACAGTAAGTATATTCTTAGGGCACACGCAGCAAACTGCATTTTCTACCATACTTTATAGTATCTCAGGCCCAAGCAAATCTGTTATATGTGCTAAAATTACAGCTAGCATCATTTCAGCCACAGCCAACCCTGTTACACATCCACAAAAGTTCAGATCTGTTTGCACTAACGATACGTGTAAGTTCTCACCTTCTGCACTGCAAAGCATTAGTTTATACCCTGCTAGTCAAAAAATACAGCCTGAGGCAAAACTCTAAAAAATATCAGACCACAGCCTCACCTGGGGTACAACAGCTTAATTCCATTGAAGTCACAACAGTGCTATGCTATGCCAGTTTACACCAGCTGAGGATCTGATCCATCATTTCTTTTCCAGCTGTATTGGCTAATCACTTTGAATGGCAGCTGTCCAATTCAAATTCGCTGGACTTCATTGGAGTGAGTGAAAAATATTGTAGCTACTACAGTCAAATTAATAATATCTTTATTTTTCTTGTTAATCTGTGCAAACATCAAAGAGAAATAATAGAAAACGTTTAAAACCAATGACCAATTAGAGACTTGAAACCTACCGAATAGGCCCACTATTCAAAATGCCACCCAATCTTCTGCTTATTCATTGCATGGGCTTTCTAGTGATAAATGCATGAAATAAAGATTAGGAAAAAACAGTTTTCTTCATAAGGAGATCATTTTCACTGAACTTAGCTGCTGCCAGTGCGAGGCAAGATAAACACGTTTCCAAATAGAGATGCCTAAAGGTTATTGAGTTAGACTTTTCTTCAGCCGCTTTCTTTTTGCACACCTTCCAACCAGCATCTATTAAGTTGCAGCGCAAAATGGCAAGCGTACCTAAACCCATATTTGAAATTCACCCCTATTATCTTTGTGTTGACACTTCATCCTAGAAGATATATGCTGAGCTCCAGGTAGATCATTTGTAACCCTTATAATGATGATGGCAACAAATATAACACAGTGCCCTCCAACTGACATGGAATTCTTCACTAGTTTGCAATGAATAAATTGGTTGTCAGCATATGTTTTTTTCCCAATTTAATGATCATACATCCATGGCTTAGCAGGTCTCTGTGTCCTATAATGATCAGGAAAGCCTGACTGAAAGATTGCAGAGTGGAATTCAAGTCAAAGTTTCAGCCACCATGGAAAGTATCGAAATGAATTGATTTCTGGGTTTGAGAGACAGCGTAGCACTCTTTCACCTTGCGTAGAGGTGACCTTCATCCAAACACGGATGTATTTCTGAACAATCTGATAGTGTCACAGCTTTGTCCTAAGAGGCAAATTTCCAAACATGGCCAGATTAGATTGATGACTAGATTTTCCCATGACAATTGGATAATTATAATCGAAATATCTATTTTGGGCAGTGCAGACATCCTTGTGTGTACCCAAATGGTTGTTGTGTGTGAGAAGTGGGTACAGGAAAAGTGAAAACATGCCATATGTCGGGGACTGCCTGAAGTGAGGCGGACAGTTCAAGTCACCTCCCAGAGGATCAAGAAAACAAGCACGGAGTCCTGTGGCCAAGACCAACACGTTTCTTTTTCGCATGAGCGTTCGTGGGTCAAGTCCCATTCATCAGATACCAGAAAGTGGCAAAAACTTACAGTATGGGAGGGGAAAATAAATCTTGTGATTACATTTCACAGCATCAGGTCAGATTCCTTCAGCAACTCAACCAAGCTGTATAAATTTCAACAATGTAGAACAACATTTCAGAACAGTGGTGAGGTGGAGAGAGGTGAGAATCACTCTTTGCAATGAAAAACAAGCACTTTGGCAGCTATGTGAAGTACCAATAAAATTTCTTCATAGAATTAGCTGCAGGGGAGATGTTTAAAACTATTTGCAATTTTTATATTTTTTGCGTTTTTCATTCATAATTGTCTTTCCTCTGCACGAAACATTTCCCAAACATTCTGAAAATGCAAAAATCTTTCTTTGCTTCCACACTCCTGAAAAAAGTGTGAATGTGTTTGGTTCCCTGACTAATTCCCATGGCCCTCCCTTCAGTTAATTATCCAGTAACAGTTCTGTTGAGTAAAAAAATTAATTCTGTCCAATTTTCATCCTGAAAAACATACAAGCAACAAAAGGAAATCTACATCATTCTTCCAGAGACAGGGCTGCGGCCCTAACAGACACAGCATATGAAACAAATCAATATTGTAAACACTAAAGCAACCAATCAAATGAAACTTTAGGAGCGATCAATACCATATCTTCTACTGATGACAACTGTAAGACAGAAGCCTTTATCAATGTGAAGATACTTTTCTTTCCTCAACGTGAGAGGGACTTTGCATGTACTGTATTTAGTGCTGTCTGGGGTTAAAAAAGACAACAGACTAAGGGAGTTATTTCTCCTGATGTCTCTTGTGTTTGAAGGAAAGATTTCCCCTTTACTTTTTTGAAACAATTCCTCACTCCCACTCCTGAGTCCCGGCCCAAGCACTGGCACCTGAGAAGTGCTGCTCTTTGTTTTTGCACCCTGGAAAATATCACTGGGGACAAGGGACTGCGGGGCTTCCTTCTCACTGGGACCCGAGTGGTCCCGGCGAGAAGGGAGCCCTGAAGTCCCTTCTTGCTGGGATCCCCACTCCAGCTGCCCCAGCCCACGCTCCCAGCCTGCGCTCCAGCTGCTCAGCAGCTGGAGCGCGGGTCTCCAGCTCTCCCTCCTCGTCGGGACCGCATGGTCCCAGCTAGGAGGGAGTGCGAGGAGCGTGGGGCTTCCTTCTCCCCAGGGTCCGCGCTCCAGCTGCTGATCAGCTGGAGCGCGGGTCCTGGGGAGAAGGAAGCAAGCCCCACGGTCCTTTCTTGCCAGGACCTGAGTGGTCCTGGCGAGAAGGGACCCATGCCCTTAGGGCTACTCCATGTCTACACTGGCTTAAGTCAACTCTAGGGAGTCGACTTAAGCCTTAGATTGATTAGGAAGGTGGTGTTAGAAAGTCAACTTAATTTTAATTAAGTCAACTTTATTTTCCTTAAGTCAACTTAAGCAAGCTGCTTAAGTCGACTTAAGGAAACTGTAGTGTAGACGCAGGATAAATTAAGTTAACTTAAGCAAGCTTAAGTCGACTTAATTTACCAGTGTAGACGCAGCCTTAGTGACTTGCTCCCGGTCACACGTGCAGTCTGTAAATGAGGTGGGAAATGATCCTGGCTCTCAGAGCCCTTTCTACCCACACACATGATCAGTCCGAGACTCATTACATGAAAACAGGTTTTAAGGGAGAAATCCAATATGCAGCAGAGACGGTGTTGATATTTTAGGCCCAAGCCACCAGTATCTAAGCCTTTTCCCAGGCCTCTGTAGGATTGAACGAAGGTAAGCACGTGTTTGCAGGATGGGGTCCTACATCCTGGGCCGAATTTACACCTTAGCCAGTTTTACACCCCTAGGTACAACATCTTCTGTGCCCCCATTGCCTACAGCTGCCCTTTGTGTTTCCCATGCAGAGAGGTAAAGATGGAGGAGTGAGAGACTGGCCAGGCTGTGGCGTGGGGGAGAAGAAGCTGGGGTGACCAGCTCGGCCATCTCCAGGCAGGAGGAATATGCTCCCCCTTGGGGTCCTGCTTCCAGCCTGGCCCGGGGAGCAGGGCATCGGGGGGAGAGGAGGAGCTGGGCGGTGGGCACCTGCTGGCCTGTGCAGTGAGCCACTCCTGTTTTGGCAGCCCTGGGAGCGCACGTACCTGCTGTGACCCTGACACCCAGCCTTCTTTTCGTTTGGAAAACTCCCGCTTCTGGGGTTGCTAACACAATATAGGTGATGGTCATGACTATTAGTTCCCACTTTAAAACAATGAGAAAAAGGTATACAGAGAAGTCCCAGCGTAGAATATTTTGATTTCATATTTACTTCTTCTTTCAGATTTTGAAAATCTGCCTAGTGAGGCCCAGCCAGTCTTTGCGCCCAGCCCATAAATTGCATCCTCCAGGCCATCCTTTACAAGCAATAGTGTAGTAAGAGGGTTGGAATGAAAAGAGAACCGCGGACGGTGCAGGTGGAAGACACCATTAGAGCTTATTTCTTACCAGGAGATTGTTTTTCTTTTGAAAAGAAATGATTTCTTTGCCACATAGGGAAGAAAGCCAGAAGAGACGGCTCAGATCTAGTCTGACTCCCCAAAGCCCTCGTGCAAGATTCCCGCATTCCCTGAAATGCCTTTCGGTGAGCGCCCTCAGTCGGGGTCAGTGCAGCTTCAGGGGGAGCTTCCGGCTGTCCAGCTGCTCTCTATGCAGGACAGGAGCCAACATCTCTGAAGAGCCAAGTTCTGCTGCGCGGACTCACTCGGTGCTCAGACAACCTCCGCACCATGTCCCGAGGAAGAGATGCCTGGGACAGGACTCCATGTAGGCCACAGGGATCTGGCCTTTGATTCGGGACTAAAATAGACATCGTGATTGATTTTTTTAAAAAGCATTTCTGTTTACCTTTCAAACAGACGGTCAAGGGCTCTGCTGCCTCAGCCACTCCACACTGTACAAAGGCCCGTTTTCCTGAGAAGGCCTTTCATGTGTCTGCCGAGCATGTTTTACGCAGAGCTCACTCACATGGGGATGAAGCCCTGCACACCACTTTATTTCTGAGGGGCTGATTTTTTCTTTCAGTTTTAAGTTTCCACTCCACTAAGTAAAGTTTACCGGAATCCATATTTCTCAGGAAAATCCTCAGGGGAAAGGCACCATTCTGTTGGTTTCCTTTAGTTATTTATTGCCTGTCTCCCACATATGCATATGCTAAAAGATTTACCCGATTGCTGTGAGGACTATGGGATGCTACAAAAGGAGCAACACATTGGGCTGGGTGAAGAGACCAAGTTCAGAGCAGCAGCAGGATCCCACAATGCTACAATCCGAGTGTGCCCCATTTCAAGGCTCTGGGTCAGTTCCAGATCCAAGAACTCATACCAGGACTGTCTCTACACTTCCTTCAGCTCTGCAACCCTGTCAGCACTCAGCTGGGCAGACTCCAGGAAAACCCAGGAGCTGGCCGTGGTGCTAAGCTCATTAGATGAGCTCTCTGAGGCTGCGTCTACACTGGTAAATTAAGTCGACTTAAGCTTGCTTAAGTCGACTTAATTTACCCTGCGTCTACACTACACTTTGCTTAAGTCGAATTAAGGAAAATAAAGTCGACTTAATTAAAATTAAGTCGACTTTATAACACTACCTTTCTATTAGATCTAAGGCTTAATTCGACTCTTTAGAGTCGACTTAAGCCAGTGTAGACGTGGGGGAGCCCGAAGTAGGCATAGGGCTAACCCACGGCTTCCCCAAATCCCCCCCCGGCGGGGGGGGGGGGCACAGGGGAGCCTGGCATGCCCCCCCACAGGGAGGGCAGAGCCCTGCCCACCCTGCCCCTATGCCCTTCCAGGGTCCCTGTCCTCCTTTGCCCCATTGTACCTAGGTACAATGGGGCAAAGGCTGAGCCCCCTGGCATTCAGCAAAGGGTGCCCCCCCTGCCCCTGTGGACCTCCCCTAGGTCCCCCTAAGCCCCTAGAAGTCGACCTAGGTGTCCAGTGTGGACGCTCTAGGTCGACTTAGTAAGTTCCCCTTTAAGTCGACTTTATTTTTAAGTGCAGACACACTAAGTCAACTTAGTTAAAGTCGACTTAAATTAACAAGTGTAGACATAGCCCATGTCAGTACTGACTGGACACCCCAGTAGAGTGGGAAGGCATTTTTCTTTCAGGAATCATACAAGACCCAAATCCCTGACCATTTATGATCTTGAGAGATCCCACAGCCCTCTTCACGTAAATAGGATCATTCAATCCGTGAACTCACTAGCTTCCATTCTGCCTACACAAAGCCATCCAAAGACCAGGCACGTCATCCCACCCACTGTTAAGAGCACCTATTATTTTAAAGACAGATGCTTTTGAAATATAAAGTGCTAGGAGGCACAGAAGCTGTCAAATGATTTTTATGTGGCACAGCAATATCCAGCCTACGCAAGTAGCAGCAGATTTAAGGGCAGCTGTGAGCGACATCTGGAGTATGTTCCTGGCAGTCTCTCTGAGTGACAACCCAAACACATCGTGACTGACAAAGATTTCCATGTACTTGGGAAAGGGTTTTAAGCACAAAGGGACAGATTCCATCTTGCCTTATGCTCTCATTTATCCCAGTACAAACTGGGAACAAAATGACACTGATTCCAAATGCACATTTCTCTGAAATTTCTGTTGCATGAAACATTTTAGTATTTGGACTTTTTGTCCCCCTTCACGGAATCATGAAATGTTGGGCTGGAAAGATTTTGTGGGGTTTTCAAGACCTAACCCCTGTGTTGAGATGGTACCAAGTAGGCCTTGACCGTCCCTGACAGATGTGTTTCTAACCTCTTCTTAAAAACCTTCACTGATTCCGCCACATCCCTTGGAAGCCTATTTTGGTGCTTAACTATTTTTATAGTTAGCAAATTTGTCCTACAACCTAACTTAAATCTCCCTTGCTGTACATTAAGCCCATTGCAACTGATCTTACTTTCAGTGGACATGGAGAACCATTGATCACTGCTCTCTTTATAACAGCACTTCACATACCTGAAAAATTATCAGATCCCCCCACAGTCTTCTCGTCTTAAGACTAAACGTGCCCAGTGTTTTAAACTTTTCCTCACAAGTCAGGTTTTCTAACCCTTTTATTGGTTTTCCTGCTCTCCTCTGGACCCTCTCCACTTTGTCCACTTCTTTCTGAGTGTGTAGCAACTGGACTTGGACACAGTACCTCAGCTGAGGCTTCGCCAGTGCCAAATAGAGGGACAATTATCTCCCATATCTTACATATGGACATGCCTATTAATACACACCAGAATGATATCAGCCTTTTTCACAATTGCATCACACTGTTGACTCCTATTCAGTTTGTGATCCATTGTAACCCCCTGATCCTTTTTATCCAGCACTATGACTACCTAGTTGGTTATTTCGCATGCTATAGGTGCACATTCAGTTTTCCTTCCTATGGGAAGTATATCGCAGTTTTCTTTATTGCCTTTCATCTTGCTGATTTCAGATCAATTCTCCAGTTTTTTAAGGTCATTTGAATTTTAATCTTGCCCTCCAAAGTGCTTGCAACTCCTCCCAGTTTGATGTCATCTGCAGAGCTTAATAAGCACACTCCCCACTCCATTATCCAAGTCATTAATGAAATATCGACCAGCCCCTCTCCAAAGAATGGTCCCTGCAGAGCTTTACTGGATAGGTCACTGAACCACAGAGAATTACTCTTTGAGTATGGCTTTTGAGTCAGCTTTGTACCTTACCTATAGGAATTTCATCTATACCACAGGTCCCTACTTTCCCTTTAAGAATGTCACATGGCACTGTGGCCAAAACCTTCCTAAAATCAGGAAATATAATGTGTACTGCTCCTTCACTATCCAATAGTCCAGTAACCCCGTCAATGAAGGAAATTAAATAGGATTGGCATGATTTGTTCTTGACCACTCCATGTTGGCTATTCCTTATCACCCTATCACCTTCTAGGTATTTCCAATTGATTCTTTAATCATTTCTCCCTGTATCTTTCCAGGAAACAAAGTTAGGTGAGATGAAAGCAAACATGAAAACATCAGAGTTCCCTGTGGGACAGACACTGAGTTCATCAGTCAGCTGTAGAGCCAACTCAGAAAAAGAAGTCCCCCAGCACAGTCATTGACTAGGAATGCCCACAATGCATCATGGGAATGCAGTTCAGTCAGGGAGCAGGGCATGTTCCGAAAACAGAGACATGAACGGCTCAGAACCACATTCTTATGAGCATTGCTTTTTCTAAAAAAAAAGTTGCTGGTATGCCGGGGGTGGGGGAGAGACCTGATCCTTTCCCCTGCTGATCCTGGCCCCCAGGGGTGTCCAACCTTTTTGGGTGAGGGGCCACATTCTAATTTTCCAACCCCCGTCCCCACTGCTAGCCCCAGCAGCCTTTCCAGGCTCCAACTTCCCCGCTGGCTCCCTGACTCCCTCCATCCCTTCCCCGTCCTCCCACCGGCTCCCTGATCCCTGTGGGCCCCTACCCCCTTACCTGGCCAGAGCTGCAGGGACGGCCAGAGTCGCTCCCTGGCCAGGCTACACGTCTGAGCAGGCTCAGGGCAGAAGATTTAAAAAGGCTCCAGCCTGGCCGCAGCTCCCAGGTGTCTGTGGGCCGGATTCTGGCTCCTGGGCCGCAGGTTGAACGAGCCTGGGAACGCCGCTTCTGTCCCCTGCTGGCCCCGCTGCCCAGCTGACCTGCTCCTTTCCCCTGTTGATCCCAGCCCCCAGCTAGGAAGCGGGGCCGGCCAGGGAAGAATAGGTTCCAGTGCCCCGTACCGGTACCCGTACCAGCAGAAAAAAAAAGCCACGCTTATGAGACACAACAGTGCAAGTGGATGAAGAATAACGTTGACTCAAACCAAAATGTAATATTGTTTAGATTGTCCCCTTTGTGTCAAATTCTCAATGAGGAAGAGCCGGAGAAGGTCCCAAACCCAAAATTCAGTTTTAGGTCTGGTTGTGGATTTTAAGCCAAATCTTCCTCCTCACTTCCCCCCACCCCCAGTTGGGGGGCATTAAACTGAAGATGTACAGTCCAGGCTCTTTACTAGGGAAAATATTTTCATCAGGACCAACTGCCATCTAAATACCAAGAGCCATAAGGCAGAAAACAAACAAACAAACCCCCTCCCCCCCTCCGCACCCAGAAAACACCCTAGTTAAAACATAACGAAAGGTTCGCTAACAGTTCTCCACCCACAGGCCCTTCAAGACAGCAATATGCAGAATGAAATATGGACTGAAATGATTTCAGAGCAAGCTCAGCCATCACTAGTGCAAACCAAATACAAACCCTTCCTGGGATTTTGTCTGCAGCCCCAGGCAGCATGAAGCAATGGGCCAAAGAGGGGGAGGAAATGCTATCAAAAGGGGAACACTTTCGTTCAGAGTCCATTTGAGGTTTGGACTTTCGTTCAGGGTAGCTGTGGCTGTCTTTGGAAATGGCTGCTTTTAATAATGATCTACCAGCACAGAAATGAGACCCATACACACTCTGCTGTTTGCTAACTAGCAAATTCCAGCCTTGATCCAAAGGACACTGATGTCAACAATGGTCTTGCAGCTCCCTTGAGCGAGCTTCACATCAAGGCCCTGTTATCTAGAAGAAAATCTTTCCCAGCCTTCCAACTTAAGACAGCTATGACTTTTCACGGCACCCATCACTAGAGTTCGGTCATGACAATAGAAATAAATGAAGAGTCTTTTTCATGAACAGCAAATGGAAATTTTGGCTCTGACTTTAATGGGAGAAGGAGCAAGGTCTACAGTGGGATCCCACAGAAGCCAATGTGTCACGTTCAGACCGTGGCAGGCAACTCCACCATCATCACGGGGATGCATTCATTGACACCAAGGCCAAATGTGGCCAAACGGATCCCCATGCATGCAGCCCAGAGCAGTACTTCCTGTTCAACTTGCTGGAATTGCCACCATTTCTGCAGCTCAGATTTTCCATCCAAGCTTGGTGAATCACAGGTTGATTTCATGTGCATTTTGAGTCTCTATTCTCCGTGTTTCAAAGGCTTCGGTCACCCTGTAAAGCAAATCTAGATGTCTCGCACCAGACACCCATTGACAGGTTTTCTGGGTGGGTTGCTAGAATCAAAAAAGTAGTGTCACTATTCTGTGCAACTTTCAAAGCGTTATTAAAGCAATATTTTTGATATTACCAAGGTCTAATGCTGTTTTGAATTTGCAGTTATGGAGTTCATTTTAAAGCACTTGATTATACTTTGAGAAGAAATAGTCTTACAGTACAAGTCATTTTCTCAAGTACACTCAAAGAAAGGATAGTCTATGGCTCAGTAAATACAACAGTCTGCAAAGTTATGAGCTCGCAGCCTAAGCTGAATTGACTTACTGATATTACCTGCAATGGATGAGTTTTAGATAGCCTCTCATAAATAGAAGGCTGCAGAGCCTATGATTTTATGGCTGTCTTGTGCTTATCAATATATATGAGAAATGATGCTGTCAAGTTTTCCAGGGGATACTATGTGAACCACACCACTGTCAATTTAATTTTTTATGATTAAATATTTGGCGCTGTTAAAGGTTATTTAACATTTAATAAAGCTGCTCTTCTACATAGCTGATAACTGTCATCTTTACATAATATGATAGCTGAAAATGGATGGGGAAGGCATATTTTTTAGAAGGTCCCTATTTTTTTATCCAATTTACTGTTAGATTTGTTCCAGTAATAGAATAATATTAGGTGGGTTTAAAAGGCTTTCAATATTCAGATGTTCAAAAATTTAGACTTAATGCCAACTGTAGCTGAGCTCAACATTTGAATCTATTGTTGAGATCTCTGTATTTTCTTCCACGGTGGAAAATCTCCCCAAGCTGGTATTATGGAAAAATTCAGGGCTCAGATTCAACCCAAATGATTCCAGTCAGTTTTATCTCATTAAAGGGACACTATCAAGTGAAATTTCACGTTCTGTCTGACCATTTTTGTTTTTACCTACTATTTTTAAATATTAGGAGGCTATAACTGAAAGATTAAAAGACAAGCCATTTCTCTCTATTTAGTGGGATGTTTACTTTATGCATGTGACAGAATTTGGCAATGAACAACTGTTTCTCTTTATGGTCAGACACACCCCTGTCCTGCAAATGCTTAATTACTTGGATAAAATCCTGCCTTCACTTGGGTAGATCCAGTTACGGGCTCTAGCTCTTACAGGAGACTGTTTACATCTGGAAAGTTAAGCAAATGCATGCCCATGTTTGCAGGGTGTTTGCATGGCCCTTACATGGTAGACAAAAACTTTTACAAAAATAGGAAGACGTGCCTTTATAAAATCACACAACTTGCCAGGGAGCCTCAGGGACAGCTGTAGTACCTTGAACTATTTTTAATACTTTTTTATTGGCAAGTATTGCAGTTTGGTGTGTCCCTTTATGGTCTAAGATCATCCTGGTCTTTCTGGTCTTTGCACACCATGAAGATGAAGTTTTTTAAAATACATACCTGGAAGGGATATATTTTGCCATATATTTAAAAACCAAACCCCACACTCCTGTAGAATCTTATGGATTATCAGCTCAGTTTAGTCCCTGACTTGTCTGTTTTCATCCCTTTGCAGATTCCTTCATTTTGTATTCAGGAGCACTCTCGATGGAATATTTACTATGAAACTTTTTTATCACCTTTCAGTGCCTGAATTATTTTCTTCTGCAATAAAACTCTCCATGTGGATTTTCCCTAGTAAAGTGTAGGTATGAAAATGCTAGTCCTCCCAATCCACAAATGGCATGGCTTGATTTTGCCACAATCTATGGTCTGTTGTGTCATGAATTTACTGCCCCATGTCCTGAAGTTAGCGTACCACAGGGTAGCTCCCAGAGTTTACCCCACGTTAGTGCTGAGAACACATACATAAATGATCATTTCCGGGGCTGTCACATCTTTCTTGTAACCGTGCTTCAGAACTGCAGCCTGGTGAGAGACAGGAATATCACTTACTAGGAACTCACCTCTGCAGCGGTATTAAAAATATGCATGTGCTCCTTGTGGTAAGTAAAAGTACTGATATTCTGATATGGTCCAGAGATACACTGCTTTGTGCAGGATTTCTTCCTGTGCGAATTGTGCATAAAATGCTACTCTTCTGATCTGGTGACAATTTCGACGCGCTTTGTAGTAAACAGTCAGTGATCATGGCCATCTATGACTCGGGGAAATCTTAGCATTTTAGTATTCCATTAGATCCCTTGCAAAATACCCTGCCAGGGTTAATAACTGGCAATTACTGTATATTACCCTTCCGAGACAAAAGGTGCCATGGTGGCACATGTGACTGTTTATCTGAGCCCTGAACATTGCTAATCTATTTGCTGCTCCTTCCTCAAATTAGAAACACAGGGGTCCAGATCCTCAGTGGGTGCGAATCTGGGCACTGATCCCAGAACCAGAGTTCAGATGGTTCCTATTTCACGAGAGGGCAAACAGGACTCTCCTTCCTTCCTTCCTCCTCTCATTATCTATAGTAGACTAACTCGCTTTAATTCAGGGGGGATCAGGGAAGTGTCGGCCATTCATGGCTCTGCCTGGAATCCTGTGCTTCTTCAAAGCACAATGCCGAAGAGAAGAAACATACACAAGCTCTACGGAGAGTTAGTGCCCAAGAAACTTTAACCTCTTCCCATTTCACAGTGAGACAGGGGCAAAGAAACGCATTACTAATGGGGAGCTCCTGTTAAATGCCAGTGGTGCAGTACGGCCCGTAACAGTTCCTGCTTTTAGGAAACTTCCAAATATATTGCAGACAAACAAGATTTGTTGCTGTTGGCAACAGTCCTGGCCAAGGCCAGGCAGACAGCAGGGAACCCCAGAGCTAGCAGGGCCCCGCTCACACACTGTGACACCGCTGTTAACTTGGAGAGATTGTGGCAGGGATCCTCAGAGAGCCAGAGACATTCATATGGAAACTCTCCCTCTGCCACAACGGCACAAATGGTCCTCTCTTCCCCTGGAGAGATAGGGGATCATGGCAGAAGGTCCCCCTACTCCCTATAGCAGCTGGAGTGGACCTGTTTGGATGGGTGGGCTCCGGACACTGCACTCTCCTCTGGCCACATGCAGACACCGCTGCCGAGGTTAGAGGGGGGGTCTCGGTGTTAATGCCCCATTGAGGCACTTCACCCCTCTCAGAGCTATTGCTTCAGACTCTCTGCAAACTCAGGCAGACGTCACTGCATTGGTTTCACTCAGGTTATGTTTTCAAACTTCACTCTGCCACCATGAGGGCTAGAAACATAGGTTATTTTTAAACAAAAGCTGACATTCTTCTGTCATGATGTGCCTCCAGACCTCACTGAGGACCGCTGTCAGGTCACTGCATGTCAAAAGGAATAGGAAGGAAAGGAGACGACCAATGAAACCACTTAGAGTTAGCCTTGGTCCTCTGCTGCAAGTCTGGCTACGGTCTAGAACTTCCCCCAGGTCTGGAGGTGTTTGGATCAGGGCTCTGGTGGAAGCAGAGAAATACAGGGAAATTCAGGAGGAAAGTGCAAGCTGATTTCTGATGCTGTACAGCCTAACCCAATTAGATTCCAGTGGCCACAGACATTTTGCCAGATATTCACATGACATTTATGCACTCCCAATGAAATACATTTCCTTATGTCAGGCCAAACATATAAAATAAATAGGGCAGAAATACAGATTTCTTTCCACATAAAACACCCCGAGAAATTTTTGTGAAAATTCCTGAGTACTTTAAAAGCCTCTTCTATCTCTTTGCAGCAGAGGCAAGAAGGGCAGAAAATGATGACACAGTAATTATGATGATGGATGTTGAGGCAGTCCATTATATTAGATAGAGTGCGGGTGCAAGAACCAGGACTACCGATTGCATACTTCACCAAGCAGGGCCCTCGAGATTATAATGGGCAATATAGATTTACAACATTAGGTTAAAGCAGAATAATTATTCTTCTTTTCCATTTCCTTTCCTATAGACCTCTTTCTGCTTTACATTTCTGTGCTTGTTTCCAAGGCATAATCTGTATATCAGGCAGACGCTCAACCTGCTCCTCCACTCACTCTGGTGCAAATCAAATGGAACACCCTGGAAATCAATAGGATGGAGCAGTGTAAAGATGGGGTGTGAGCGAAGAATCAGCCTCTGTGCCTGCTGCTAATTAAAGGTGGCGGTGTTCTTGCTTTCTGTCTCCTACAAACAGCAGGGAGGACAGATTGATTAAACGTGCTGGGGATTCCTATTCTGAATCAGTAGAGGAATGCAGCTGAAAGGCTTGTCTCAATACAATGTAAACAAAGCACCTCCTGTTAGAAAAATGAGCTCTTTGGTTTTATTTGTATTAATTACTTTGTGGTTTGTATTGGATAAAGAAAAGGTGAATGTTTTCCAGGTACATGCAGGTTGAATACTGTCCTATAGCAGTCTCTCCCAGGGCTGATTAGGGATTGCTGCACTAAAAAGATATTCAAACCCAGTTTTCTTTTCAAGTTTGAAAAGTGAAATACCGTCCGAGGCTCAAAGCCACTTTGTGGTGCTGGCCAGGTTTTGGAGAAATGTTGCTGTTCTTGGGTGACTAACCTGGAGCTTGAGTTTCAGAGTTCCTATATTCCCACTCATCTTCAGCTGGAGCTCTTGGGGACCAGCACCTTTGAATGTCAGTCCCTGGGAGCATGAGCTGCATGGAGGGAGATCTAGGTTAGATATTGAGGAAAAGTTTTTTAACTATAAGGCGAGTTAAACACAGGAATAGGCTTCCAAGCGAACTTGTAAAGGTTTTGAAGAACAGGCTGGACAAACATCTGTCAGGGATGGTCTAGGTTGACTTGGTCCTGCCTCAGCACAGGGAGCTGGACTTGATGACTTCTTGAGGTCCCTTCCAGCCCTACATTTCTATAACTTTATGATTTTAGGGAGTGCTGAGCAAGCCCAACTCCACTTGAAGTCTTTGGGGGCTGCAGATGACTCAACACATTGAGATAGGTATCTTGAGCTGGACACCCAAAATTAGAGCATGCTTTGGAAAAAATTGGTCTTCAACCTTGGAGGCAGCAGGTTTGAGTGGTGCTCCACTACCCACTAACCCAGCCAGTCCGATGGCGGCATTTCAGCCAAATGGTAAAATAGCATAGTACAGTATCCCGTATGAGTTCCAGAGGCTGGGACCAGATGCAGTAGTGAGACCAGAAATGCAGCAAGTACTTAGGACAAAATTTATCCCTGTGCAGAGCAGCAGCATAAGGGTTACGCCTTAGGTCTGTGAATTTCACCCTTTGGGAATGGCCATGGCAGTCCTCAGCTACAGAGACTGGAAGATGAAGTAACATCCTCCTCATCGTGCATGCCTGACAGTGCCCTGACTTGGAGAGCCCCAGACCCATCGAAGGAATTACAGCCCTCTCAACCTCTTACAGGTGGCCAGCGATGAGAAAAGACTTGAGTGGTGCAGTGGCTAATGCCTTGCTCCTTCCAGCTCCCATGGCGGAGGTCTGGGAGTGAAGGTGCTGAGTTGCACCTGGGAAGCATCGTGTCTGTGTGCGTTGTACTCAGAGAGATGCTGGGGAGCACAGTCAAGCCAACCATTCAGTGGGAGCTTAGAGGATGAGTGCAGCAAAGATTGGTTTTCCTCTTTTTCTTCCTTTTTCTAGTCTCAGGGTGATGTTTTATCAGTCCTGTGGGAGCCCGTGGAGCTGTGTCACGTGTCATGTGATACTTCACTTGCTTTTTCACAGGAAATGAATTTTTAAAGCTGACCAGTTGCAGGAAATGTTTACAATGCTTCTCGGCGACAGCTGAGATTAAACATTTAACACCCTCTCATTACAAGGCAACGTGGAGCTCTCAGACTGTTATCGGGCGGGATGGCTCAGCCCCACGCATCCCTAAAGATGAGAGTAAACAGCCCACTTGGGCATCTGACATGGATTGAGCACTGGGCCTTGGACATACGGATGCCAGACTTTTGCTTTCCCAAACAAGCTCTCTACTCTAGCTCACCGGTGGTCAGAGATCATGCTATAAAGATACAGCGAAAGCACATCTTAAGAAAACTCATGTGGACATCGTAACTTGGCAGGAGCAAGTCCTCAACTGATCTCAGTGACACCATATCTGCCATGAAGCAGAAACCCACTTTGAAGAGAAGCATCTTGCCCTCAAAGCTGAAAAGAGAGAGAGAAGGAAGGGGAAAGAAAGAACTTTCTACCACCAGGTAGCTAATTTGCTAGGAAAGTCTGTACCTATTGGGAGCAAATCTGTGATTCCATGATTGGACCCCTGAGTTATCTCAGAGCCACATGTAAATCCATCGAAATGAGGGATTGCCAACAACGATTCTCCCTCTTGGGACAAGCTCAGCCACAGAAGGTGAAGTATTTTGTTCCCGCTTCTACATCCAGCACATTTATCTGTGCCGGAAATATCTGCCTAGACCTGAAACCTAAACAGTGTAAAGAAAAGAAATCTGTGAGTTAGATGACAGAGACTGAAGGGGCTGAGGGTTTCTTGTGTAGTGTGTTATCAATCCTAAGGACTGACGATAATAGAGATGATAGTACAAAAACAGACTTACCATGAATTTATGAATTGGTAAGTCAGTTTCTTATAACAGCGCACAGCAAATCACTGTTTTCTCCTACTTTTTTGTGACTCGTTATGTACTCCCCACCTTCTATTTGCTCTTATCCAATTTTGCACCTTTTTTTTGAGGGGGCTCTTAAGTCACCTTGGTAAAACTTTGCCCTCCCCCCTTCTTGGAGGGGAAGAAAAGTGGCTTATTCTTTAAATCTATTGAACATCTACAACTCATTTTAGTTTTCTGCAAAATTATTTTAGTAAGCTGAAAACATGGGCATTGAATTTTATCTGTCTAGAAAGGGAGGATGGTCCTGGGATAAAAGCACAAGCCAGGGGTGCAGGAGCTCAGCATTCAGTTCCTGATTGTATCACTGAGGGCGTGGGGAAGTCACGTCATCTCTCTGCCTCAGATCTCCAGCTGTCAAGGAGAGATGATAATTCCTCCTTTCCCCAACCCATTGTCTGTATTGTCTTCTTCGACCGTGGGTGGTCACACCTTGGCTCTTTTTCCGCTGAAGTGCAGCTTGCAGAACTGCCTGTCCTCCCCATTCTCCACTTACCGGAGTGAGGTGAGGAGCCTAAAGTTTCTTCCCGGCAACAGGGTGGTGGGACCAAAGGATTCTGTCCAGCAGGGAGAGAAGGTCTCGGAAGGTCAATATGTTTGGCCCCCCCATCTTAGACTTTCAGCTCTCCTGAACAGGGAGTGTCTTTTACTATGTGTCTGTACAGTGCCTGGCACAATGGGCTCCTCATCTCAACGGGTGCCTCTTAGGGCTCTCGGTAATAGTATTTCTCTGGTCCCCTTTCTCGAAATATCAGAACGCTAAGCAGCTAATACTTTGCTGGGAATTGTGTGTCTATTTGGTTTGTGAAACTAGTGTTTAAAGACACCTAATGCTAATTCCCCACTGGTATCTGGGGAACTTTTACTGCTTACAGGCATTAGTATTACAGCATTCCCATCAACTGGAGACATTTATTGGTTCAGTTCTTTCTTCCCCAACCTAACCTCAAATGCCAATGTTACCAAGCAATTCTGTACAATACAGAGCATACAGTGTACCTATTATCTTTACCAATGAGCTGATTATCTTTGTCTCTTCTGTATTCCCTCACCTCTTTGTTTGTCATCCCTTCTTAATAAGTAAGTAAGAAAATTATTCACCCTATCAAGAGTTCCATTTCTGTTTAATTAAGAGTAACTAAGTAAGGTATTTCTCTCTCTTCCTTCAACAGAAATAGCCTGATTAGTTTAGAGACAGAAAATACAAAAATTGTCAAGAGAAAGAGTTTGGTTTTCTGCACAAGACCTGATTTCCTTAGACAAGAGTGGGGCCAAGATCTGCAAATCTGCCTTGTGATTCTAAGACCCCTCAAGTGGGCCTACTCTCTGAAAAACAGGCCTCTATTTAGACCCCTAAAAATCACTAGCCCTTTCTTAAAATCCTGTGCTAGACTTTGAGCTGCTGAGAACATTTTAAAATAATGTGTAAAGAACACTAACACATATCTATCTGGTCCCACAGGTTTGGCTTAAATTTCTGCCCTTGCACATGCTACTTAGAATGGCTTTTCTCCTGCCAAACAGAGGTTGGGTCCCGGGTTCTTTATAAAGATACCTGGTTCCTCCAGCCAAGGTGACTCCTCACTGCTCCTGAGACCTTTGGCATGTTTCCTTTGAGAAAATGAGTAACATTACCCCTACTGGCCAGGACTATGAACCCCAGTACACGAGAAACAACAATGTACATCAATACAAACCCCAGCAAAGACACGACACACCCCACAATAACAATATAACACAAGAGGACTTTTCTAGGAGCAGGAAAATAGGATCCAGAGAAGAAAATGTTTAGAAGAAAACACATCATCAGTTCTGACAACCCCCTCCCAACACTCCCGAACCGGAGGTCTCTGCCTGACACCTTCCCACGCAAATGGAGTACTGGGGATGAGTCCAGAGACCAGTGTTGTTAATGTTGGCCTGTGTAAACAAACAGGGTCCTCTGATGATATCTTCACCACTGGGTGCAGCTCCTAACTTCTGGGTCTGGAGTCCTGTGAGGTCTGGGTTGGCCCTCAGGAGCCTCTATGGATTGGATCTCTGCCCCTCTGGATGTTGGTCCCCAAAAGGCTAGAACTGTCTGATCCATGAGATCTCAAAACAGTGCTAAGACTTTTTGTGACGGTGCAGGGAGTTAATCAGAGGTTCCCTGAGCTATTCTGCTTTTCTCTCAGCTCCCAACTCAAAGCTCAGAACTGAGACCAGAACTAGGACTTTTGTCTCTGCATCAGCTGTTCTTTCACAAGAGGCTGAACAGCCCCAGTCACCTGCCTTTCCAAGGAGAAGCCTCTCTGCTGGTGTAGGCAGGAGTTCCAGTGCATTCTGGCCCCACCCATGACACCAACTTTACTGAGAAATGGTGTCAGAGCACCCTGGTAGCTGTGATTGTTGATGTCTATAGGGCAGGGCCCTCAGTCTAGAGTCCAGGAGCTGGCAAACTCCAAGGGCAGTGAAGATAGCGATGACCTCTCCTTAAAGGGGAAAACTTCCACTGGGACACTGAGACGTGACAGTCAGAGTCACATGGGCGAGGAACCCTTGCTAGAAAATTCATCAGAGTATTCTTCTCCCTTCAAATACTGTTTCCCCAGCTCATGCTTTTCCAGTAAGTCACAGCTCCAGGTCCTCAAGTGATCTAGGAAAGAATTGCAAAGTAGCAGGTATTAAGAATGCCTTCATCCAGTGTTTTCTTACTTACCACGTCATATGAAATGCTTTGGGTTTCAAAGTTCATTTTACTATCCTCTCTTGCAAAAAGGTATTGTTGCATAGCAGCAAACCTGTGTATTAAACATGTGTATAGGTCAACCTTCCCCCAGAGGTTATGAACCCTTCCCGGACAATTGGGGAGCATGGTGTCCTCTAACGCTGGGATGCATACCATCAAGAGCTGCAGCACCGAGGATGTTCAGTCTATTCTTTTTCTCCAGGTGAAGACTATTCAATGGTTTTGTTATTTGAGCCATTAAAAAAGGAGCAATTCATTTGCATGAGTAACACTGAGAAGCTGCAGTGAAAGCCCCTTTCTTGTTGAATTTCTGGTTACCTATTGCCATTGCTCAGGGACTGGTAAACCCTTTTCATTTAGAAATAACGTTGTTCTGGAAAAGAAGAGTTGTTTTTCCTTGTCTTTAGTCAGCATTCTCTAGGGGTAGTATCCACACTCCATACCGTCCCTGTTCCAGGAGGGATTCTGCCTTTCTCTTCAGTGGCATTTAATATTAAGGTTTGAAAGGGTTTGTAAAGGGTTAATAAATGATTTCTAGATTGTATAGGCTTATGGCTGTCTGTGTTACATTCAAACAAACAAGGAGTCCTGTGGCACTTTTAAAGACTAACACATTTATTTACTGCATAAACTTTCGTGGGAGAAAATCCCACTTTGTCAGACACTTTAAAGTGGGATTTTCTCCCACGAAAGCTCATGCGATAAATAAATTTGTTCGTCTTTAAAAGTGCCCCAGGACTCCTGGTTTATTTGGCTGTCCTAGACTAACACGACTACCCCTTTGGAAGTTATCTTACAGTAGTTTTCAACCTGTGGTCTGTGATCTGAGTCTGGAGACTCGGTCTAAGATTTCCAAAGAGGTCAGCATCTCCATTTGAATTTTTTCAGGGGCTGCAAATGAAAAAAGGTTGAAAACCATTGTTATAGAAAGATGGATATAAGTACACCAGCAGGTAATTTGTATGGTCCAATGGAACCTTTAGGTCCTATAATAATCCATGATTAACTACCTATTAGAAAATCTATCAATCATTTGTTAACCTTTTATGACACAAAGTGTGACGCTCTCTTCTCTGTGTCTGTGAAGAGTAAGGTTTGGTTCACATGTAATATAATATTTTGTAATATGATGGGGTCTTGGTACTACACAGGTCAATTTGTTCCATTATTGTGAGTACGTTATTTGGGGCCAGATCCTGAGACGGACTGCTCATATATAACTCACACTGTGTTCGCAAATTCCAAAGGGGTAGCCGTGTTAGTCTATTGTAGAAAGACAACAGAGTCCTGTGGCACTTTTAAAGACTAACAGATTTGTTTATTGCATGAGCTTTCGTGGGAGAAAATCCCACTTCGTCAGACGCTTTGAAGATGGGAAAGTTACAGAATGGGAGGAAATTAAATGCAGGGGAGTGTATGACATAGGATCAGGTCAGGCTGTAACAGCAAATCAAAATAGGTGTTAGGATTCAAACACTGGGGAACAGCACATAGAGGAGGGTGAGGTCAAATCACCCCAAAACAACTGAGTCAAATTTGCATATAAGTTCGAGTTCTGCAGTTTCTCTTTGAAGCTGTGATTTGTTATTCATCTATTTCAACACAGCTATTAACAAGTCGTCAAGGGAGTGAGCAGGGAGATTAAAGTGTTCCCCGATTGGTTTTGTAGCGTTGCAATTTCTGATGTCAGATTTGTGTCCATTGATTCTTTGGCGCAGAGACTGTCCTGTCTGTCCAATATATAAGGCAAAGGGGCATTTCCGGCACATGATGGCATAAATCACATTGGTGGATGAGCAGGTGAACGAACCCTTGATAGAGCAGGTGGCTTGATTAGGCCCTGTGATGGTGTCATCAGTGTAGATATGAGGGCAAAGTTGGCAGCGTGGTCTGTTGCAGGGATATATTCCTGCTTTAGTGTTTCTGTTGTATGATCTGTAGTTGCTGGTAAGTATCCTTTTAAGGTTAGGGGGCTGTCTGAAAGCAAGGAGAGGTCTGTCTCCCAAAGCTTGAGAGAGTGAGGGATCATCTTGTAAAATAGGCTGTAGATTTTTGATGATGTGTTGAAGAGGTCTGGCTTGGGGGTTGTAGGTGACGACCAGTGGCGTTCTGTTGTTGTTTTTCATGGGCTTCTCCTGCAGTAGTTGACTTCTGGGTACCCGTCTGGCTCTGTCAATTTGTTTCTTCTCTTCTGCGGGTGGGTACTGTAGTTTTAAGAATGCCTGGTAGAGATCCTGAAGGTGTCTGTCTCTGTCTAAAGGGTCAGAGCAAATGCGGTTATATCTTAGGGCTTGACTGTACACAATGTAAGTTCCATATGAATTGAAAGATCCTTTTACATTACAACAGACACTTTGCTGTCATGGGCCATTCAACTTAGCCTTTCAATCTTCTTGAACTGCCTGTCCTCTCCCTGTGGTGCTCCAGTAAAAACAGCATGCCTCTTTGTCATGGACTGCCCTCTTTATCATCTTGATGGTGGATGGATGTGCTTGATGTCTCTGGATGCTGCTCCTGTGACACAGTGGCTACATCAGTTACCTAACATCTAATTCACTGTTTGTGCCTTCAGCAGACATGCACTCGATAGAAGATGTCACACTGTAGTCAGTGGGTGTTACAGACCTTCAGCACCATTCAGGATCAAGCAGCTTGGACATTTTCTATCCTTTTCCACCACTCAGACAACATACCAGTAGAGAACATAAGAAACCAGCTGTCAAGATTTACTGCACCTGGCAGATTACACATTCAAAACAAAACCCTTTTTATTTAAATATAGTCAGAATTAAATTCAAACCAGTCACAATGATGAGAAGGTCACCCATTGTCACACTACAAATCCAAATGGCTTCTCAACTTGTTTCCTACAGTACCGACTGCTTATCCCTTTCTCCCCAAAGAAATCTTTGTTGATATCTTCTTTGTTTCATGGCCTCTTTATAGTCTCAGTCCTGCCTCTGTTTTGATAGTTGATTCACTAGAGTCTTGTTTCTGAGACATCGGCAGGTCTGGTGGTTTTTTATTTTGTACAAGGCACTTCCGGAGAAACCCTCTCTTACTCAAGCAATGAGTCAAGTAAGAGATAACAAAGCCAACTGAGTCCCAACGGATCAGGATGTGCGGAGGCTCTTTTAAAATCCCTGTAGGGAAGGCTGTAATTCTGAGACTCGGGAGGGAAAGTGACCCAATTGCCTAGTGAACCCAAGATCTGCAACCGTGACTCATCGTTCATGTCATTCATATCTCAGCCCTTTCAACAGACTGGGATTTAAGCCATTGCTTGATGTGCTGCACTAAGGGAAGCCAGAACAGAAATAACATTTTAAAAGGCACCGTGCATGGCTGACTTCCTTGCTATGGTCTGGATCCCGTAAGAAGATATATTTCTTTAAAAACTTCTCCATAAATAACTAGCCAGAAGAAAGGAAAGAGAGGCAATAGACTAGGTCGGATCCTTTCTTTTCATTCTAGAAACAAACGCATAGGTACTGCAGTTTGCATTCTCATGCATCATATTATTCTTTGCCTTTCAATGCTGTTTAAAATTATTCCAAAATAATTTGTGTCTACAATTTACTTTCCCCTCTCTACCTATAGTTAACCTAGATGGTGACTCAACAATAAAATGCTGGCAGTGCAGGAGTTTGAAAAGTGCATAAAACACTCTTTACCTATGTGCAGTCATGTGTATTACAGGTATGGAAGTTTAATCTAATTTAATATTTACAGTCAAAGTCAACTAAATTTCAGAAGGTTTTGTCTAAAGCCGTTTCAGGGGCCTATGTACTGTACTGAGACTTTGAAGAGTTAATTGAAATCTGGTAAAGACAGCTAGGAAATATGCTGAACTTTGCTCCTGACATTTGCTACATATCATAGTTTACATAACAAATTAGATTTATGCTGCATAAACTGAGGGACTAATTGTTCAAAATGTCAAATAATATCATAACAATGGATACAATAGCAGCCAGGAGGACGTGCCAATATTTCAGTGATTTAACTTCTGTAATTATTCATATTATTTGTTGTGTCTAGAATAGTCTTGAATTCAAGCATTTTGAAATTTCAGTACAGGGGATCTGAATGCACCTTTTATGGTTTGGGGTCAGACATCAACAAAGGTCTTGTCCCAAAGCTGTTACAATCAATGGAAACCTTTCCATTGACACCACTGGACTTTGACTAACAACAATCTAATCTAATCTATTAGAGTTCTTTGAAGGGGTTAACAAACACGTGGACAGGGGGGATCCAGTGGACATAGTGTACTTAGATTTCCAGAAAGCATTTGACAAGGTCCCTCACCAAAGGCTGTTACGTAAGTTAAATTGTCATGGGATAAAAGGGAAGGTCCTTTCATGGATTGAGAACTGGTTAAAAGACAGGGAACAAAGGGTAGGAGTAAATGGTAAATTCTCAGATTGGAAAAGGGTAGCTAGTGGTGTTCCCCAAGGGTCGGTCCTAGGACCAGTCCTATTCAATTTATTCATAAATGATCTGGAGAAAGGGGTAAACAATGAGGTAGCTAAGTTTGCAGACGATACTAAACTACTCAAGATAGTCAAGACCAAAGCAGATTGTGAAGAACTTCAAAAAGATCTCACAAAACTAAGTGATTGGGCATCCAAATGGCAAATGAAATTTAATGTGGATAAGTGTAAAGTAATGCACATTGGAAAAAATAACCCCAACTATACCTATAATATGACGGGGGCTAATTTGGCTACAACGAGTCAAGAAAAAGATCTTGGAGTCATTGTGGATAGTTCTCTGAAGATGTCCGTACAGTGTGCGGAGGCGGTCAAAAAAGCAAACAGGATGTTAGGGATCATTAAAAAGGGGATAGAAAATAAGACTGCAAATGTATTATTGCCCTTATATAAATCCATGGTACGCCCACATCTCGAATACTGTGTACAGATGTGGTCTCCTCATCTCAAAAAAGATATTCTAGCACTAGAAAAGGTTCAGAAAAGGGCAACTAAAATGATTAGGGGTTTGGAGAGTGCCTCGTATGAGGAACGATTGAAAAGGCTGGGCCTCTTCAGCTTGGAAAAGAGGAGACTGAGGGGGGACATGATAGAAGTATATAAAATTATGACTGATGTGGAAAAAGTGGACAAGGAAAAGTTGTTTAAATACTCCCATAATACAAGAACCAGGGGTCACCAAATGAAACTGATAGGTAGCAGGTTCAAAACAAATAAAAGGAAGTTCTTCTTCACACAACGCACAGTCAACTTGTGGAACTCCTTACCTGAGGAGGTTGTGAAGGCTGGGACTATAACAATATTTAAAAGGGAACTGGATAAGTTCATGGTGGCTAAGTCCATAAATGGCTATTAGCCAGAAAGGGGTTAAGAATGGTGTCCCTAGCCTCTGTTTATCAGAGGATGGAGACGGATGGCAGGAGAGTGATCACTTGATCATTGCCTGTTAGGTTCACTCCCTCTGGAGCACCTGGACACTGACCACTGTCGGTAGACAGATACTGGGCTAGATGGACCTCTGGTCTGACCCAGTACGGCCTTTCTTATGTTCTTATGTTCTTAGAAATTGCATTTTAATTGACAAATTATTAAAAAATCAAGTTGAGAAAGACATGTTATAACTCATTGGCTTCTTGATGTCCCTGCCCACACTTTCCTTAGCAGATCTTGGCATAGGAAAGAATCTGGCAGTATGTCTAATTTTTTGCCTTTCTAAATTATGCTCTACTATTTGCAGTGTGATTTGCAAATAAGGGCCCAGTGGAAAGTGCTTTTACACAGAGTGCATATATAAATTATGAAAACACAGATTTACCGTTGAATCTCTGCAGGTGCACTGCTGTGTAGTAAACATATTCTCTTAGTATCATAAAAAGTTGTACATTTACTCTATAACTTACAAAGCACAGTTTACATTGTTATCAGTACAAATAACTTCCAGGGTGCTTACCATCCATTTTCTCCACAGCACTACTTCTTAGATGAGCCAGAGTTAATTTCGTTGGGAGAAAATTTAATTTTCCAAGCATCCTCTTCATTGTAGTTCAAAACGGCAACAGTCCACTTAAAAATAAGTTGATTTTCTGAGCAAGGTCTACTCTTTAGTCATTAAGTAGCAAATTGTTAACTCTTCTAAAATATCTCTTTCCCAGGGATTATTAATCATATTTTATTGGGAACCAATCAGCTATATCGTTTACTTTCCCACCCCTTTTAGAAAATCAAAATGCTGGGATACTCATTTTTGCAATGAAAATCTACTCAGTAAATTACCATATTTATTTTTCATTTATGGGGGAATAATCTGTTTTAATTAAGCCTAACTGAAGAACTTTTATCAGATGTAATTATCCCTTTCGATAAATATGTCTCCACTAATTACATTTAACCAGGGGATTTATAGCTCTTAAGTCATTTTGTAGGAAACATAATAAATCTTTAGTGATACATGCTAAATTACTATAAATTAACTCAAATCATTAACATAATAAACAAATTAGGATAATTTCACTTAATTAGTCTAGGTGGTTAATTCAAAATCTCCTTTAGAACTTCATAGCAATCAAGAATTTCTCCAGTAATAAGATGTTTTAATATGGCTAAACGCAAATATATACATCCAGAAACAAAGAATGCAGGCTATACATGACAGGAGATTATCTTGGGAAGCAGGGTCTCTGAAAAAGATTTGAAAGTCATAGTGGATTATCAGCTAAACATGAGCTCCCTGTGCATTGCCGTGGCCAAAAGGGCTAATGTGACCCACCTCTGTATTTCACACTGGTGTGACCACTGCTGGAAAACCACATCCAGTTTTGGTCAACAAAATTCAAGAAAGATGCTGATAAATTGCAAAGGGTCCAGAGAAGAGCCATAAGAATGATTAACAGATTAGAAAACCTATTTAATAGCAACTTCAGTCTCTCTCTTTCAGTTTAACAAAGAAAAGGGTCTGAAGTAGCTTGACGGAGGTCTGTAAGCACTTATATGGAGAACAAATATTTGATAATGAGTTCTTTAATCTAAAAGAGAAACATACAACTCAATCCAGTGGCTGGAGAATAAATTTAGACAAATTCATATTGGAAATAAGGTGTAATTTTTGAAACAGTGAGGGTAAATAACCAGTGGAACAATTCATAGACTCATAGGCTGTGTCTACACTCATAAATTAAGTCGATTTAATTTACCCTGTGTCTAGACTACAGTTTCCTTAAGTCGACTTAAGGAAAATAAAGTCGACTCAATGAAAATTACATTGACTTTATTAAACCTCATTTTACTTCGACCTAAGGCTTAAGTTGACTTTTTCAAGTCAACTTAAGCCAGTGTAGACCTCATAGACTCATAGACTTTAAGGTCAGAAGGGACCAGTACGATCATCTAGTCTGACCTCCTGCAAAATGCAGGCCTCAAGACCTCACCCACCGACTCCTGCAATAGGCCACCAACCTATGACTGAATTATTTACCTCCTTAAATCATGATTTAAGGACTTAAGATACAGAGAATTCACCGGTAGGTGAACCATGCCCTGTGCTACAGAGGAAGGCGAAAAACCCCCAGAGCCCAGGCCAATCAGCCCTGGGGGAAAATTCCTTCCCGACCCCAAATATGGCGATCAGTTAAACCCTGAGCACGTGGGTAAGTCTCAACAGCCAGTTATCCAACAAAACAATTCTCTGTAATAACTCAGAACCCACCCCACGTACTCTCCCCTCTTAGGCCACTTGTAAATCCACCACACGTAGCCAAATATCAGTCAATTTCCAAAATAGGCTAATCATACCATCCCCTCCATAAATTTATCAAGCTCAGATTTGAAAGCAGTTATGGTTTTTGCCCCCACAACTCCCCTTGGAAAGTTATTCCAGAACTTTACACCTCTAATGGTTGGAAACCCGGAGTAGCCCTAAATCGACTTAGCCCCACAGGGCAGGGCAGAGCCCTGCCCACCCTGCCCCTATGCCCTGCCAGGGTCCCTGTCCCCCTTTGCCCCATTGTACCTATGTACAATGGGGCAAAGGCTGAGCCCCCTGGCACTGGGCAAGGGGTGCCCCCTGCCACCGTGGACCTGCCCTGGGTCCTCCTAGCCCCTAGAAGTCAACCTAGGCTGGACGTTCTAGGTCAACTTTGTAAGTTCCCCCCAAAGTCGACTTCAAATTTAGGTGTAGATGCACTAAGTCGACTTAGCTAAAGTCGACCTAAATGTACAAGTGAAGACATAGCCATAGACTCTAAGGTCAGAAGGGACCAGTATGACCATCTAGTCTGACCTCCTGCACAGTGCATGCCACAAAACCTCACCCACCCACTCCTGCAATAAACCTCTAACCAATGACTGAGTTATTAAAGTCCTCAAATCATGGTTTAAAGGCTTTAAGGTACAGAGAGTCCACCAGCAAGTGAGCCATTCTTCATGCTACAGAGGAAGGTGAAAACACCCCAGCACCCAAGCCAATCTGCCTTGGGGGGAAATTCCTTCCCGACTCGAAATATAGCGATCAGTTAAATCTTGACCATGTGGGCAAGTCTCACCAGCCAGTCACCAAGAAAGAATTCTCTGTAATAACTCAGAACCCAATTGACCCAGAGTCATGGTGTATTCTTCAGGACTGACCATTTTTAATCAAGATTGGATGATCTTCTAAAAGATCTGCTCTTGGAATTATTCTGGGGCAATTCTTTGGCCTGTGTTCTATAAGAACTCAGACTAGACAATCACAATCATCCCTTCTGTCCTTGGACTGTATTTCCACCCTAGAGAGCCACTCCTGAACAGGAGTTTTGACTAAGTAATGTCTTCAGGGATTGGGATTTAGAGTGAAAATCACTCCTATGGGGAAGGCCAGATCAAGGGTTGTGCACTACATAAGTCTCATTTAAGATCCAAAGCCAGGTCTGAAGTGACACAGAGGGGTTGAGTTTGCCCTGTTCAACATGGGTGAATTACATCCAAACTAAAGCATTATAATAAGTCAAGCACGTTCTGTCCCCTTCCTTCACTGATAAAGATGAATTACACATCCTTTATTTTACTTAACATGAAGAGAAAATCCTATTTGTATCCCTGAACTGACATGTTAACTCTCTTCCCATTTCACTTAACCTGTTTCCCTTACTCACATTAATTGCTATATAATAATATTAGACAATGTTCTCTAACCATTAAATCCCAAAATAATAGTTGTGTTAAATCAGAGTTAATTAGTATGTCACAAATTCCAGGACCAGCACTGGGTGATGACAACGAAAAAATGCAATGTCACTTTACTGGGAATTACATATACAATTTGAAGAAGTATTTTAAATATTTTCTCTTAATAGCTGACAATAAAAACGATGGGATGTCTCTTTGCTAACTACAGGCAAGTGTGCTATCGCAAGCTTCACAGTGGCTGCAGAAAACATATTTAACATTAATTTATGAATAGCTGAACTTTTTCTCTTTAATGTTTAATAGTGAATCATGCTTTAAGCCATTTATATTTCACTGCACATCAGCAAGCCTGTCAGGAGCAAAAGATCAGGAAAACATAATTCTTTTGGCTTGTTCTCATGCACTCTCCACCAATTCCTTAAGTCTGAATAATTTTGAAAGCAAGATACATAGAGTAGCAACATTTAAATGTGAAAGGACTTCCATTTTAAAGGGTTTTCAAGACTTTAAAGCAGAACCCTCACCTAAAATCAAGCTAAGATGCATTCATGCACAGTCTCTTATTCATGTGTATTCATTGCTACAGCATATAAGCAAAAAAGGGTCAGTTGACCATCCGTGGCCATTCACCCGTACCTAAGAGTTCCAATCAGTAAGATGAAGAATATTGTGCATTTCACATGCCCACCCTCAGAGCTCAGGATCCTCTCTTTCCTAATCTTTTTTCTAACTCATTTAGTGCCCTGAAGAAATTACACAGATATGCTACTCATTAGCAACTTGTGAGTCACGAAGCAGGCCTGCCCAAACATGAGCTATAGTCATTGTTGTCTGCAGATCATAGCAAATTATGGATTCCAGTCATTTTAACTCCAATGTCTAAGCGATCTAGACCAGACATCTCCCTCAGAACTGCAGGCTGCATTATCCCAAATATGGCGATCAGTTAAACACTGAGCACATGGGCAAGTCTCACCAGCCAGTCACCAAGAAAGAATTCTCTGAAATAACTCAGAACCTACCCCCTCCTCCCTATGTACCCTCCCCCCCATCTAACCTCCCTTCTTAGGCCACTGGCAAATCCACCACCTGTAGTCAGTTACCGAACTAGGCCGTCCCATCATACCAGCCCCTCCATAAATTTATCAAACTCAGTTTTGAAGGCACTTCTGGTTTTTTGCCCCCTCAGCTCTCCTTGGAAGGCTAGTCCAGAACTTTACACCTTTGATGGTTAGAAACCTGCACCTAATTTCAAGCCTAAATTTCCTGATGGACAGTTTATATCCATTTGTTCTTGTGTCCACATTGGTGCTGTACTCAAATAATTCCTCTCCCTCCCTGGTATTTATCCCTCTGATGTATTTATAGAGAGCAATCATATCTCCCCTCGGCCTTCTTTTGGTTAGGTTAAACAAGCCAGCTCCTTAAGTCTCCTCTCATAAGGCAGGTTTTTCTATCCCACGGATCATCCTTGTAGCCCTTCTCTGCACCTGTTCCAATTTGAATGAATCTTTTTTAAACATGGGGGACCAGAATTGCACGCAATATTCCTCATGCATCCTAGGACTGCATTAGCTTTTTTCACAGCTACATCGCATTGGCAGCTCATAGTCATCCTGTGATCAATCAGTGCTCCCAGGTCCTTTTCCTCCTCCATCACTTCCAACTGATGTGTCCCCAACTTATATGAAAAATTCTTGTTATTAGTCCCTAAATGCATGACTTTGCACTTCCCATTATTAAATTTCATCCTATTCCTAATACTCCAGTTACAAGGTCATCCAGATCTTTCTGTATAGTATCCCAATCCTCCTCTGTATTGGCAACACCTCTCAACTTGGTGTCATCCGCGAACTTAATTAGCACATTCCCGCTTTTTGTGCCAAGGTCAGTAACAGAAAGGTTAAATAAGATCGGTCTCAAGCCCAATCCCTGAGGAACTCCACTGGTAACCTCCCTCCAGCTTGACAGTTCACCCTTCAGTATGACCCGCTGTAGTCTCCCTTTTAACCAGTTCCTTATTCACCTTACTATATTCATATTAATCCCCATCTTCTATAACTTAACTAATAATTCCCTGTGTGGAACATGCTGAAATCTAAGTAAATTAGGTCCACTGCATTCCCCTTATCCAAAAAATCTGTTATCCTCTCAAAAAAGGAGATCAGGTTGGTCTGGCACGATCTACCTTTTGTAAAGCCCTGTTCTATTTTATCGCAGTTACCATTCACCTCAATATCCTTAAGCATTTTCTCTTTCAAAATTTTTTCCAAGACCTTGCATGCTACCAAGGTCAAACTAACAGGCCTATAATTCCTCGGATCACTTTTATTCCCTTTTTTGAAAATAGGAACTACATTAGCGATCCTCTAGTCATTTGGGACAACCCCCGTGTTTACAGATTCATTAAAAATCCTTGCTAATGGGCAGGCAATTTCATGTGCCAGTTCCTTTATATCCTCAGATGGAGTTTATCTGGGCCTCCCAATTTACTCCCATCCAGCAGCTCAAGTTTGGCTTCTACCTCAGATATGCCAATTTTCACTTCCATGTTCTCATTCCCGTTAGCTACCCTACCTCTATCCACAGCTCGTCATCACCCTCATTAAAACAGAGGCAAAGTACTTATTTAGATATTCAGCCATGCCTGAATTATCCTTGACCTCCACCCTATCCTCAGTGTTTAGTGGTCCCACTTCTTCCTTCTTTGTTTTCTTCCTATTTATACGGCTAAAGAACCTGTTAACTATTGGTTTTAATTCCCTTTGCAAGGTCCAGCTCTGCCTGACTTTTTGCCTTTCTCACTTTATCTCTATATGTTCTGATCTCCAAAAGGTAGCTTTCCTTGCTGATCCCTCCCATCTTCCAATCCTTGTAGGCTTTGTGCTTCCTCCTAATCACCTGTCCGAGACGCTTACTCATCCAGCTTGGTCTACAACTCTTGCCATGCCTATTGCAATGCTGCAGCACAATATAAATGTAACACCATAGTCAAAGGACAGCCATGCGGTACCATGACTTCATTGTTGCCACATTAGCCCAGACTCTGTTCTCTCTCCTGCCCCTTCTCAGCTTTTCACTCTCTAGTTTCTAGTCCCCATTGCTGCCAGACCTGTCCAAACAACATAGAATCCTAGAAACTGGAAGGGACCATGACAGGTCTCGAGTCCAGTTCCCTGCACTCATGGCAGGACCAAGTGTAACCTTTGGGTGGGCCAAAATTCATTAACTGCCCTTCTCCAGTGCCCCACAGAAATCAATCCCAATCCCTGTGGAGGAAGCAGCTGGAGACCCAGGATCCAGTCTGCTCAGGACTCACAGCGAAGCTTGCTCAGAGCTACACTCACACATTAAAATACTGTACTACTACAATAAACATAACAATGAACTTTATTAACTACTAACTAAATGAACCTTATCCTAAGAAAACAAACTACAATTAACCAAGAACAATCCCTTGCATGAAAGATACCCAAGAGTCCCAAAGTCTGTGTGGAGTTCACCCAACTCTCAGCTACAGTCTCTGTTCCAGTGTGGAAGCTTGCATGGCAAGAAATCGCTGTCCTCTTCTTCCTTTGCTGGGATCCTCTGTAGCATTACATGCAGGCTTTCTCTTCTCCTCTGCAACCAGCCCTCAGTCCCATATGCGTGTCTGCAAGGTCTGGTGCAAATAACTCCTTTACATGGAGAAAACATCTTGTTCACTCCTGGCTCAGCTCCTCTCCAGAACACTGAGCACATGGTCTCCCCTCAAGGCAGCTTCTGCCTGCTGTCTGCTCAGGCTGCTGCTCTCCAGTCATCTGACTGACAACATCCCATCACACCAGCAGGGTACACTGTGGAGCATGCTCAGATTGCTACCACACCCTGCCTCTGGAAGTTTCCAGTTGTGGGTCACTAATCTGCCCAACAACAGTAACCCACCCTCAGCAGGTCTCTCAAGAGATAGCCTTTTCAGGCATATGGGTTACACAAGCACCCTCATTAAACCATCCTTGACAGGTGTTTGTTTAACCTGCTCTTAAAAACCTCCAATGTAGGAGATTCCACAACCTGCCGAGGCAACTTGTTCCAGTTTTTAATCACCCTGACTGTTAGGAATTTTTTCCTAATGTCTGCTTTTGGACCCTGGAGAGTGCAGAGAGCATTCCAGAGTTTGGCCCTTTCCTGCCAGATATTTTTAAAACATCACTCCATGATGCACCTACGACGTTATCTTGCCATTATGTTTGGGCTGATTTCCCTGGAAACAGATGGAAGGGTTTCCATCTTCCAGCTTCATTGCACAATATGCAAAAGAAGGAATTCTAATAGGCAGGGCTGGATTAGTGCAGGGGCATTAGGGGATTAAGCCTGGACCTTGGCCAAAAAGGGGGCCCTGGGCTCCAGCCCCCAAAACCCCTGCAATAATCCAGCCCCCACCCGCACTCAGCGCTCCTACCCTGTCGGTGCTTGGGGCCAGAGGCTGGGCTCTGAGTACCCGCCCCGTCCCTGGGTGGATGGCCCACCCCCAGGGGCAGAGCAGGGCAGGTCAGCCCCTGTTCGCTCTGCCCAGGAATGGGGCCGGCTGACTCGCAGTGAGCCCACCACCATGGCTACTCTGGCATGGCCTTCCAGGGCCTGTGGCCCTGGGGGGCTGCGGCAGAGGCCTCCATGCTGCATGCCAGCTGGCTCTTCCACCCCCAGACAGACTGGCTGGGGTGAGGCGGGAGTGCCCTCTGGCCCCAAGGGCCCTCCTCCCACCAAGGGGGGACCTGCAGTGGGGGGATGGCAGGTGGAGGAGGGGGGCATGGTGAGGGGCAGCCCAGGGCCCCGGGGCCAATTAATCCAGTCCTGATAATAGGAATAATTTTTGAATAGAGGACCTTCTCATTCATTTAGATTTATAAGGGGCATGTTTGAGGGGAGGGGAAGATATTTATCCTGGGCATCATTTTCAAAATATACTGAGATTAGGGAGCTACAAATAGGAGAATCAATCCAAAGTTCTAGCGACCACACTCTAGTTCCGTTTATGATTCAACTACATTAAATCCGAAGTGTTGAACTAGCACACGTTGGGTGCCACGTTCAAAGACACGTTCTGCTAATCCAGGCAGGATCTCTGGAGTGCTTTCCGCGCTGAACTTTGGCAAATGAGCTGTGTTTACCCATCATCTGACAAACCAAAACTCCTTTGATTGGAACTGATGAGAATGACTGTATCTAGTGTCTGATTGGCAGAAGATTCATTGCTCAGAAGTATAACAAGGGTTCCTATTAAAGAGATGACCTATGGTGCTTTCAATGATGGAGGAGGAAAATGAACCCTTTGTAAAGACTTCTACAGCACACTTAATGGTAGAACTCTACTCCTTGTCCAGCAGACAAAGGAAGAAAGAAAGGGGGGATGTAAAAGAGGCCCTTGTGAAGTATTTATTACGTGGGTGAGGTTTCTTGGCCTACTGTACGTATTCTTACAATCTATTAGGTCTATGGCAACATATCATTTTTAAGATTAGAATCTGGTCAAGGCTGGACATAAAAGAAGGTAGTTTGTTAGATGCTCATATCACACAGTATTTCCTGATTAGTTGAAAAATGGGCCATATACTGTCATGAAACAACCTCTTATCTGTCAGCGACAACAAGTGCATTCAACTCTACCACAGTCCTTTCTGCTCAAGTGCTATTGGTATGAACCATTGATTATAATTTTATAAAGCCATGGAAGCCAGTTGTTTTATTAAGTAATGATGAGATTGTTAGAGAACTGTGAATGGGAAGTGAAGCCTCAGGCAGGTACAATATCTAACAAACCTGTCATTAATTACTGAGGAAAAGCTTTCTACCTTTTAAATAATTTATACAGCTGGATCTACAGTAACAAAAGATTAAACATAATTAAAATGGAAGCATTAAATTCCAATGGGCTGGGTGGCATTAGAAATCCTGCGGCATAGGCAGAGGCTAGATAAGGGCCACTGCTAATGATGATCTAGTCCTCAGGCAGACAAGAGACGCTGCCAGCGCTCATCCTGGAGTGATAGTTCGTTTTATAAAGTAATTTAAGATAAAGTGCAGTAGAGACCTGTTAATCTCTAACTTGATGCACACAGGCTGGCTTCCTTAAGCACTTTATCCCTATAGCAGGCATATCTTTAAAGAGCTTCTTTGTCTTAGTCTTTGAGGTTTAGTGAAGGAAAGTGTAATCTTTCACAGGGTTATTCCCTCCCTAGCTTTTGATTTAATTGGACTGCGCAGTAGTTCAAACACTATGCATTTTATTTCTTAAAAAAGTTGGGGGCCAATTCAATCCACATACAGAATATAGTCCCCTAATATGTAAAGCAGGACATTAGTACACACTGGCATTCTTCTGTCCCAGGGAATTGCATTTATTATATTGTATTTTGAAAAGGGAAGTAAAATGTAACAAGTATTAATCACCTCATTATGCTTCATTAAATCAGCGTAGTCTCTTCTGCTATCTTTGAGCATAGTTTTCAGAACTCTGAAGTTTAACATGAGGATTTTTTTATTTCAGCCTAATGACACACATATCTTACAAGGCGTCGAGAACTGCCAGAAATTGTGTTTCTTCTGAAGAAAGAAACTCTGGAATTGTAGGGGTCTGTTCTTCCAGTGATGTGAGGAAAATTGGCCTGCAAACAGAAAGTCCAGTTACTCCGGTAAGACAAAACTACATTAATCCTCAATTCATAAAGTCCCTGCACAGCAGGCCAGATAGCCTTCCTGAGCAAAGAAGAGGAGCAGCTATCCCTTGCGGGGAGGAGGGAGTTTAAAGCCTTATCTATATATCTAAACGAGAGATGTATATATGCACGGCGGGGACGCAGCTGCGCACGCAGCAGCTGAATCCCCGTCTTGCTGAGGCCAGGCTGGGGAGATTCAAATCCCCCGCTCTGAGCATGCTCAGACAGAGCTTGCTCAGGGTGGGAGAGGCCTGGCCGAGAAGCAGCTCTGCCGGCCGTCCCCTCAGCTG
>ML685770.1:26778615-26817632 GCA_007922175.1 Pelusios castaneus
AATGTTTACTCATTGCCCAGTTTACACCAGCTGAGGATGTGGTCTATTGATTGAGAGTCAGCCAAGGCTCACAGTACTGTTAACATTTAATATCTGTAAGCAGTCATTGTAATTAGTCAATAAAACATTTAAACAGAAACCCCCCCCCAGAAGGAGGGATGTTCTTTAATCTCTTAAAATGCTTTAATCACGCATATCTCAGCATATGACTTTGTTATTAGTGAGTTAATTGCATAATTAATGAAGGGCCTATGCTACTTTTCCCAATACATAAATTCTTCCACCCTTTTCTGCCACCACTACTTTCCCAATGCGAATTTTGTTTGTCAAGCACAGTTTGCGAGGTCTATACTAAGGATCTATCAGTGATTGTCCTCCTTCCATTTTATAGACAATACGAGTCTTTTACTTCATATTCACCAAACACTATTTTAGGAATTAAGGGTTATAAATGCACATTTGATCTGTTAAAGGGTATGAATTCTAATGGCACAGAATTAACTGAAAGGTCAGAACTGAGAGCATCTCACTGAGTATGGTATATCAATAGGGACTCAGATGTCTAGACATTGTGAGATGTATTTTCAATAGAAGCAGAATAAGATCTAATTGAAAGCTCTAGTATTCTCTATAATTCTAGGCTGCGATGGAAATATTTGACTCTTCAGTGCCTGTTTCCATTTGATGTCTATACAATTCTTAGTGTTAAAATATTTTCATATGTGCCAGTATCTTACAATTTTGCATCATGAGAACTAAAATGAGGTCCTTTTCCCATGGTATTTGTGAACAAATAGATGGGATTTTAAGTTATGATAATTTGCTGTTGAAATCAAAATGCAAAATCCTTGTAAAATGTCTGTACATTAATATGCCATTTCTAAGTTTTGTGTAATTATATCCTGTACATAAATTAAATCTCAGATTGTATTATTAAAATCTATGACAAAAGCATCATACATATTACAGTATTTTCCCTAAATTAGGGTTTCAGTCTAGTCTTTTACAGCATGAGAGCTGAGCAAAGGATATAAAGCAAATAAAGATAATTCACCCTTCTGGCCTCTTTGGGCTTATGGCCACCCCCAAGACATTTAAAGAATTTGAAAAAGTGTTGTGTAAACTATGTGGTTCACAGAAAACTAAATCAAAGTATTTTGCAGTGACGATTCAAACTCGAGTCTTCACTCAATGTACAGGGTGGGCAAGTCTTCTTCCCAAAACCATGAGCAACTGAGAACCAAAGCTAATTCAGAATCGGTGAACCATGGCATCCACCAGGGTGGAACGACCACAGTCACTTTAACATTGGCTCCACTTCTATCAGTTGACATTAATTCTGATCAGCTATCTGCTGTCTAAATATATTACAACTGACGGGTGACACGGAATGCTCTCGGCCAGTTTTGTGACAGTTCAACCTTTGTGGTCTTTGAAAAATTCATATGCACTTATCCTAAATATTCAAGAGCAGAGACATTCTTCTCAGCTGGCAGGGAGCAGTTAGCAGATCTCTTAGTATCAGCACTTTCCTTTCATGGCTACTATTGATACAGGCGTCCGATATAAAACATTCTGATAGGGTGGGCAAATAGGATATTATGGTCCAGTTAAATCCAGAAGAAGAATTATGGTTCACATTTACTCCTCCTCTCATATTCTGGGGGCCCAGATCAGGAAAGCAATCAAGCAGGTACTTTAGACCATTCATTATAAGCATAAGTGCTGTCCTGGGTACAGATGCTTTCCTGAATCAGAGCCCTGACAACAGCCTTTCAGATTTGTACTGCACCAAGACTTCATGGACCAAATCCACACTCCGCTCTGACATCTCTTGTCAGAAAGAATTACAAAAGGCAATCAGCACCTCTGCAAGATCAGGCTCAAAATACACCAGGGGATAAACACAACAGGGGATAGGTGATAGCTATCTAAGGCAAAGGACAGTGCTGGCAACAGAACAAATGGGTGTAAACTGGTCATGACCAAGTTCAGCCTGGAAATTAGAAGAAAGTTTTTAGCTACCAGAGGAGTGAAGCTCTGGAACAACTTCCCAGTAGGAGCTGTCCGGGCAAACACCATAGCTAGTCTTAAAATGAAGCTTGACCAGTTCATTAGTGGAATTATATGATGGGGTTACCTGGGAAAACAAGGGACTGGACTCAATAACCCAGAAGGTTCTTGCCAATCCTACATCTCTATTAATAGCACGAAATGAGAAAATTTGTTTTGCTTACTGGAAGTTTTTGTTCTTGGAAGGGTGTGTGTCTAGAAAGTTGGTAGCGATGAATGCCACACTGTAAGAGACAGAGGCAGATGTTTTTGATTGTCCAGGCTGACTTTCCCACTGAACAGCCCCCTCCCCTGAGAGTTGCTTCCAAAGCTGAAAGTTGTCATAGCCAAATAAAACATTAATAATAGCTCATAAATCTGCCCGTCCACTAGGAAATAGACCTGTCCGAGCTGAAAAATGCATATGAACTGGGATAGCCTCTAGGGACATCAATTATTAACTGTAAGAACATGTTTATCCATCAGAGCTCTCTGTACATTCAGGGGATTTGTCACACTCACCATCACTATCGACTGTTGAATGAACTAAGAGTGAGCTCCAGCTTGCAGAACCCCGTTCCTGAAATCTGCTGAACCCGACCAAAGTCCCTCAGTCTATAAGTCTGAACATATGCAAGGCCACTTGAGATGCCACCAAGCAAAATGGTTCCTACAGTGACCTGGATCTGTCAGCCCATGAAGTGGCCACTGCCCTTGTGGAAGGGACTTTGGTCTTGAATGGAGGAGTTTTCCCTTGGCTTTACATGACTGGGAAAATCCCTCCTCCCTAATAGATCTTGCCATGGAGGACCTAGAATCTTTCTATACCCTAAGCCTGCAGTGTATCAGAATGAATAAGAATAGAGGTTTTACTGAAGGGCTTTGTTCTCTTCATATAGATCTGAATTGCCCTCTAGATATCTAAAGTATACCAGATCTTTTCTTTAGGATGGCTTGGATTTGGGCAAAAAGAGGGGAATGAAATCTCCTGGCATTGGTGGAAGAGGGAAAGTTTCGTAGGGATGAATGATGGGTATGTCCACAGTACCACCCTGTCATTAGGGAAAAACAAAACAAAAATCACAATTCTGAGGGAGGACAGACTCCCAACTTGATATCCTTTGCACAGACATTATGGCCATTCAAAAAGTGCCTTTAATCATCAGGACACTTGAGACAGTGCAGCCAAGACTGCACTAGATATCAGGAAAATATCCCATGGCACTATGGGAGAATATCTGATTAGGGTAGTACCTTTGAAGAATTTTATGACATGTGGGTGATGGGGTCAGGGAGGTACTCCCTCAGTTGCCAGAAGTGAGGAGATTACTTGACGTAAGTGTAGCTGTAGTGCAGACTCAGAGCCAGGCAGGCCTGTTTGTAAGAACTTGAGGAACTATTTGACTGATGCAGACCTTGCCGTGTATCCTCTTGATATTCACCAGGAATCCAGTCTTCTCTATATTATTGTATATTGGTGGAAAACTTTCTGGATCTGAACCCCTAGGCCCGCTTCACAAACATCAGAAAGCAGAGACCCATTATGAGCAAGTGCTCCTCACTGTTTAAAAAGAGTGACCTCTGCTGAGCACAAAAGGATGTCGAAACTGCTTCACAGTCCCGGTGGAGAGTTGATTCCACCCTTTTATCAGTGAAAACTTATGGTAGGAAGCCTCCCAAATGAGGGTTGACAGGGCTGCATCCATTTTAGCTAAAGCAACCAAGAAACCCTTTGATTGGTAGATGTTACGGAATTCCTTTTGCACCTAGATGCTTTCTCATTGCTGGGTTTTTCCTCATTCCGCCTTTGTGGTTTCAAGCATGGTGGCTGAAATGGGAATGTAAGGGTCGGTTTTAGAGTCCATTGGAAAATATTTGTGGGTATTTCTGTCTCTGATCTCCTCTTTCTCCTCATTCCTTTTTATCCTTTTTGGAAGAGTGCCCAGAGGAGACATTCAAGAACAAAAACAACATTATTCAGAAATAGACTAAGAAAAAAACAGGCAGAGAACAAGAGTTCCTGGAGATCCTCTAGGATTTCTCTGCTTTATGTGTTTATGACCCTTGGTCTGCTTACAGGGAGGACTAATAGGAGAGGGGGCCAAGGATTTGGAATCATTTGGACCAGAAAGCCTAGGCCTGTGCTTTGCCACTGAGATAGCTGCTGAGAAGGCCAGGAGCCTGTTCCAAAATAGCTGCTTATACCACATGAACTTCTGACTCCAAAATGGCCACTACCACCCCACTATGAAAGGGAGAGGGGACATTGGTGGGAAATTAATTTCTCTGTGCCTCTGGTGGGTCTCAGGACCCAGGAGGAATAGTTGGGGTGCCCATTGATGGGGGTGGATCCCCAGTAGCATATGTAGATCCACATAACGATGCTTTGACTGGTGGAGGGGAGTAGGGAAGATGACTGGGGACCTGGGGGTTTACTCTGCACCAGAGCCACTGGTTGAACCTCCTGAGGCCTCCACAGGTCACCTAGCAACAGAGCAAAGTGCAGATCAGTACCACAGAGTGAACCCCAGTGCTCCGGATGCTCTGTTCAGTTCCTGTGGCCTGAAGGAACCAGTCTGTGTGGCCATATGACACCAAGGTCCATGCTTAGCCCCTAGGCGGGCACCTGCTGTGGGGCCTGTTCTGCATCAGTGGCCCTAGACTGAGTCAGTTTGTCTTTCTGGGCCTCTTGTTTGTCCTCAGCTATGGACATGCTTTCCTGTTGCTTTCTAACCACTGCAGCTCCAAGGATGCGGCACAGAAGTGCACTTTTCCCCTTCCATGCACTCAGCCAGCACGCTAACATTCTCTGTAATACGTTCTCACTTCTATTATTCCAGACTCTTTAGTTACTTCCCAGGCTGTGCACTGTTGGTTTGTAGAAAAGCTGCTCGATTGTTCATGCTTTTAAAAAGTTATTTATTTTAATTTATTATTTAATAGGACATTAAGATTTTACAAATTACTAAATTATAGTATGGCAACTTTTTAATTTTATTTTTAGGGTAATATATATTTTAGCTGAGGTTTTTTTCCCACAACTTTAAGCTTATTTTTTATGGGTTTTGTACTTTTAAAAAAAAACTTTGTACATTTTGCCTGCGAAGTTGTACTCACAAAATACAAAGCTTGAAGGACGGCTGTGTTGTGTTTTTGATTTCTGCAAAGAGGTAACAGACACTGTACCTTCCCTGACTTTCCAGGAATTTTTTAAAATTTAGTTTAAGGTTGTTTAATTAATATTTTGATTTTTTTTTTATGCTTTTTGTATTTAGTTCTAAAGCTACCACATTTTGTTGGTAAAATTTTAGCTACTAGAAATAATCCTTATCAATCGGCAGTTTTATTTGGGCTTTCTCAGCCTTAGGATAAAAAAGACCTTGATATTAGTTTTTCCATGGTCACTAACAGGTCCTATTTTTAGAAAATTTTAGAAAATTTCAGTGGCAGACCTTTGTTGTGCTCTGCTCATCATTCTTTTTTTTTCTTTTTTCTTTTTCTTTAATCTAATATCATTCTTTGGAGTGCCTTTTTCACCTGATCCCAGTCTTCCCCAATACTTCCCTGCAGAGTCTATCCAGTCTGACCTTAGATTTAACCCTCTCCACCAGTGTGGTATTAACTTCCTCCTATATGATCTCTTAAACCCCTTTAACACCATTTCTCTTAAAGCTAAGTTGCAACCCTCATACTAAAGGGTGTTTATGTTACTTAGTCCAGACAAGCAGATCCAAGTCAGAGCACCACTATGTTGGAGTTTGCTCCACACTTCTTGCACTTGGTTTCTGAAAAACTCAGACTCCAGTCTTGTCACTCAAGTTCCTTTCTTTGGTATACTGCAAAGCTATGCTGAGTTGATTGTACTCGGGGACAGGGGATAAGGTGTAGCATACTCCAAAGTTACACATCAAACCACCTCTGCTACATATATTTACATATCACATTACATCACAGCTTTTGGGATTGGTTGGTCATTCTCTAGGAACCATTCCCTGTACAGCACATAGTGCTCATGCACAACTTACTCTCTACCTCATCTTACTTTCCAGGCTTACTTATCCAATGCCATCATGTCCATTGTAAATGACTCCCTGGCTGTTTACCCTTCTGTTAACAAACACAGACATTCTGTTGTCAGCCTGCTGATCCATTTTCCTACCTAATCCTGTCTCCTGAGAAATAAGGCCTCAGCAGTGTCCAGTTTCTCGTGTCAAGCCAGGTGTACACTGAGGGGGAAAAAACAGGGCAGTCTGCAGAGGACCTGACTCTTAATTGCTTCCCCTTTGAAGGGAGAGAAAATTCAGGAGGGGCACTTCAGTGGAAGGACTTATGTGAAGAGTCAACCCCACCAATCAAAACCATCTGACTCCACCCTACAGTGTGGCAGACTGAAGAACGTCTCCCTAATGAATGTATGCACACATCCCCCAAAGTGAGAAATTAATGTTACATACATACTGTGTCAGTAATTACCAAAATTATTGTTTAAACTTTGAAAGCAGACTAACATCCAATAGCAGGGCAGTTTGTTCAGGTTCATCCAATTGCCCAGAACAGCCAGCCATTTTTCTTTGGAGGGAGCCAACCCCAGTGTCAGAAAGTCCTTTCTCTGCTTCTCATAAATTCATGACTCTCTTAAAATTAAGGGAACACACTGTGAATCCCACCTGCATTGGCAGATATATCGTCAGCCACCCAGGGCCAACATTCAGATCTCAGTCACACGTCAGCAGACACACTGAAACCTGTTGGGTTGTAAACTGAACAGAATCTGACATGTTGAGAAGATTATGGCCCCAAAGAGATAACGCGTAGTCTTTTCTTTGTCTTGTAACAGACAGCAGAAGTACTTCACTAACAAGGAGAGCAATTAGCAACACAATGTGGGAGGCTCTGTACAATCAATTATGTCTATGTTTTTCAGAAATGATTTCCCCATGCAACCACCTTGATGTGCGTGGTTTAAAACTAACCTCTCCCACATCTCCTGAAAAACAAAGGCTGTGTGCAGGATCTTGTGTACTTTATTCCCAGTTGATACAATTCAGTATAGTAGTCTTTTGCCATCTTGCAGATAAATGTAGAAAAGTTAAGGTATGAAAAACCTTTTAGTAAATATGACATTCTGGACCATCTGTGTTTTTCTAAAAAAAACCCCATGCTGAATCATCTGAGGCAGAGGTTATGAAGTCTGTTGTATGGTTGCTTTGTAAAGTTATTAAAATTCAAAGAAGAAATGGGGTGGTGCAGCTTTTTTAACGTACTGTGAAAAGTATTATCTTCAACCATTTCAACATTCTTGAATAGGAAGCTAGCTTATCCTCACTTTCAATTTGATATACATATCGGGTCTCTTTGATCCATTCATTTATCTCCATCCAGTAGGATGATTCTCTACCTGCTCACAAGGTAGTTTAAATATTAGTAGAAGGTACATTGCAGATAATCTCAAAATTGGACCCTGTATCGGCAAAAAAGATTCTGGGTGTTGCTTCTGTGAATAAAGGTAATGTTTATTAGAATCATAGAAGATGAAGGACCTCAGGAGTCCAACCCCATGCAGGGCCAACCCCAAGTAAATCACATTATCCTGGAGGTATCATTTTTTATCTTTATGACAGAAGCAACCTGTTGCTCCAAGGACTTATCTCCACACATTGATCTGCACAACCAGCATCGTCAGTCAGGAACTCTGATATTTCTTGTTCCCTTTGAAAAAAATAAAAATGGGAAATTGACTTGGGTGGATTGGCTTCATAGCAATACTGCATGCACCTCAAGAAAGAACCTCAAATTATTCATCTTTGTTCTTGGATACAAAACATGATCCTAGTTTCTGACCACAAAGATCTTACCCCCTCACATGTGACCAGCATGCTTGTATTTAGAAGCACCTCTCCACAGAGGTCTTTATCATTCTAATCTATTATTTATAAAGTACCGGTAGTGTGCTCAGTACTGTGCAAAATATAGAAGACACAGGCTTGTACCAACAGGCATACAATCACGGTAAGTTGATGGTCATAGTCTACCTTCACTTTCAGCCATGCCAGACTACTGGAGGCCATTTAGCATACTCAGGTGGAAAGTACAAGGAAATATATTGAAAATCACAATCCTGCCCTGGGCAAGAAGACAGACTAAATAGTGGAAAGTGTCAAGACCTCCTGGACTATTATGAATGACAACAAAGGAAGATAACTGTGAACCCTTCCCATGGGTAACTGAGCTGATTAACAAGTGATCTATTACCTGATGGATGTCATGATCTAAGTTTTGAGTAGGGTCTGGATCACGGTTTGGTTCCGATCACTGAACTTAAAAAAAAAAAATCACTCAATTGTATTTATTTCTGTACAGGAAATTTAGATTATTCTTCCCCAAAGCCACTGTAGAATGGAACTCCTGACATTTCATAGTCATTTGTTAGTGAAAAATTCATTTCCTGCTCATCCTTGCAATTTTTATATTTTCTTCATTGTTTGGATGTTTTTCCTCAAATATATTATTTATTATTTTGGAGATTTAAAAAAAAAACCAGAAACTAAGCAACACTAAACAAGCAACAAAGAAAATATCCAGACTCTTATTGGATAGACAGCTTTCACTCCTGCCCTCAAAATTACCAACAAATTCTATCATATGACATTCAAATTCCATCCACTCCTTTGTAATTTACTCTAACATTTAAACTTTTTTTGCCAAGGTTTTGTTAAATTATAGAATTTTAGCCACTAGTTATTGGAAAGTCTATATCTGAAGTTACTAGTCAAGTTGCACATTGGTAACTGGAAAATCAGAAAGGAAGAACAAGTTTTTAGTCTTCACAAGACTAGTGGGAAAGGCATATATCTCTGGTCTAGTACCAAACTGCGCAGTAATGTTGACACAGTATGTGAAGTAAGGCTATCATGTGCGGGTGACGAGATACACGCTGTTAATCAGACTGTGCCATTTCTACCTTGGCTAGAGCTGGTACCAAATGACCCAAAGCTAATAGAACGATGTAACGCAACACACCGAGACATGGGCTCATTTTGAAATGGGCATTTGCTAAGAACACCCTAAGTACATTCACACAACCCTGTTTGCAGTCTCCTGCCTGAACGGCTCCATTTGAAACATGCCCGTATAAAAATCTGGGCCAGTGCTCGCTGGGTGTAATGCACAAGACATTTCAAAAGACTTGGTCAAGTTGGCATTCTTCCATTTATAGAAGGACCAGGAAGGGAACTAAGTGTCATCGCTATGTAACTGACATCAGAGACATTTCCATATTATAGTTCACCAAAGAGAAAGAGTGAGAACGGAGTGGTACAAAGTTAGCTCCATTTTACTGTAACTAACATGCACATTCTGATTCCTCAGGGGACAGACAAAGCTTTGCATCTAGCGGACATCACATGTAGCAAAAGTAACAAAAAGGCATTGCTTGACAGCTGCTTGGCAGGCTCTCTGATGCAGAACGGGTCATGCGCCGTTTGCTCCTTTTTGGCCCGCAGATCACACTCCCCTGGTGTCTCGGACCCCGCAAAGGATGCAACCACCCAGGCATTGCTCTCACCCATGCTCTTTATTTACGGTGCTTACAGATGACCCATCTTCCCAGCAGCTTTTCGATATCACCCAACAGCCACCTTTCCAGCCTCCAGACGTTGTAGTTTAGCTCTTTCCTCTTGGCTACCCCAGGGCTAGGCAGACCACACACCTCCCTCCTCTGCTTTCCTGTCCCGCTCCTTATATACCCAGCTGGGCCAGGTCCCTGCTGTTCCCTCTGGGCTAATTACAGTCTGCTTCAGCCTTTATTATCCAGGGCACCTGCTCAGCCTCCTGGGGCAGGGCTTCTAGCAGGGCTGAGCGGCTTATCTCCTCGGCCCTTCTACAGATGTCAAATGAAGTTTCCATCCAGTTCCTGGGGTACAAGTGGCTAACTCTTAAAGTGCCATCATACGTGCTTTGTCCTTCCCTCTAGTGACAGACTCCAGCAGGGATAAAGAGACGACACCTACCACACTTATTCATCTAGTTTTGATGGTCCCAGGGCCTGGCACTTGTGGTCCTGAAGGCCCCGAGTTCAATCTATCGTGATGACCAACCGCCAGCCAGCCTCCAGCCAGTAGGGGCAGGAGCGGCAAAGCAGGGGCCTCTGGACATTCAGAGCTTTCTAGTTTTGACTGGACTTTCCCTGCCAGGTGCTGATTTGCTGTTTGCTCTAAACTTCCTGCACCTACTCCCGCACACTCTCTTCACCGCATCCTTGACACCTCCACTTGCCCCTCATCCCCCCCAGCCCGTTTCTCCTGTTTCCTACCTTCCCTTCCCATTTAGTTAATGCCCCAAACTAAATCCATTGGCCACCAAAGACAGTAGAACTTGTACTGTTTGCTGCCATCACATTGTTCACTCTGCTTGTGTGTTCACCCTTTCTCCACCTCAAGTCTCTCTTGTCGATTTAGCTTGTGAACGTCTCAAGACAGGGACCATTCTGTATTTGTATTGTCCAAAGGGGCCCCATTCCTGGCCTTCGAGCAATACCATAATAATAAAATGTACTAAGGAATATTGCTGCTGTCAGTGTGTCTCCGTGGCTCAATGCATCTCACGTGGATTTCTGTTGCCAGACCCGTCAGTCTAGTTCTATTCACATGTACCACTTTTTTCCTCTAATCCTGATGGATGCTTCATTCCTCTGACTCAAATGATGAAAGAGAATAGTAAATGCCACTAAATTAATTCCTGCCTATGGCAAGTTATAATGAGAAGTTGAAAAGTTACAAAAATAGACCCATTCTTATTACAGCCTTAAGACTGATAAGTGAGTCTTATTCAGAAAAGGAAACTGTCATGATAAGAACACACGTTAAGATGAGGTTCGTATGCAAGTTTAATATTTATCTTGTAAACAGCCCTGGTGCATATCCAAACAGTAAATATACACTAAATCAATTCAAGTGCTGGCAAACTAACCCATTTTCAAATATGTTTACTTGAAGTCAAAGAGTCTGCACCGCCAGTGACCCAGCCCGTCAGTGAGGGAACCAGAAAAAGGCGGCACTGATCTGTGCCATTTTAAAAGCACCAGACTGCTGAGCACCGTCTTCACTGGGCCATTGCTCAGGTCAGAAATGACGTCTACCATCCTTTATGTTTTCCCGGAGTCCCCAGTCACGGCTGTACTCTCGGCGCAGTAGACAGTGAAGACTTTTGTTGTGCTAACAAGTCAGATGCAGCATTCTGAACACAAAACATATCTTAACACCTTTGAAATTTAGGGAGGTTCAAGAACTGTGCTTGGGGCTGGACTAAAACTTGACAGTGGCCTCTCTCCTTATAAGAGGCTGGCCCCAAATCATGGCTCTGAACACAACGGTACCTAGTACCCACCGACGGGGATACCGAGACCCTACTGACTTCAATGCACTCTGATTAAACCCATTGAAAAGGCAATACCTGTAATATCTGCAGGATGATGGTTAGGAAATGTGGGGGGGAGGGGTTAATGGTTCCCACTGTACATGATTTTGTAGCTGATTTGCAGATCTTCAAATATATCATGACTGTCAGAGCTTTTGAAAAGAACATGTTCATTTCAGATTACGTTCAGGTGCACATCTTAGATGTAGATAAAATTAGTCAGGCAAACACACAATGGAGCTTTTTGTCTCCCCCCCATCCCCAAATAAAGTACAACACGTATATCGTCCAGAATCTAACTACTGGAACAAGTTTAATGCTGACATTTAAGAACTGGGTGATGACCTCAGGCATTTGCAGAGCACTGGTCTCTCCCCAGAATGCCAGGGACCAAGATTTCAGGAAATCGAGGGAGGTATTCCTTTGCAATGTGGGAGTCATTAAAAAGCCAACGTGTGCCACAGTTACCGCCTGCTGTAAGAAAAGGTGACATTGGGCTTCCCATCCATACCTCCTGAGATAGCTTCTGAAAAACGCAGGCCCTCGGGCACAACCCACACCGCTGCAGGCAGTTAGGGTGGGGCTTGCCCTATGGATAGTTTCCCTGTACCTGCCAAATGCTAGGTTTCTTTCAGCTTCATCTGCAACCGCTAGTGGTGGCGATGTAGGAGAGACAATGCTAGAGCAGAAGGGCCACTTGTTGGATTCTCTCTGTCATCCTATCGCACTAGGTACTAATGCCTGCATTCTTAGATTGCATCTAGAAACAAGCAACTGAGAACATCGCCAGATTATTCTTATATTTACCATTACCTATCATCGTTCGTGCATTCTTAACACTCGTGAATTTCAGACAAAAGACGACAGGCTCAGCCCCTATTTAACAAAGTTTCCTTTTAAACATGCTCGGGTCTCTTATAATCCAGTAACTTTGCATGTTGTTGCAGCTGGACGTTACCTACAAAAGAATATATGGGCTTTTCAATGAAGACTGATTCATCAGTGCTCTTTGTAATTTCTCAATACGCCAGAGAAGAGTAAATAATGGAAGCGTGTCTAATTTTCCTCTGCATAATGTCACTAATTATACAACAATTCTTGGATTAAACAGATTTTATGTAAACATAATGATCTCATTTGCTGCGAATTCCCTCACTTTAGTTAACCAATTGCTTTTGTAATTCTGGAGGTATCATTAAAGCCTTCCTAATTTAAATACAAACAGATGTGTATCATAATACCATTGTCAAATGTAACCCTTGATACTTTACTGAATAAAGTGAAGGAAAAATTATATATTCCTCATGTGATATTTAATTACATGGTTTGAAGAGGAAATAATAAGTACTAATGATGGAATTAAAGGCTTCGAGATCTAATTTGATTAAGCTATGCACACATTGGCATATATCTTGGTACATTTTGCTGCATACCATGAGTTTTGCATTCACAAGGGGCTTAAAGCATTTTTATCATAAAAGAAGCTGATTTCTAGAGTTTGGGTAATACTGGGTCACTTTTACAAAATTGCCTGAAATGCCTTGCTACGATACTTTGTGGGACATGCACAATCACCAAATGTTGCCTGAAATGGGAACCCACTGGCATCTGAGCAGAAAATAAAAGGTACTTAATGGCTCAACATCAGTTGGTTTTGGATCATGAAAATGCTTGTTTTACAGGATGTTATTATGTTAATAGATTGTAAAATTGCTTAGAAGCGCCTGTTTTAAATGTGTTTACCCCTGAAGACCATCAACAACTTGCTTTGCAGGCAGTTCTCATGAATTATTACAGACTCTAAAAACAATTAGAGTGTTATCTGTTTTAGCTTCATGTTCAGTATAGTTAGCCTACATACAGAGAAAATAACGAGCAATCTACTAGAAAATAGATCTTTACCATATATAATAGGGGTGTCTGAGACTGATTAGATAAAATAAATGAAAGTAGATTACATTAAACAGACCTTTATTGGGAAAATGAACACTTTTTCTAGGCACCATGGATTGTTCTATCAAGAAACGGCTTCACCAATAGCTGTTAACTTAATATCTAATTAGACGAGTCACTTTCCCCCTCTGTTCCTGCCACTAGCCACAGCCAGCTGTTTTACACCTCTAGGCCTGTAGCCACGCCACTCCACTCTTTCTTCCCCAGCTGTTCTTGCATATGATATCAGGAAGATGAGAACAAGACAAAGCGAGCAGCCTAGGCTAGAAATAGTCCCCGGAGGAACCGATTTAAATCAAAACCTTCCACATCTGTTCAGCTGACTGCCTTGGGGTTATGAATGTCACTTGAGAAGACCTGCCTGAGGCCATGCAGCCTGCATGCTGTGACAGGCTTGGACTGGCTTTTATAGACATATGCCTCACATTCTTCTGCTGCATCACGCTTGAAATAACAGATATCGTTCTTGGCAGGCACCACGATATGCTGCAGGGTGGGGTTAATATTTAACCATATTTTAACAACGGGTTTTTCAGCACCTTGGTACCCTAATGCACAAGCACATGGCTGGACTCTGCCTCAGGAAGAGGCATGCCAGAAACTCTGGTTGATGATGCATGGGGACATCTAGGCCGAGTTTACAGGTGGACTCTGAAAGAGAAATATTAACACTGTGAAGAGCACAGCTCATGTTTTCAGGTGTCAGGCCAGATTGCCGGCTGGCAGCCCCTGTTGAAGTTAAAGTCACACCAGCAGGTAGTCTGGCCCATTATTTTCTACCCTTCGGAAGATGTAGAGATGATCGCTTCTCTTATGCTGCTGTGAGTAAGGCTGGTGACTCAGTGACCATGAATGCCAAGTGCTGGAGGAAGAGATTAAAATTAATAAATGTTGATGAACAGTGAATTGTCTCATGTGGGCAGGGTACAATTCTTATACTGCATGGTTACTGTCTAGTAACAAGGGAGTATGCAATAAGAGATGGCCAAGATTTTTTTTAAAGTATAAGATTAAAATTTAGGCTACTGAATTCGTAATTAGCAATTTACAGCTTGAGTTCAATCCCGCTAAAGGCAAACAATTCTTTCTATTGATTTCAATGGGCTTTGGATCCGGCCCTTAAAGAAGTGGTCTGATTTTCTAAAGGGCTAAGCAATCTCTAGTCCCCACTGAAGTCAACTAGATCAGCTCAGGACTCAGCATTTTGGAAAATCAGGCCTCGTACTTAGCTCCTAGTTCTAATAATCTAGGCCTGTCTTCTAAGCCTATGATTTGAGTCCGTTTGCTGACTATGTAAAACTTCCCTGCATATTTGCACTACACATTTTAAAAAATGAGATACATTCATCTCATTGGCTATTTGTATGTAGTTTCCTGATATACACGTAAGTTCAGAGTAACTGTCCTTTCAAATTGGGTGCCTGTCACAGAACTGATTAATGCATGGATTTGGGTACCTAAAGATTTTGAAAACATGGTACTGTGCGCTTTTATCTGCAACTAATATCACTTACTTATGTGTGGAAATAATTACGCAGGATATTTCCTTAGGGACCTCATAAGCAAACCTTGTACTTGATCATTTTATTAACATCCTTAGTTTCCAGTTAATTTACATTTCAACAGCTGAAAACAGAATTAATTGGTCTTCGGCTCATTCCAGCCCACTCAAATATTCTTGGTGAGGAACAGGAACTAATTAGGTAGACCAGATGACCCTTGCAGTCCTCCTAACCCTATGGTTCTCTGAATCTCTGAATTGGACACATGATGAATAAGATTAGCAACTGCATTCTCTCTTCTCTTGGGTGATTGCAGATTATTTTATTATTAAAGTTACTCCTGTGCTACTATTTGAAAAATTGTAACATTACATGCTGGTCCTTTCCAAATAAACTATAGGGATTAATATTAATGGAGACCTGTCTCTTGACTTCTTAGTTAATTATTAGCAACTTACAGTGCCAAATATCAGTTGTTCAAGGCAGCAGAGTCTTTCTTTACTTGTATTTTTGACTGAAAAACAAACAAGCAAACAAAAACACCCCAAAACCAGAATTGCAATGCCTCGGCTTTGAAGATAAAAGGATGTTTCACACTCTCCTTGAGGACATGGATATCTGGAGAGGTTCCTTATACTGCGACAGGGTCAGGAAGGACATTTTCCGACATTTGGTAATGATACGGTTGAGTGTTATCAATTTAGGCAGTGAGTACAAGACATCCAACATCTATATAGCTGCATTATGAAAATTAGCCAGGACATGTCAATTTGGTAACCTTACTGTAATGAAATGATCAATGATCAATGACCAACTGGTGGGAAAGATCACAACTCTCCAGATCCGCACAGTATTACTCTCTGAATCAAACCCGACGTGACTAAGGCAGGAGCATTGCTCCTCAAGTGGAACAAGCCTTCACAGAAACCAAGGCACTGAAAATAGGAGTGCAAGGACAGAAGAAGTTGAGCCACAAAGAAAAGGCTTGAATTTTTAGGCAGTGAAAAGAGGAGGAATCTGAATAGACCCTTAAATGACTCCTATCATACTTTGATAAATGTGCTGACATCCCTCCTTTGCTAAAACATTTTTCAGGCAGCATAAATAAGATTTGCTTATTTTTTAAATGCAAGAGCATCCCACAAGTTATGCCATTCTCATGAATAAGTTGTAATTAGTGGGTGTCCTGCTGCCTTTGAGATTTATTATGAGTGGATCATGACATTGCCCTAACAAGAAAATTAAAAAAACCAGAATTCATCTCTGCACCAGAGCACATCTCCCATAGGAGCAAAGTTCTGATGCAAGTAAAACAAAGCTCCAGACATGCCTCTCCCGTTCGTGACTGAGCTGCATTTGGCACAAGACTAAAGAATGTAGCTAGGCTTCCTGGTACTGAACATCCCCCAATCCTCAGCCTGCCCAAGTCATGAGTCTCTGGAACAGAGGCGTAGCTATAGTTGGGCCTGGGTAGGCCAGGGCCCACTGTGACAGGCTGCTCCCCAAATCCAGTCTGGTGTGCTGCTATGACCACTTGAACCCCACTCCTGAACCCCAATTCACCCCGCTCTGCTGGGTGACCGCTCACTCCTGAGTCAGTCCACACCAGCCACCAGCGTGTAATTGGTCCCAGGCAGTGGGTGTAAATCCACTAGCCACACAGGCGTTGGTCCCCAAGCGAGCACACCCAGCCCCAGACTCTACCCTGGGAGCCACTGCCCTACAGGGATTGGGACCCACTCCCAATCACCTTAGTCTCCAGTCCGTCCACTTAACAAAGAAGTGGATTGTGCCCAGCCTCCCACATCCACACCCTCTAAAGACCACACAGCTTTAGGTAAAACAACTACTAGTTTATTGATCAGAGTCTGATTTCAAGTGAGAATATGGCCAATCAAGGCAGAACCATACTATAAATGAGTCAGGAGTGACCACTATCAAATAAAGGGTATAAACCACATGCTACCCTCACATCTCTACCTCAACTGACCTCAGAGTCCAAGATTATGCACATGGTGTTCGGCTGTTCGATGTTTTACAGCCATTCTCTGCCTGTTCTCAGGCAGGGCCCCGATCTTGCTTGAAGTTGGTTGCAAGATGGTGTCTTCTCCGGCTGAAAGCCTGCAGCTTCTCCTCCACTCTCAGTCTCTGTCTTTGTTTTAACAAACTGCTCACAACCCCTCCCCCCGCTGTCCTATTGTGAGATTCTCTTCACTTCTACCTGAGCAGGGGAGGGCATTAGCATTCCCTTTGATGTGTAAATCTTCAGCCATTGTGCTAGAGACAGCCCTGAGTGTCTGAACCCTGTAACATGCTTCACATCTATACATACATGTCGCAGCAGGGAACATGGCACCCTGGTAATCACGTGGCACATGTTCTGAGCATTCACAGAGGAACCTGGTATAGCGTAATTGGCATCAAATAACACAATTATACTGCAAAACTGAACAGAAAAGTTATACAGGTCATGCCCTAGAGCTGCACGGATGTGCATCCCGTCACACCCACCGAATCAGCAGCCGCTCTGTCTATGCTTGTTGTACCTACCAACTGGAGCATCTCAGGGAGCTTTTGGCTGGTTGCTTCCTTGAACATCCTGCTTCTGGCCATGTGACCATGCATTGCCTTTGGAGTATCTTTTTCAAGGACTCTTCATGGCATGATCTGAAGAGCTTACACCCACAGTATCAACACAGAGGAAGGCAAAATATCCAGAATAAAGGTTGAGCTGTTCTTGCTTGGAAAATCACTCAGTGACGTTCCCTGGCCTGGGTTATGCAGTCAGTCAGATAGGGTTATCACAATGGTTCCTTCTGGTTTTAAAATCTGCAAAATGTCTAATCTACTACTCTCAGGACGAAAGCCATAGGCATGCCTGTAGAGATGTTTTCAGCTGTAAAAGCATAATGCAATATTTTGAATATCTATATCAATACTTAGGAGTATTTGAATCTAGCTGCCCTGCGTATATCAGTGCAAATGCACCTCATTTCTGACTTGCAGTATGAACATCAGAGGACACTTTCTGCAAAAGAATATCCTTTAAAGGCAGCTGAGACTCTTGTATGTCTCCAGCCTTACAATAAATAGCTTAAATACTTGTAAAGAAGAAGATTTACCCTTGGAATATAACATCAAGTTTGCACTCAAGCAACTGAGACAACCTGTGCATAGTGTGTGCTGGTTAGCAAGGTCTCTTTATTATAACTAAACAGCTTAATATTGACTATGGATGGGAAGAAGGAAGCAGGTGCTTTATCTAAATTACCTCTGATCAGTTGATTTGAGGAGGCTGCTGAAGATAAAGTGGTGTGCAGAGTTCACATGAATTCAGCACACATACACCCTGGTCTGTCTAAGCATGAGCTGAAAACCCACCCCACAAAGATGGCAATCTTACTGGCGATGAAGTTCTGCACTAAGTGACTGGCCTATTAAGAAGTCTATTGAGATGGATTGCTGTGACAAACCGTAGATAGTACGGTATTTACACAGGACGGAGGGCTGTTTCCGCCTTGCTTTACTCATGTGAGATGTCCTATTGGCTTAGCTGACACTACTTGTCCGAGTAAGGCAGGCAGGACTGGGAGTGGAGTCTCGATGCAGTGTCATGATGACGGACGGAGCTTTTAGCTGCACTAACTACCCAGAAATATTGTGCTCAGTATAAAGAAAGGGAAAGGAGGAAGAGGCAGGTTACTGTGAGTCCCAATTATGCCTCAAGGAAACTACAGGGGCCCGATGTGATTTTGAAGCAGCAGGTTTCCAAACACCAAAACAACAGGAACACAGAGGAATTACTTTGAATGTGTTTCTCTTTCAACTCAGCACTCCCCTGCAACAACCCCTTGCTTCTCGGAAGTGCTCCCTAAAGACTGAAATACCTCTTAAAAAATATTGTCGGATCAAGCTCCCTCCTCCCCACAAACGGATTAGTTGGATCTCTTTGCAGAGGCATGGATTCTTGTCACCACCATCTATTGCACCTTATTTAGATTTAAAACTCAAATGATTTGCTCTAATAGCATTAGTGTTAATGGAGTTGTACCTTGCAAATGGTTAACAGTCTCTGACTGTTTACATTTCAGCAGGAACTCATTACATCACCCCAATATACAATTCCATTATCTCTTTAAATAAATTATTCTTAGATAATAAAGTACAGAAGTCAAAAAATATTCCTGACCTGATGCTCTTCTCACGAGAGGGAAATTACTTACCTTATTATAACCGTACCACCTATCCTTGCAATAAACCCAGTTGCCAACTCGGCCCACATATCTACTCAAGTGACACTATCGTAAGACCTTACCAAACCAGTCACTCCATCGGGGGCTCATTCACCTGCACGTCTACCAATGTGGTAGATGCCAACAATACCCCTCCGCCTTATACATTGGCCAAACTGGACTGTCCCTAAGCAAAAGACTAAATCAGACATTAAGAATGGTAACATTCAAAAAACAGTAGGGGAGCACTTCAGTCTCACTGGACACTCAATAACTGACTTGAAAGTTACCATATTTCAGAAAAAAAAAAAAAACAATTTCACAAACAGACTTCAGCATGAAACTGCAGAGCTGGAATTCATATGCAAACTTGACATGCTCAGAGCGGGTCTGAATGGAGACTGGGAGTGGCTAGCTCACTAAAAAAGGTAATTTTCCAACTTTAAACATTCTCACCTTCTCATCAATTGTTGTTAATGGGCCACATCTACACTGTTTGAATTGATCTTATTGACTCACCCTTCTTTGAATGTGCATATATACCTAACATGCTGCTGTTTTCACTGCACGCATCTGAGGAAATGGTTATGTCTATGAAAGCTTATGCCTCAATAAATTTGCTAGTCTTGTGAGAGATCAAGGCCAGCTGTTATAGAATAGAAGAGGGAGGTATATAAGCCCCAGGATGGTGAAGACAGTGTATCCTAGTGATTAACTAGGGTAATTGGGAGCACTGGAGAGCAATTAAGTGGCAGCCAGGTGTGTAATAAAAGCCTCCCCACCCCAAACACAGGCTGCACAAACTGGGGAAGGAGCAGGAGGGCTGGGCTGGGCGGTAATAGAGAAGGAGAAGGAGGACAGGCAAAGGCAGAGAAAGGAAACTCAGCAGAAGGGGACACTGGGTGCAAAAGCCCCAAAGGGGCAGAAGAGGTGGAGTAAACAGCCCAGGGGAAAGAACAGTAGAAATGGGACTCTGTCTGCAGCATGTAGCTGCATATCATAGGGCCCCTGGGCTGGGACCCGGAGTAGAGGGCGGGCCCGGGTCCAAAATCCCACTCCCCCCTCCAGAAGGGGCACCAGTGGAGGCACCCCAAGGGGGTGAGAAACAAGGAGGGTACCCTGACCCACTAGCCTTACCAAGCGTGAGAGCCACCACTGGGGAACCAGTAGTTTGCCACAGTCTTTATAAGTGGCACACAGGATTCGTTAGTGTGGAAACTGATATCAAAGGAGCCCTATTCCTATGTATCTTCTGATCATGGCCATGAGAGTTCGGGGAGTTACGTGCCTGTGAAGCCTTACCCAACTGGTACTACAGATGACTCTGGCCAACACACGGGGGGTCTCTCCCTGGCCTGAATCTTACTGCGGCTTAATTGTGCACTCTGTAAGGTGCTTTCAGCAAAGAGCAGCAGATATCTCCACAGAGTGAAATATGACCTTCTCCAAGGCAGAGGCACTAGTGATGGTTCTCACTGACCGAGAAAGAGCAGGGACAGGAGACTTGGGTTTTGAAGACAAGCATCCTGGGCACAATCTAAATCCTTACATGCTTGGTGTAGAGCACAAGGAGAGCATGGACACAGGGGTGGCCCAACAGCCACGGCTCGAAAGAGTCCTTCCGTCTCAAGCCCATGGAGCATGAGTGGACCCACACTAGAATACACAGAGACCAGCACTCAAAGAAAAACGCCTACAGTTCCTCTGGCTCCAGGGGAGTTCCTCTGATGTACGCAACTGTGAATGAGAAAAGGGGCAGGCTCCAATCCTTACATTACGTCATTTGATGGGTGGCTATTTTTAACATTAATTTGAGCACAGCAAGTAATGGACTATAACTGCATAGTAAAACCACGCAGTGGAGAAGTTTCAGTATATCCAGCTCATCTCTTGATTACAAGTTTTCTTCTCCCCTTTAATCTGGCCTTCAAACGTATTGTTCAACAATCACAAACATCAAATTCAGTGAAAGGCCTCATACAAACAGCCCCTCAAGAGGATGTTATGGAATTTACTCCCTGAAAAGAGTACAGACTGTCAGCTATATCCCGTTCCATCAGTGTGGTTTATACGAGCTGGGAATCCAGCCCTGAGCCTACAAATAGAACACTCCATTTCTTTGCTGCCTCAAACCTACTTTCACCCTGCATGGGTATCCAATGACGTGCATGTGTCTCCGGATTAGAATTGTGAGTAAAAAAACTAGCTCTATTGAAGTTGATGGTAAAACACCTTTGCGTTCACTGGGGCCAAGATTCCACCCAGTATTTATAACAGGAACATCTACAGTTCCCCACCAAGAATAATGCATTCCTAACAGATCACCAGACCACATACATTCAGCCATTGGTTATTGTATACAGTAGGTGTCGGGTCTTCTGTTTCTTATTTTTTATCTGTATAGTGTTTGTGTGCTATAAAACTTGTACAACTTGGATAAATTATAAAGGTGGTCAGCTGACCAGGAGGGAGAGTGAAAAAACACTCTCCTCCTATGGGACAGGTGCATTATTCGGTCCTAAAAGATTTTATACCATCCAGTGTTGGCCACTTTGGATGTCGGAATGCTGGATTAAATGGGCCACTGCTCTGTTCCAGCATGCCAATTCCTATTATAATGACTGAGGGAGACAGAGTGCTCCAGGTTACCATGGTGTTCCAGTCAGCACTCCTCGAAGCCCTATGCTAATGATTTCGAAGTCTGGTGTTTACATGCTTAGTTTAAAAGTATAGTAATTTACGAGACAGCAGGATTGCACTGGTATAATGGAGAGGAATTTTGCCCAGAGGCTCTCCTCAGAAATGAGACCCATCACTTTTCAAATATGCCCACTAGCATTTTAGTGCACCGTTGAGAGGTTCCTGCTCTGATGCTGCATCAAAGCAACATTGAAAGGGGGGACCTGCAGGTTTTAAAGTGGCTAGATTGAAAAAAAAAATCCTTGGTTTCCTAAAGGAAATGATTTGAAGGGTTGATACTAATATACAGATGGACTTTGTAATCCAATCTAAGAAATCTCTCTAAATGAATGTTGACTACCAGGGTCCCTCAGCAGGTAGAGACTCAGACAGAATCGGGATAGCAGCCAGCATGCTTTGAAGCAACTGGCAAGCAAACGGAGTAGATACAACTCTCGGGGGAATGGCAGGGTAAAGCCTGGGATGTGCTGTTGCCACAGCTGCGATCTCCAGCGAGCTGTTCAGTGTCGCTCTACTAATACCCATTGGTATCAAGACAAGAGACAGCGATGCACTTGAAACGTATGCGGCTTTTCACTCAGCCCCTTTGGGTTGTCTCCCTGCCTCAGTCGCTGCAAGGACAATTGGAAGAAGATGTTGAAGATTCCAGTTAGAGGGCAATGTTGCTGACATGTTCAACTGCCACAGTTCTACAGTTTCCACTTTTTTTTAAATAAGTTTCCCATAATTATTACTGGTCTGGGGTCTAATTCCAGTGGCGGTGTTAATGGGACAAGATATAGGATATTGTCCCAACAGAGTCTCATTTGGAAATGGGCCATTTGCAATTACCAGTGTGCAGAACTGTGCAAGATTAAAAGCACAGGCAGTATAATTTCTGCCTTGTGTCCCAGGCTCTGTGGATTTGTTACTCATCCAGGCTGTCCATCTGGGGAGCAAACAGCATGTACTCCTTGATGAGAAACTCTGGCCAACCGACCAGCTGTGAAAAAAATAGATTACTCTTGTCATTTTTTCTCCTAGGTAATTTGCTGCAAGTAAAAATATAATTTCTTTGAAAGTGTGCAGTTAAAAGAAAATTTTATGGATGGGTCTGACTTTTATTTAAAAGTTCACTACATTTATTTGTTAAATCTAATTTTTAAAATGATACCACTGATAGAACAGTGTGCCCTGCCATTTAGGGTGCAAGGAAAGTGAATTTCTAGTATTTGGAGTGGAATTTTAAAAGCACCATGGCTGCTGAAAGAAGGAGTTCTTTGTAAATGCATTATTGCACTCTATAAAGATAAAGCAGATATTGTTTAAAAAGTATTAAGAAAATGCTAGCAAAAAAAACCCCAAAACCCCTAGCTGTTCCTATTGCACCCAGAAATGGCATGTTATATTATCGTCTGCTATTCAAGAGCATTTGGCTACTTCTTGGCAGGATTCAAGAGTTTCTATGAAGTCTGAGGTTAAAGGTAGGTCAGTCACCCCGAACTGCTGCTAAAACATTGAATAGTGATACAAATACACGGGCTGTGATTTACATGTATAGATCACAAAGGAGAGAGGGTTGAATGTGTCAAATTAAATTAAACTGTTCAGCATGGATCCAACAGAGTTAATGACAGAATTTAAACATAAAAAATTGACTATAATACTTCCCGCACAGTGAGCTACAAACTATTTAGACAGCAATGAGCATTGTGGTCTATTAATGGCTACTTGCTTTCTGGAATTTAAGACCTAGGGGCAGCAAAGAAGTGTGTTTGGTTTATACTATCCTTTTGCTTCAGTCAAAAACCAACAGAAAAGGCCAGGAAGTTTCACATTTGCCAAAGAGAAGATGAGTATTCTTTTAGATTCAGAAACTGGTATAACATTTAGAGTAATATTTCCAGTGTCCATTATGGCAGTGTGTCACATAATGCACAATGGGCTCTGAGGTGTGTAATTTTTCTGTTTACTTTTGCATGGTAATTGTATGATTTAATGCCAATTATGCCATGCAAGTCTGCCTTTAGAATGCTCAACTATATTGTAATGGTATCATGTTCTCTGCAGCATCATGTATGTGTACAGGTGTGAAGCATGTTCCATAGCACAGACCCTCAGGGCTATCTCTAGCACAGAGGCTGGAGAATTACATGACAAAGACAATGCTAATGCCCACCCTGGCTCAGGCAGAAGAAAGGAAATCACCACAGTCCAGGAGAAAGGGTGAGAGAGGGGCGAAGGGGAAATGAAAAGAAATAGAGACACTTAGGCTGCGTCTACACTGGTAAATTAAGTCGACTTAATTTACCCTGTGTCTACACTACACTTTGCTTAAGTCGACTTAAGGAAAATAAAGTCGACTTAATTAAAATTAAGTCAACTTTATTAAACCTCCTTTCTAGTAAACCTAAGGCTTAAGTCGACTCAAGCTAGTGTAGCCGTGGGGTAGCCCTAAGTCGACTTAGGGCTACCCCAGGGCTGCACCAATGCCCTCCCTGCTGGGGGGGGGCACAGGGGGAGCCTGGCATGCCCCCCCACAGGGCAGGGCAAAGCTCTGCCCACCCTGCCAGGGTCCCTGTCCCCCCTTTGCCCCATTGCACCTAGGTACAATGGGGCAAAGGCTGAGCCCCCTGGCATTGGGCAAGGGATGCCCCCCCTGCCCCTGTGGACCTCCCCTAGGTCCCCCTAGCCCCACAAAGTCGACCTAGAGCATCCAGTGTGGACACTCTAGGTCAACTTTGTAAGTTCCCCCCTAAGTCGACTTTAATTTTCAGTGTAGACACACTAAGTTGACTTAACTAATTCGACTTAGTTAAATTCGACTTAAATTACCCAGTGTAGACATAGCCTTAGAGAGGGAGAAGCTATTGGCTTTGGTCAGAGAAAAACCATCTTAGGAGCAACTGCAAGAGTCTGGGCCTATGGCAAGGAGGGCCTTGGCTGATTGAACACCACCACCAGTGGGTCTTATGGGTAAGAAGAAGGAAAATAGACTAAAGAGTAATCTTGGAATGGTATTATTAGATTAGCATGTATTTTATATTTTTTATTTGTTTGTGGTAACTCCTGACCCTTTATTAAATGATTGTGCATTGATTTGCTATATACTCACTTAGAATCATATTCTAATTAATAAACTAGTATTCGTTTTATCTAAAGCTGTGTGGATTTTAGAGGGTGTGAATCAGAGGCTGGGTACATCCATTTCAATGTCAAATGGACGGACAAAGGTCTATGAGTCTATGTTGATTGAGGTAGGGTCACAGTCTCTGTAGGACAGAAGTTCCCGGTTCAGTGTTTGGGGACTGGGAGTGCTCGCTTGGGGACCATCCCCTAAGTGGCCAGAGGGTGCACACCCACACCCTGAGACTGATTACATGCAGGAGGCCAGTGTGGACTCACTCAGGAGTGAGTGGTCACCTGGCACAGAGGGGTAAGTCAGGGTTCAGGAGTGGAGAGCGGGGGTCACAGTGGCACACTGGATCAGACTCTGAGGGTGACCCATCACACAGTGTAACACACCTGCAATAATATTCCCAATTTCCTCATGGCAGTGTAACACACCGGGAGTGTAATGTTTCCAGTTTCCATCACGGCCGTATAACATATGGGGAGTAGTAGTCCCAGTTTCCATCACGGCCATGTAACATATAGGGAGTAGTAGTCCCAGTTTCCATCACGGCCATGTAACATACAGGGAGTAGTAGTCCCAGTTTCTATCACAGCCGTGTAACACACCAGCAGTAATATTTCCCATTTCCATCATGGCCGTGTAGCACACAGGGAGTAATATTTCCCGTTTCCATTATGGCCGTGTAGCACACCGGGAGTAATACTTGCCGTTTCCATCATGGCCATGTAACATACCGGGAGTAATATTTCCCGTTTTCATCATGGCTGTGTAACACACCAGAAGTATGTATTCAATCCACTCTGTTGCTGCCAGCTAACAGACTTCCTCCTTTAGCTCAAGTGGGAAAGGTCTGTGTAATGGGAGAAGAGATCCCAGAGTGAGACCCTGTGGACAAGTGTGGGGCTGTTTGGCAAAAAGTACTGATCTCTAATCCAAACGTGAATTGCATATTTGGTGTCAGAGATGGTGTCTTCGACTAACAGAGGGTAGCAGACCTTTCCCACAGGTCGACTCAGTCACAAGACCAGTGATCTCAAGTCATGAAAGCTGGACGGCTATAGCTGCCAAAGAGTGGAGCAGCGATCTCCTGGCTGGCTGGCTAGGACAATTCAGCTTGAGGCAGAGAAAAGCATTCCCACCTGGGTCCTGTAACAAAGACAATCGGCACAGTGGCAGTGAGGCCCAGGACAGGAGGGAAGTAGCGCTCTTTCAGAATCTGGGAGTTGAACTGAGATCAAGCTGGGTCCCAAGAGCTCCTGGGCTTCCAAAAGGAACATCCATGGTTTCTGCTTTGGTAACTGAAGAAGAAACCCGATCTGATTTAGCTTGTAGGAAAGCTGTTAAAAACTAAATGCAACCAAATATAGATGTGAAGTGTTTGAGGATTTTTAATTCTCTCTAATGCTTTGCTCCAGCTGCTCAATAAAAATACTTTAATGAGGCCATTGGTCCCTATACCAATATGTTCCCCCAGGGTGGAAAGGCAAGATCCATTTGGACCTGCATGGTTCCCAGTAGCTGGCACAGACCAGGTTGTGACGTGGGAAGCCCTTAAAGCCATCTGGCAAGGGGGTGACAGGAGTGTCCCAATTCTGGCATGTATATTCTGGTTCACCCTAGAACGCCAGGTGAGGTCTGACATGAAAACCGCCGTCACAGTTGTCATTAATATCCTTGCGAAAGGTACGACCCGATGCGATGTACGGCGTTATGTGCGTAGACTGAAACTATGCTCTTAGAACCTGCATCAAGGTAAGAGTCACCAGCAGAGGAGAAGAAACAGATGGGAGAAGTTTATTCACCTCTCTCAGAGGTAAATTAAGCATTGGAAGCTGGGGAAGAGGTAGCCGGTCCCTCTCCCATTAGTCTCGGAGGGAGGCCATGCCCCCCCGCTGCCACAGCTGCTCTCTCACTCTGTAGCCTCCAGCCGGGTGAGCACTATCCAGCCCTGAGTCTCAGGCAGGGAGGAGCGAGCAACAGTCAATAGCCCTCAAACAGGCAGCTCTTGGCCTCAGGCACTGTGGGGCAGACACACAGTCTATACTCAACAAGGCTTCACCGCTCAGGATGAGGCGCCACCCGAGGATGGTGTGGTAAGGGGGGAAGAAGATGCGGACCCCCCCGACCACACTGCGTCCCAGCCCAAGACCCTATCAATGGCAGAGTGTTCCACGCTGGGTCAGCATGGCTCCAGCCTCAACTCATGGACAGGTTCTCGGGCACGAGACAAGCCGGACCTACGCCAGCTACCCCGGGCTACTTCTCCACCCTGTAGGTGTGTACCTGCGGCCAACGGTCATCCTCCGCCTCCTGGGGTACACAGCCCTCGTGTCGGGGCTGTCCAAGGCTCAGGCAGGTCGGTGAGTTCTCAGAGTAGCCAGGGTCCTCGCTGAGTCCTCTCTCCAGCAGTGAGCAGCAGACATCCTTCTCCTTCAGCGGCTGCCTTCCCTCTCAACTGTACAGCCTGCCCCTTACATTTCTGGTTCCTGCTCTGGCTCTGCCCCTCTGCTTCCAACGTGGTGGGCGTGACTTCCCTGGCTCCATGAGTCGTGGAGGGGGCCCATTCACCTTCCCTACATAAGCTAACATAAGAGGTGCCATTTCCCTACAACACTGTTGAAGAGATGTGTAGTCACCAGGGAAGCAGCATTAGGAAAAACCAGCCATGGGTTGGTCTGCTGTGTGAGCACAGACAGATGGTAGAGAGTAGAAGACAAAGACATTACCCCCTTCTCATACACCTAGGAAGTAAATGGGATCTCTGCCCACCTGGACTGAAGACACTGCAAAGGACTTCAGGGGTCAGAGAAACTTCTTTAGCTTCATCTCTAGAAAGTGTGCTTTGAGTTCATTTTAAATGTAACCATAGCTTTCCAACGTTCTTATTCGCTATCCCTTACATCTTTGGCAATAAACGGACCCCTGTCTTCAGTATAAACATACCAAGTGCAAGGTAGGGATTCATCCAAGCTGGTGTGTACACGGCCCCTGTGGGGACAGCAGACCTGGTATGTCTGTCCACAGTCAGTGGAGAAAGCTGGACACGCCAAGGGAAAGGTGCAACGGCACTCCATGTCTGGACTGCACCTGCAGTTAGCCTGCTGGGAAAGCCTCGAGGAGCGTGCTCAGGCTGGTGGCTTCAGCTCCCTGAGAGTGAGGAATAAGCAAATCGCCCTCTCAATAGACACAAGGGATAATGAGGGGACTCACGGCCCTCGGTATCCTGGGAACTGGCACAGGGTGCTGTGCCCTGATTTTGGTCTAAGGACGGAAACCGCCTTGCCAGACTGGAACCCGGAGCGGAAAGCTGGCACAGGGGCAGCTCCTGCAGGAGCAGTGACTGCTTCAGTGGCCGTTGCTTTCCCTGACTAGCTGCACCTCACGCATTTCACAGCTGAACAAAACGGGGGGAAAAGGATTTTAGGAACAGGGGCTCAGTCTGTATCGAGCCCCACTTAGGACTGAGACAGAGTGCTGAATTATCAACCAAAAAGAACTACATCTTCCAGCTCTGGAAGGCTAACTGCAAAATGCTGGCAAGGGGTTTTTACAGCTCCCTGCTTCCTGCCAGAGATCTAAAGCTGCAAAATGAATCTTACCGCCCCGTTTTGCACTGAAGTGAGTTTTATGCAGAGCAGTGTTCTGAAATGGAGAAAGACGCCTGCTCCCCTCACATTGCTCATTAACAGTGTCTCATGCCATATAAATGCCCTTCATTTTCTCTGTAGAAAGACTACTCTGTACTAGGCACTGGGGGGTAGGCAGGGAAAGAAGTGCAGGCTTCCCGCACTCGAGAAGCAGAGCCTGCTGTGCAGAATACAGCTATCACTAACCTGACCTGACTGCCAGAGGTCACTTGGAAGATATGGCTCCTGGCGCTGTCTGATGCCTCTGATTTCAGGCATCTGACTTTCCAGACAATAGAGACAGGCACTTTAGAACAGCCGTAAATCTTCAATGTTAAAAAGAGAGCCAAAAGAGCAGATGTATTCCCACTGACTGGTAACAACTGACAACAGCAGAGCTGTCAGAAGGAGATTGCAGGGAACCTGCATTACAAGCAAATGTACAGATCACTCCCCCCTTGTGAGGTCAAAGAGGAACCATCTCAGGGGACTGATCCAGCACACACAGTCCTACATTACTCAGAGAGAGAGGCGGGGGGCCTTTTTCTGCAGCAGAGAGGACTTCAGATTGCACTCTTCTCTAGTTAAGGCAACTGGAAACAAGGAAATAGGGAAAGAAGTGCCCACAAAGAATGTCTCTTTCATCTGGTCTTTAACTTTGGTAGATTTTGGTTTATCACAGGCAGCAAAACCTTTCCTGACAGGAATAAGCAGAAAGAGTGAAGCCAGCTAATATGTTAACCAGTAGATTATAATATTTAAGTGCTGGAACTCATGTTGCATCAACTGGGTTTGGAGAAAGATGCTCACTGAAAACAAGTGTTCGAATTGTACACTCTGCCTTCTTTCTACAGAAATTCAGCTTCATCTTATTTATAGGACATAATGAATTCTGTATCGTAGAGAATGATTCCTATGAGTTGTGTAGTTTGCATGCAATATTTTCAGTCAGTAATAAGCACAAACTGTGGCTTCAGTGTATCTCAGGATGTTACTACTGAATGAACACAGATTTGTTACCGAAAGTGTATTAAATACACCAGATTCGCAGAAATGCAAAAACTTCCTCAATGAAGGGCCAGATTCACAGTTGGTGTAAACCAGCATGGCTTCATTGAAATCCATGGACCTACACTGATTGATAGCTGCTGAAAATCTGACTCTGTTTGGAAAATCAGGGCACATTTGTTAGCTTTAACAGAGCTGTACATGTTTCCACCAACTGAGACACTGGTCCAACCTCTTTCTTTCTATCCTGTATGGTTTGTCTCTGGTAGTGCCTTCAACATGCTAGAGAGTGTAAACACAGTCTTTGCTCCACAGTGCTTACACACCAAACTTCCAGGTCAGCTCCCACGCAGGTACTAATCTATTGAAAAACTAGCTCACTAATTTGAAGAACTCAGCACTAGAAAACTGCAATACGTTATCCTGAAGCCAAGAGCAGCTGAATGTATGTATTTCTACAGTTACATACAAATAAATGCACCATTGGGGTTCAGCCCAAACCTTACAGTTCTATAGAGACAGAAGAAAGCATTTTGCCACTGAGTGTGTTTTATATCTAAGTGCCGAAATACAGAGAAGCCTGACCATTTAGGTATACAGACATAATATGTTGTGACTGTTATAGCTGGGGATCTGTCTAACGGGAAAACATGAGTTTCTCCACTTTAATATATTTTGTGGTATGAGACAGCTTTTATGGGTGCTGTGAAATACCAAATCCCACTTCTATTCCTCAGGAGTTTTTCTTCTTACCGCACTGGAATTCATGCCAAGTAAATCAGAATCTACTCACTGCGGGTGAAATTCACCATGAGACCTTGGAACAGGCCCTGTGCTGTTGTTTACCGGGATGAACTCCCTCTAGAGATGGCAACACTTAACTAACCGTCTAAGGCCACGTTTTCAAGTAAAACAGAGAAAAGGCAACGTGCCCCCAACCAATGTTCTTCTGTTACAGGGATGGTAAAAATATTTGGCCAAATTGTTTGTTGGCAAAATGCCATTAACTTGGAGTCAAGGAGCCATAGCAACGGAGAACAAGCAATTAGCAGTGTGTGAACTCAATGGACACATAGCTACTACATATGGATAATTCCCTGTGTGTTTCTAGTTACAAATATTGCCATTCAGGTGCTATGTGGTGTGTAGTTTAATGTTGGAGCTATAAGAGTATTGCATGGAAAATTATAGGTGCATTTCCTCACAATCGGACAGTGTCTAGGAGAACAGGGCATCCCAGCTAGATCCGCAACAAGCTTCCCCGATAGCCCCAGGGGCAGGTTCTCAGCCAGCTGTTAGGAGTCAGCAAAGGAGTCAGGCAACAAGCCAACCTAAACCCAGATGCTGCTGTTGGGAACATTCCAGAGCTTTGCATCTGGATTCGGCTCTTGCCAAACACACCCCATCTGTGAATACGGTGATATATTCATCTCTCAGCGGAAGAGCCAGGAGCGGAGAACTCAGCAAGAGGAAAAGAATAACAACAACGGTATGAGAGATCGGTTAACACTTGGTCAATATTTAAGGAAAACATCCTGGTCCCAGTGCTGTTAGGATTCACAATCCCACTGTTAGCCACTCCATGGAGAACCAGAAATTCAGCAACAGAAACAGTCACTGATGCAGAAGTCTTAAGGCGACAGAGTCCATACCAACATTGTTCTGAATAAAATGATGTGGGAAAAATGACCGTGGAAGCTCCGAGGAAAATGTGCAAACAAGATTACACAAGAGATGAAGGTGAGCTATTTCAATCAGTAGACTGCTGTCGCCAGGAAGGGCTGTAACTCTTAGGAGGGATGGATGGGGAAACTTAGTAATACAAGAAGCAAATATTGCTGGGGAAGAAGCAATTTCTTTGTATTTTTGAGCACCATTGGGAAGGGGAAGTTGAGTGAAAACGAGGCATATGTTTACGAGGGGAACAGCAGCACATCAGCTGCTGAGACTGAGGAGGGGCTCAAAAGAAAGGAAGGTTAAGATGGGTAAAGCCAGGAGAACACCACAACTGGACAGGCCACACCTGACAACTGTGAAATGAGGATCCAATGAAAGCAGTGACCAGTGATTGCTAAGGATATCTCCCATAGGGTATTCACAACAGCTGATCTGAGCACCATCCATGACAATGGCATGGTTCCTACCGGACTTCATGGAATCCCACAACCCAGTCCTCTAGAAGAGTCAAAAAGCTCTCCTTGGGGTAGGGTCTTTACCAAAAAAGGACACGTCCCTCCCATATGAAGAAAAAGAGTGCAGGGTTGGAAAATTCAAAGCACTGCAGAAACATTTGTGAGCGGCAGTGGTTTGTATCACCACCTTAGAAAATTGCAATCTTTTCCAGTGAGGGGTGAATATTTGAGAGAGGCTGACATGACACCCATCTCAAAGGGAGATTAAGGGAGGAAGTTGGTGCCTACAGACTTGTAGGCCGGGATTCTAGACTTAGTGATCAGGGATAAACGGGAAACCTGGACAAGTTTCATGGTGAGCGGTCACGGTTAGTCAAAGAGGATTTGGGGTGGGCGTGGGGGTGGGGGGCATGTTTAGTGAATCTCTAACAATGGAGAGCTGTCAGGAGTGAAGCCAGATACACAATGCAGTTGCACTTCAAGTAAGATATTCAATAGTACCATGTAATGCAGGTGCATAAGGTGAGAAACTAAGATATTGATTGGGCAGTTCTTAATTGCACAGGAAAACGAGCTTAGTGCGGTAAGGCAAGCCACTGGTTAGCAGGAGAAGTCATGGAAGGCCTTTTGAAGCCATGCATTGCACCTTCAGCAACGTAACTTCAACCCTGAATAAGCTTGGAAAGTTAAATGGAGTTCATGAGACGCTATAAGCAAACACCTTGTGACAGAGCTGCTGCAGACCCTCCCTGCCTCTGATCTCCCAGAAGCTCATAGGCAATGGTAAACTGCATCTGCACAAACCATGGCAGATGTGCCTGCTTGTTGCACAAATGGAAAATAAAAGACTCTCCAGTGTGCATCTGTGGTCACCCAGAACAGGCCCTGGAATGTGCGACAACTTAATGCCTGAGTTTCAAATACAAAGATAACAGCAATACCCTCTGTACTCCAGACGCACCTATCGGCCTTACCCATCTGAACGTAAACTGCTAATTGTTGCTCTATGTTTGCATCAGCCCTTTCTCTCTTCAACATGCTTTGTTGATGCATTTAGGGATTGCTCAGAACCCACCAGAAATCAGCCCAGATAGGTACATGAAAGATGTCCAACCAGGGCATGCCCAGCACACCTGGCTACCGAACAGTGCAAGGGAGACACGGCCTTTCTAAAGGTCCTCGGATCCAGACATCATCATCTCTCCCTTCAGCCACGTGGCCTTTCGAAAAGAACCGAAGGGAGAAGCCAGCAGAGACTAAAGCCAACAGAGCAGTGCAGAAAGCAGGTGAAGAGGGGAAGGACAGGCTAATGTCACTTTTTTCTGCAGTTTTCACAGTGAAGACTCCATTCCTGGTACTGACTGGCTGTTTGCTCCAGTACTCCCACAGTCTCCAGCTAATCCCCACTCCCCAGAGCCCCAGGGAAGAGATTTAAACAAAACAAAAGATAAAGAATCCCGGGACCTCTTTGCACGAGATGTTCTACTCCCTATTTAGGCTGCAAGCTCTTCAGGACAGGGACAGTCTGCTCCTCCGGATTTGGGCAGGGCCTGGCCTGGTGGGTCCCAGTTCTTGACAGGTCCCTGCTCACTGCTGGAATGAACCTCATACTAAACATACCCGAAAGCAACACAAAATGATTTTAATTCTGTTCATACGGCACTTCACTCACAACTCTGCTTCTTCAAATGCTGCCCCCCCAACGGCCACTTCCCCTGTTCCTTCATCCACATAGATCTTGTCAGGCCAGAGGAATTCAGAAGACACCAGGAGACTGCTCCTGACTCATCCAGCATCCCTCCAACTGTCTCTGATCCAGGGAGAGCACATCTCCATGCTGGAATGTCAGGGAAAGCGGTACCCTCTGCCCTGCTATCACTCCCCAGTTATCCTCCCCCAGAGCCCGAGGCCACCACCCGGTGGAGTCACAGACATTGCCTCTGAGGGAAGCCCTGGGTCAGGATTGGGCCTACTCTGATGAACATTTGGTACATCCATAGCCCCTTCCATTCCAGCATTCAATCCACTAATTAAATCAGCTTGCGCCCCAGCAAACCTGGGAAGTGAGAACAGAATCTGGCTTTCAGAGCACAACTGTGATTTTTTAAAATCATTTAATACAGATTCATATTTTTTGTGCCCTAGAGCAGGAGTTTATTGTCTTGATGGATGCTAAAGTGATCTGTGCTATTTTCCTATGCTGAAAGGCAAAGATTTACATACTTTAATGAAAAGTCAGAGTCACTTTCTCAAGTCAACGGTACAGAGCGTTGCCAGAGAGCAGTGGCTCCTGTAACCACAGCTGTAATGGTTTCCTGCGAAGGGCTGAGCACCATTTTGATTTAATGGAAGACCAGTGCGGCACTTCTGTAGATCAGCCAGTGGGAGATTAATGCCCTCTGATGTGAGACTACTGTGCACCAGTGAAGGCTGACTAACAGAAGCATTAACTAATGTTTATAACATGGTGGCTTTATGATCAGCTATTTTCATGTCCTTTTAACCGAGAGCTCCTGAATGCAACAACACGTGGCCCCATCCCGGTCACCCCAACTCATGATACCGCTGTGTGCACAGAATCAGAGACACGTCGGGCTGGGCAGGACCTCAGGCAGTCGTCAACTCCAGCTCCCTGAGCTGAGGCAGGATCAGGTAAACCTAGACCATCCCTGACAGGTGTTTGTCCAAGATCTTCTTAACAGCCTCCAATGATGGGGATTCCACAACCTCCTTTGGAAGCCCTTTCCAGTGCCTAACTGTCCTTATAGTTCAAGATTTTCCTAATTCGTACCCTCGATCTCTGTCACTGCAGACTAAACCCACTGCTTCTTGTCCTACCTGCAGTCGCCCGGGCTCAATTGATCTCAGCTCTCTGTATGACAGCCTTGAACACGGGAAGACTTACCATGACCCCTCAGTCATTTCTCAAGACTAAACATCCCCAGGTTTTCTCATTTTTCCTCAAAGATCAGGGTTTCTAACCCTTTTATCACTTGCATTGCTCTCTGCTGGACTCTCTCCAATTGGTCCACAGTTTTCCTGAAGGGTGACACCCAGAAATGGACACAGCACTCCAGCTGAAGCCTCCCCAGTGCCACACACAGCGGGACAATTACCTCCCTTATCTTACCATGGATACCCCAGAACGATATTAGCCTCTTTCGCAACTGCATCATATTGTTGACTCATTCACTTTGCGATCCATGATAACCCCCGGACCCTTTTTAGCAACACTATTACCTACGGCTACCCCTTTGGATATTACCTAGAAAGTTCTTCCTCAGCACATGCCCTGCTCTCAAACCCCACACAGGAAACACCCCTGCAAGGTTCCCCAAAACTGGGCACAGAAACACCAATGGGGAATAGCATCTCTTCTTCCCTGTTAAGTACAATCTCGATCTCTTGTGTACATTGCAGTCATGAACGGCTCTTGAGTGTCCAGCAGTTTTCATGAGTCATCTTCTGGGATCCACTAAACCTGGCAAACCAAATCAATAGTACCCTTTTCAGTTCACATAGTCACGCCCCACTTCCAGTGGGCAAAGTATGGTAATGGGGGTGCTACTGATGTCACAACACAGGTAGGAAACCTCATCCACTGAAATCCAGCTGTAATTTCTAGTGCTGTTCTTGGGTTATGGCAACCACCCACTGGTAGATGACAGGGCCGACAGTGGGGCAAACCACCACCTCAACAGTGGAATTCCCATCCCTGAACTGACTTGCAGCTGATCGGCAGCTGGCAGGTACTGCTAGCTCCCAAAAGGCAATAGCCACCCGTTTGCATAGGTAAGGGTTTCTGCAAGCAAGGTGGTCTGGCGCTGGAGGGTGGGCACAAGCTCCTTGCACAGCTCCAGGAAGCTTTACTTCCTCATTCGGAAATTCTGGAGCCACCAGCCATCCTCCCAGGCTTCCAAAACAATGTGATCCTGCTACACCATGCTGGTTCTCCTGGACTAGACACAGCGCACCAGCCATGGGCCGACCGTGGTAACACCAGCAAGTGACAAGCGCTGCACCATGGGACCACAGTGGATAGTCACTCACCCTCTTGATCCGCTGTCTTCAACCTCTCAGAAAGTTTTGAGCTGATTCAATCCAGTATCTCACAGATCAATACTGCCTGCAAGGAAGAGAACTGCATCATCCTGGCCTTGCTCCGTGGGTTAACTTCCGGCAGGCTGGAGAGGCGAGAGAGAGCTGTCGTCTCCCAGTGAGTGAAAGTGGAAGAGACTGTTCCAGCAACATGCAGCAAGACGTCTCCTGCACAGAACTGTGGGACACCACCCCTGAAACGGTAGTGTTAACATCACGTACCAGTGTGGATGTGGGTATATGCACAGACACAGTGCGTACAACTGCCCAGCACTGTATACGTGGACTCTCAGCAGAGATACAGGGTGCATGTCCCTGAACTGCACAATTACCAGTGGCTGTACAGAAAAGTAGATGGGGCCAAAGAAGGAAATTAGGTTGGTTTGGCATGTTTCCTTATTGACAAATCCATTTTGGTTATTCCTCATAATCCTATCACCTCTGAAATGGGTCTTTTCTGGTGTTGCACATGAGTGTGTTTTTGTGCACCCCCCAACGCAATGTGGGATTCCTCCCAAAAGTGTGTTACTGTTGATTTGCTTTCAAACAATAGCCCATTTCACCAAGTATCGTCAAGAAGAGTAATTATTGCTTGTTAGGAAAACACTTCTCGTGGGAAATTCCATCTTTTCCAGAGTTGTGAGAGACGGTTTGTGAATCTAAAGTGTTGTTTTGAAGCTTGTGCAGTTGGGTTTAAACCTCACTCACTCTGGCTTCTAGGAGCCTAAGTCACTTTTGAAAGTGATATTTGGCTCCTAAGGTACTTAGGTTCCCTGGAGACCTTCAGATAATGGTTCTGGTTTTGACCCATGTTTATTCTCATGTAGACGTGGGCAGAAATAGAGTTGGTTCGGGTGTTGAAAATCCTATTGGACCACGACTGATGAAGGTTCGCTTCACACTGCACCATGGGAAGAGCTGTGATGAGCTGGCAGTCCCCAGCCTGAATCCATCTCCTCTTTATATCACAAAACTCATTATTGCAACTGGACACCTGGTGAGCAGTAATAGCAAAGAGTGTGCTGGGGAAAAGAGATATTTGGAAGGGGGAAGAAAGGAGCATCCCTTTTTGTCCCTTTGCCCCTCCACAACAGATCTTGGTGAGTAGCAGGCAATTCGGTTCTACTCCAGGCCTTCTGCTGCACTCATCATTGCCCCGAGTGACCTCTTGGCACAGCCTGTGAGACACGTACGGACTAATGGTGATCAGAGATGCTAAAGCGCGATTCAGTCGTTTAGCCCATTCTGTTTAGCTCATCCTCTTCTCCCGATGCCACCTGGACGTGTTTCATTTTTCCCATTCACTTGTACAGTCTATTAGTAGGCTCATCCTTTACATAACTGTGATTCCATTTCGCTGTCACTTTTATTAATCCCTCTTCACCACACAACACTTGTGCAGGGCTGTATCGGTTTGCATGTTTAATACCGTTTGGCATTTATAATTATAAGCGACTATTTAAAAAAAGAAAGAAATGCAAGTGATAGCAAGTTGTCCAATTTAGAACAGCTGATGAAGCCAGGTCATTTGTCTTGCATGTAAAAGTGACAGAAAATTGCATGGCAGGAATGGGAATAAACCTCCATTTGCGTGTGTTAAGCTCAGGTTGTTTCTGTTCTCTGTGATCTTCCTTCTTCTCTCTGGAACCTGCTTTGTTGCTGCTTTTATGTTTTATTGAGGGGGGAGGGAAGTGGTTAGATTTCGGCTCTTTTTTCCCTACCCGCAGTTCAGATGGGGCGTTTGGAAAGGATAATGCATTTGGTCTTGTGGGAGTGGTTGGGGCTGAGGTCACATGCTCTCTTGCTGTCTTCAGGGCTATGCAGTGATGGATTGAGGATTGTGAGGAATACCACATGAAAAGATGAGTTTTAAGTTAAGGCTGAAATTAACGGATCAGATTGTCACGTGTAGGATACCATTCTGCCTTTTTTTACGCTCTCCCTGCTGTGGGAACAAACCTCTGAAAAGAGAACAAAAGGGCCATTCTTTTCAGCTCAGAAAGGAATTCTCTGAAACTGCCAATTGTTAATGAACATCGTAAAGATCATTTTCCCATAGCGTTCGTCAGCCAGTTTGCCAGTCATTTAAGTTCACAGTATCCCTTTGCTTTTTCCTGTAGCGGTGACTTTCACACACTTGTAAGACTGTGAAAGAAAGGCACTTTCCTGTACTTTCATCAGCATCTGGAGGAAGGAAGTAGATGCCACATGAAACTTGGTTCCATGAAGGGTGAGTACATTGTCTGCATATCAGATCAGCCAGGTACAGGCCTCGAATAAGAGCACTGCAGAAAATTCAAATGAAATCTTGCTGCAACAGCAGAGCTGGGGACATTTTCTCACCTAGTGTAAGAGCAGGAACATTTTAGCGTTTTCAGCAATCCTATGGAAATAGGGAGAAATTTTGCCTTTTAGCTGGTACAAATATCATCAAATACCCAAATGACTGCAGCAAACAGCTCCTTGTGTCAGCTGCAGTTAAATATCTGAATTAAGGACCATTGTAAATTTCATTCATCAAGCAGTAATTTTTTTTACCAGCTAAAAACCACTCTGCATAGCAAAATGGAAGGTGCCAAGGCACAAAGGTCAAGAAGGACATAACTGGTTGTGACGGGGCGGCCCCGCCCCGCACTGAAGAAAGCCAACAAACACTGTGGGCGGGGGAGGCCCCGCCCTTTGAGCCCTGCTGGGCATGCTCAGCCTGCTGGCCCTGGATAAAAGAGAGCAGCCCAGCTCAGTTGCGGCTGGCTGGCAAGGAGGGAGGACCTCCACTGTCTGCTCCCGCGGAGGGAGGAGAGGAGTACCAAGCAGCCCAAGAGAGAGAGGCTGACGCGGAGTGGCGAGACCACAAGCGGCCGGCCGGTGACTGGAACGGAGACCCACCTGTGGTTGGTGAATCAGGGATCCCCGAGGGAGCGGCGGACCAGGACTACTCCGAGGGACCCTCGCTCATCCGGGTAGGAAGTAGCCCAGGGGCCCACGTCAGGGGGTTAGGGGAAAGCCAGCGCGTTTCGACGGATCCCCGCTGGTAGAACCTGCAACCCCGGACACTCGCAGGGCTCTGGGCTGGGGCTCAGTGGAGTGGGCGGGCCTGAGCCCCCCTACCCGGGCGTCGCCCCCCGGAAGCCCATGGTCCTGACTCTGCGGCCATTGGGCCTGACTGCCTTGCATACAAGGGCGGC
>ML685770.1:26817642-26843545 GCA_007922175.1 Pelusios castaneus
TGACTCTGCGGCCATTGGGCCTGACTGCCTTGCATACAAGGGCGGCGTACTGACTCTGCGGCCATTGGGCCGGCTTGCCTTGCATACAAGGGCGGCGTACTGACTCTGCGGCCATTGGGCCGGCTTGCCCTGCATACAAGGGCGGCGTACTGACTCTGCGGCCATTGGGCCGGCTTGCCCTGAACCTAAGGGCGGCGCATGAACTTTGGACAGGCAGGGCTCCCCCCACCACTGCTAATTCCCCTGAATCACCTGCAGGGGGCGCCCTTCACGCCCGCCGTGACGCGGGCCTGTCACACTGGTCTTGAAATGAATCTTCTCCAGATTGAAATCAGCCCTCACTTTCACATCAGGGAGACCTTGCAAGAGAAAAGGGGCATCAGAAATAAAAATATAAGAAGTCTTTTTGAAAATGTCAAAAATAGATTGACGTTACCTAGCCCATTGTGACAAAATCCTGATTGAATGAGTTAATTTTTTTAGCTTTTTAGTTCGTCAGAAAGCAAGTCCATGATGGAGCCAGATAAACAATCAGCAATCTAGATTTCAAATGCCTCTTATAAAAAGTAACAGTACAATGATTGTCTGAGAGCTGAATCAAAACAGGACTCAGCTCAGTCAAACCTGCCAACAAAGCCAGCTGGATGATGGATTAGACAGGCTGGCAGAGATGTTAATGCCAACAAGATATATTTTCCTGCAGAACTTGAACAAATCCATCCACCATTTGGAGGGAACCAGGGAAAGATGTTACCCTAAGAGACACCAGCATGGATCCATGTCATTGAATCTTAGAAGTGTAGGACTGGACGGGCCCTTGAGAGGTCCCCTGCTCCACTGCACTGCACTCATAGCAGGACTAAGTATTACCTAGACCAGGGGTCTGCAACCTGCGGCTCCAGAGCCACATGTGGCTCTCTGGCTGCCCCCTTGCAGCTCTGGGCTCTGCCCCTTCCCCCCACCGGTGGACCCTGTGGGTGGCCCACTACTGGATCTGGGTCCCCCGCCACCATGAGACCCTGCAGGAGGCCTGTGCCAGGCTCCAGGCTCTACCCCACGACTAGGGGACCCTGTGGGGTCCCACTCCTGATTCTGTGTTCCCTGCCCCCCTGCCAGGGGACCCTGTGGCAAGTGCCCTGGCCCAGATCCAGGCTCCCTCCACCAGGAGGCTACATCCATTGTGGCTCTCAAAACACTTGGTTATTGAAGGAATTTCAAAAAGCGGCTCTTATCTTTTGGGTTGCTGACCCCTGACCTAGACCATCCCTGGCAGGCGTTTGTCTAACCTGCCTTTAAGGATCTTCAATGACAGAGATTCCTCAACCTCCCTCAGCAATTTATTCCAGTGATTTCATTACCTTCACAGTTAGGAAGTTTTTCCTAACATCCAAGCTAAACTTCCTTGCTGCAATTTAATCCCATCACTTCTTCTCCTACCCTCAGAGCTTAACAATTTTTCTCCCTCCTCCTTGTAACAACCTTTTAGGTATTTGAAAACTGTTATGTCTCCTCTCAGTCTCCTCTTCTCCAGCTTAAACAAACCCAATTTTCCCAATCTTCTCTCGTAGGCTATGTTTTCTAGATCTTTAATTATGTATGTTGCTCTTTTCTGGACTTTCTTCAATTTGTCCACTCTTATCCTGAAATGTGGTGCCCAGAGCTGGACACAATACTCTAGCTGAGGCCTAATCAGCATGGAGTAGAGGAGAAGAATTACTTCTCATGTCTTGCTTACTTCACTCCTGCGTTGAATCTGGAAGAGGTAAGACTCCCCTCAAGCCATCTGTGCATGGAGCAACAGCAGCTTCTTCACCCACCTTTTTCCTAATGCCACCCATCTCTGAGCTAGAAACCCTTGTTCAGAGTAGCGCATGAGATCCCAGCAAATAGACATGGGAAGAAGCAATCACACCAGGAATGCTTCTGCTATGACACTATTCCTAGAAAAGCCCAAAACATGTCCCAGAGAGTGCAAGAGACTACAGTGAGGGGCCATTCTTTGTGACAAAAACTCAGTCTCCAAGTAAAAGAGAAAAGGGAGAAGATTTGTTCCCAATTTTGTTTCATCATAGTCCAAAACCAGGAGCTCCATGACCATTTGTGCCGAATCTAGCACAATGGGCCCTGCTCTTGGATTGGAGCCAGCACACCACCGTCATACAGATTGTAATAAGTGCATTAGCGACAATAATGAGCTTACACTTGTGGCACTGTTAGATTTTTCACCGCAAAAGAATGGCTCAGGTTTAGGAATCTTCAGCTGTGAACACTGATGCAAAGAATTCACTTTGTTCCTCCACAATGACCTTATCTTTCTTGAGTGCTCCATTAGTAACTTGATCGTCCAATGGCACCAGTGGTTGGTTAGCACACTTCCTGCTTCTGATGTATTTAAAAAAATAAAAATGCTGCAACTTTTTGAGTGTTTGGCCAGTTCTCCAAATTCTTTTTTTGGCCTTCCTAATTGTACTTTTACACTTCACTTGCCAGAGTTTATACTCCTTTTTATTTTCCTCAGCAGGAACATTTCCCACTTTTCAAAGGATGCCTTTTTGCCACCAGCTGCTTCTTTTACTTTGTTGTTTAGCCGTGGTGGTGTAACCTTCGGGTGGGCTAAAATTCATTTAATTGCCCTTCTCCAGTGCCTCACAGAAATAAACCCCCATCCCTATGGAGAAGGCAGCTGGAGATCCAGGATCCAGTCTGTATGGGACTCACAGCAAAGATTGCTCAGAGTTACCCTCTCACATTAAAACTAACACTAATCACTACTAAAAACAAACATAACAATGAACTTTATTAACTACTAACTAAATGAACCTTATCCTAAGAAAACAAAATGCAATTAACCAAGAACAATCCCTACAGAAACTCCCACATGAAAGATACCCAAGACTCCCAAAGTCCAGGTGGAGTTCACCCAACTCTCAGCTACAGTCTTTATTCGAGTGTAGAGGCTTGAGTGGTAAGAAATAGCTGTCCTCCTCTTCTTTCTTTGCAGGAATCTTCTGAAGCATTCCATGCAGACTTTTCCTTCTCCTTTGCAACCAGCCCTCAGTCCCATATGCATGTCTGCAAAATCTGTTGCAGATGACTCCATTAGAGGGAGAAAACATCTTGTTCACTCCTGGCTCAGCTTCTCTCCTGAAAACTGAGCACATGGGCTCTTCTCAAAGCAGCTCCTGCCTGCTGTCTGCACAGATTGCTGCTCTCATGTGATCTGACTGATCACACCAAATCACACCAGCAGGGAACCCTGTGGAGCATGCTCAAAATGCTACCACTCCCTGCTTCCAGAAGTTTCTTGTTGTGGGTAGCTAATCTCCCCAGCAACAGTAACCCACTCTCAGTAGGTCTCTTAAAGAGATAGCCTTTTTTAGGCATATGGGTTACAGGGGCACTTCTTCTGGTCCCCTTACTATGCTTTTTAATTGGGAGTATATGTTTAAATGAAGCCTCTATTATGGTGTCATTAAAAAGTTTGCTTGCAGAGATTTCACTTTTGGCACTGTACTTTTTATCTCTGTTTAAGTAACTTCCTCAGTTTTGTGTACTTCCCCCTTCTGAAATTAAATGCTACTGTGGTGCGCTGCTTGGATGTCCTCCCCGCCGCCCGCCACACACAGAGGGGTGTCAAATTTTATTGTGTTATGGTCACTCTCACCAAATGGGTCAGCTACCTTCACCTCCTGTGCTTCACTAAGGACTAAATCAAGAGTGACCTTGCCTCTTGTGGGCTCCAGGACTAGCTGCACCAAGAAGCAGTCATTTAGGTGTCAAAAAACGTTATCTCCGCATCCCATCCAGAGGGGACATGTACCCAGTCAGTATGAGGATAGTTGAAATCCCCCCATTACTCTGAGTTTTTTATTTTTATAGACTCTCTAATTTCCCAGAACATTTCACAGTCATGATCAGCATCCTGGTCAGATGGTCGGTGGTATATCTTTACTAGTATTTTCTTATTGTCCATTCATGGTATTACTACCCATGGAGATTCTGTGGTACCGTCTGGCTCATTTCAGGTTTTAATTTCATCTGATTCCATGCATTCTTTCACGTATAGTGCCACCCCCTCATCCCAGTGTGACCTATTTTGTAGAGCCCTGCGCGAATACAAATATGTGGATCCGCATCCAATCTGCATCTGCAAGAAATGGTCTGCAGATATCTGTGTTGTATCCGCGGATATATGGATCTGTATCTGATCTGCATCTGCAAGAAGTGGTCTGCGGATATCCGTGGATATAATGCGGATATCCGCAGATTTGCAGGGCTCTATTTATTTGGTCCTTCCCATACATCGGGTACCCAGGTAGCCCTGTGTCCCACTGATTATCATCATTCCACCAAGTTTCTGTGGTGCCTGTTCTATCAATGGCCCCACGTAACATGAGACACCCAAGCTCACCCATCGTAGTATTCAGACTTCCAGTATCTTCAGAGAAGCACTTAAAAATGGGCTGGAGGTAGGTCCTGTCACAGCAGCAGGGGTGACTGCAGGCATCCGGGCTAGCATTGCCATGGCAGCAGCGTGAAGCTGCCCTCGTCGGGGTAAGGGCCTGGGACCTGTGTCCCAAACCGGCATGTGGCTAGGACTGCACAAAAGCAAGCTGAGTTACCAACCTTTGTACGTTGCGCCTGGCTCAGTGCCTGGTGTTGGGATGCTGAGGAGCCCACAGAGAAGGGCCAGAACTGCAAGGCTTCTCAAAAATTGGCTTTTAATAGCTTTTCTCCTTTAAAAAATTACTTTTCATCTCTTCACAGTTCACCTTTAAGCCCAGCGTGCCACAGGGAGAAACTACTCTGTGGTTTGTGGGAAATGAGATCCCAGAAAAAGAGCCAACGAGCCAGCTCTGCTTATGACGGGGAAATTCATTGAGGCCCTTTGGTCAAGAGATCACTAAGAAACGTGTGCTTCCTACGCAAGGCGCAGTCTGTCACCAGACTGGGTGCAGCTCCGTACTCATTTGGATTGTACCAACACGTCACATCAATGACGCAGGATTGGACTCGTGAGAAATCCTGGTCCCTAAAGCAGATAGGGATCTGCTGATGGCTTTATTAGAGCCAGGATTTCGCTTCACAGTCTTTATCACTCTTAGCCGATTTTAGGAAACCACAGAATAGTGAACTGTCCGCATCCGCTTCTAATTTCTCCATAACAGTGGTTACTCAACGGCCTCATTCTCTCTCCAAACTGAAAGTCAGTAATGCAAACAGGTGTGACAAGAACATGCTTATGAATTGTGTATGATAAACAGTCTGCCTATGATGAGGAGTTCATAACATTTTACTCGACTTCAATCTTTACATTATAGTCAGCCAAAGTCATCCGGAATACTAGTCTAGTTAATTTACAGGAAAAGAAATAATCACGTTTCAGAAAGGAAACAACACGAAAAAACCCCAGCTCTTAGACTGATCATGTAGCAGGTGTTACAATACTGTAGCTCATTCCTCTATGGGCTTTTCATCTCTAACATTATTAACCACACTGCTTCGCATCATTCAAGGAAGCTGCACACGTTGCTCCTTAAAGTAAATGAGGTAAACTGTGCAATCTGAACAATTACCACCCAATCTCAAAAACCAGCTCAAACAAAAGTTCTGAAGAATGACCAATGCAGAAACAACTAACTTCGTACCCAGAGAGCAGATTTCCATATCGTTGAAAGTCCTGGATTTAGAACCATGTTCAGCATAACTGTAGAGGGGTGGGTGGCGCTGGGCACTGGGAGTGTTAGGATTTTTCTGAGTACATGGCACATTTATGGAGTTTTATTTATTGATGTACCAAAATGTTTTTGATACATCTGATCTCATATTTTTGTCACAGAACCACAGATTTTAGGAGTGCTATAGTGCAGCGAGGTTTAGAAGGGACATAATTGGTCACTGGGTGTTGTGGGAAGCAGCTATTACCACGCCAGCTGTCCAGGCTATAGTCAGAGAACATTAGATCCCCAGGGAGACTGAATCCCCTGATCCTCACAAGATGAAATATCAACACAGAGAAAAAAAAATTCTGTAGCCTTTTTGCATAAGATAGTAGCTGGCACATGAAATTCAGTTCTAGCTAAGGTTGATGAATAACTTCAAATCTAACTTCCTGTTTTCAGATACTCAACTTCTAAAACTTTCACTTAGATGACTGAAATCTTCCAGGCCTTTTACCTGCAATACTTTGAGTAGCTGCAGCACTCAAAAGGCTGTGCCTGGGAAGTTGAAAGACGGCAAAAACGTGCTCTTGCTTTAGGAGAAGTGCGTTTGTGTTGCAGTGAAAATGTATTTCAATGTGCCAAGCTCTAACCATTGAAAAGCACATCCCACACACAGGCAGGACTGTTTCACAACCAGCGTCAGCTCAATATGAGCAAGTTGGTAGTGAGGTCAAAAGCATACATGGCAGATGCAAGTAAGTTTGAGAGGAGCTCTTGCCCCATTGTAGGCGCCTTACCTCCTTCCGGTGGCATTTTGGACAATGGGTCCCACAAAGAACATCTCTATCGTAGCCTTTATCACTTCAGTGTACAGGAAAGAGCCCTTGACTCCATCTCTGAATATCCCGTAAAGTAAAAACTGTGCGGGTACATGAAAGAGGACATCCTGCCTCCAGCCCACAAACAAAGCATGGGGTGTGCTGTTCAGGTATGCCCAGCCTCTTTACTATGGAAACTTCATCAAACTACATTCAGGGAATATTTGGGTGCCAAGTAAAATGCTCCAAGTATCAGGACACACTGAAGTGACAGTGGTGGAAAAGGCGTACAGTTCCGCCGCCTTTGTACGTGCACATTGGGTCAGGTTTTAATTATTTCGTCACATCACTTCTCATGTAACACAATGCTCTATGCCCTGGCCACCTGACTCGCAGACCATTTTCTGCCCAGCATGTCAACCTGTGTGCACCGCAGACAGGAGCACTCTGCCGCTAGGATATTAACGGCTTTCATGGACTATCCCGCATGCCCAGCATAACACACAATGCTGCATGTCTATTCTAGATGATAGAAAAATTGTACGATATGTGATGTTCTCAGAGAAGTCACATGATCCTGCAATTCAAGTCAGTTTCTTACTGCATCTGGGCAGAGTTTGGCATTTCCCGACTCTTGACTGCCTGGCCATGTGACCTACTTTACTGTCTTTGGCAGAATACAATGTAAGTGCTCTGGAATGGAGGTCATAGAATCATAGAACAATAGGGTTGGAAGGGACCTCACGAGGTCATCTAGTCCAACCCCCTGCTAAAAAGCAGGACCACTCCCCCTAAATCACCCCAGCCAGGGTTTTGTCTAACCGGGCTTTAAAAATCTCCAAAGATGGAGATTCTACCACCTCCCTAGATAGCCCATTCCAATGCTTCACCACCCTTCTAGTGAGAAAGTTTTTCTTAATATCCAACCTTGACCTCCACAGCTGTAATTTGAAACCATTGCTCCTTGTTCTGTCCTCTCTTACCATCGAGAACAGCCTAGCTCCCTCCTCTTTGGAGCACCTCTTCAAGAAGTTGAAGGTTGCTATCAAATCTCCCCTCAGTCTTCTCTTCTGTAGACTAAATAAGCCGAGTTCCTTCAGTCTCTCCTCATAAGTCATGTGCCCCAGCCCCCTAATCATTTTTGTTGCTCTCCACTGGACTCTTTCTAATTTGTCCACATCCTTTCTGTAGTGGGGATCCCAAAACTGGACACAGAATTCCAGATGCGGCCTGACCAGTGTCGAATAGAGGGGAATTATCACATCCCTCGATCTGCTGGCAATACTCCTACTGATGCAGCCTAATATGCCATTGTCCTTTTTGGCAACAAGGGCACACTGTTGGCTCATATTCATCTTCCCGTCCACCATAACCCCCAGGTCCTTTTCTACAGCGCTGCTACTTAGCCGATCGGTCCCCAGCCTGTGGCAGTGCATGGGATTTTTTCATCCTAAGTGCAGGACTTTGCACTTGTCTTTGTTGAACCTCATGAGGTTTCTTTCGGCCCAGTGTTCCAATTTGTCCAAGTCTCCCTGGATCCTGTCCCTGCCCTCCAGAGTATCTACCATTCCCCCCAGTTTAGTGTCATCTGCGAACTTACTAAGCACTCAGTCTATCCCATCATCAAGATCATTAATGAAGATGTTGAATAGAACCGGCCCCAGGACCGACCCCTGGGGCACTCCACTCGTTACTGGTTGCCAACCAGACATCGAGTCATTGATTCCTACCCGCTGAGCCCGATGATCTAACCAGTTTTCGATCCACCTTATGGTCCACTCGTCCAACCCATACTTCCTTAACTTGCCGACGAGAATACTGTGGGAAACCGTATCAAAAGCCTTGCTAAAGTCGAGGTATACCACATCAACGGCTCTTCCTGCACCCACAAATCCAGTCATCTCATCATAGAAGGAAATCAGGTTGGTCAGGCGTGATTTGCCCTTGGTGAATTTGCCCTTGGTGAATCCATGCTGACTGTTCCCGAGGGTCAGGACTTTACTGAATGCAAACACCAGGGTCAAAATCACCGGATGCAGAAACACACTTACACGGGGCCCAGGACGGAGCTCGGGAGTTGTGGTGTGGGGGTGTTCAAGCTGCTTCCGGCTGGAGGGAAGCAGTGTTTCCAGGCTGAGGGCAAGGGGGTGTCACCTTTCCCAACCCAACAAATCCCTGGCACCCCTGTGGTCAGAGCAGCTTCTCCGTGAGCTGCGTTAGCCCGACCTCTCCATAAAACATTGGCCCTCAATACACCATCATGGCCACGGATGCAGCTCTGTGGTAGACGGCTCGCATCCACACAAGCTGTGTACTCTCTGAATTGTCTTCGGGATGTCACAGGGGCCGCAGCTGTGGCTGAGAACCATTGGCGTAAGATCACTGTGAGTGGGAGTACAGACAGCCCAGCTCGACGCTGTTTGAAAGAGCCTCACGTAGTGCAGCCGTTTGCCCAGCTATCCCCAGCCGAAGAGAGGTGAACGTCTCACGGTCGTGCTCAGCCACTTGCAGGACTGGGGCCTGTCACTGAGCCGTAGTTTGGCTGGCAGTTTTGGTGGTGGAGGTTTTGGTTTTTTAAAGGTGGCTAGATTTTCCTGATTCTATTAGATGCAGTCAGCGTCTTTCAATGGAATACTCTTTGCTCAGGAAAGGGTGCGTGTTTAAAACATTTCTGCAGCCTCAAAAATGCTGCACTTTCCCCTTCTGAAATATAATTTGTTTCTATTTTAATTCACTTAAAAGGTATCCCTAAATACTCCCTGATTAAAACACGGGGCTGTGTTCCCAGAGTATCTGCATGTAAGGCAGCTGGAGGTCCCATTCCAAATTACACGTACTTACTGAAACCAGATCCAAAGTGGATAGAGCTTGACATCACAAGTTTCTATTAATTTTAATGTTCCCCAGATTAGTTGGAATTTTTTAAGCAAATCATTCATATACTTGGATCCTTGCTTCATACCAGAGAGGTTGGTTGTACAGAGACTTTAAATAAATTCTGGGCTCTTTTCCTTCTGAGGATTACAGTTGCTGATTAAAGGGGCTTTATGTTAATTTCAATAATGTTCTGTCTCCCGAACATCTTCTCATTTGCTGTTTTTAAATGCAGTGGGATTATTTTGTGGAGTCTCTGAGCTGGAGACCAAGATGCCAATCTTCAGGCAAGCTGTGTTTTAACTTCTGTCCTGCCTGGGAGAGAGGGTTCCATCAATGGTCTACTGGAAGATTCTCTTTCCTCCCTGCCACTCTAGCTAAACGCTGTGTGACAAAATAAGATTGAAAGGATGAATTGCCAGAACACGCCAAGGGCTACCAGAAGTTACCCTTGTTACTGCGGAGAGAAAAAGCAAACCATGTTAATTAAAGAAGGGTAATACAATGCACAATCAAAGAATTAAAGAATATTGGGGTTGGAAGGGACCTCAGAAGGTCATCTAACCCAAGCTCACCTCCCTCCCCAGTTCCATTCTGCTTTGGGAAGCAGTAGGTCATCAGGGCTCCTAGGACTGCCGTGAGGCTGAAGGCTTCTCCGCTTTAGTCCCCAATACTGTACGTTAACAGTTTTGCTTCTCCATTGTCATCATCCGGCATGGGCAGGTCTGTGGGCTACTCAAACTCCTCCTTCCACCAGGCCCACTGTTGGGCTTGGTTTGGGTCTGAAATCGAGAGTTCTTGGAGAGGCACAGCCCATGCTGCCAGTTGCTGCCCTGCCGAAAGCTCAGCTCCAACACCACCACGTTTCGTTCCCCAGTGGGAGGCCGAGTGCCTTAATGTGAACAAGTGAAACTTCATTAAATCCTGCGCACTGCTCTATCCTCGTGGCTGAGTGGCTTCCAGCCCCACTCCCCGGTTCCCTGGTGTCCCATCAATAACACTCCCTTGAGGAACATGGGCGGAGAGCTCATCAAGGAGCCAATTAATCCATCGCCATTGGTAACAAAACTCATGAGATGAGAAAGAGTTTGTGTGTGTCATTCACGCTACCAAATAAATATTTCCTTCTTTCCATCAAAGACAGAGATTTCCCCTCCATGAGAGACTGACCCAACTGAGCACACAGAGAGAGCCCACTGGAAAGCTTGAAGTTGACCTCACAACTGCAAGGCTAGAAGTGGGAACTCTACAATATTGACAAGCAGAATTTTTCAGCTGCCTATTGAAATACTCATATCTGGAAGCTCCAAGATTTCAGACGTGTGCAGAAAAGCTATTTGAGATTGTTTTGAAGGGTTTTATGGCTCCCAAGGAACCCTGTACACTTGGATTCATGTCAGTATTACTGAGGGAGCTTGTTACATTAAATTTCAATAGCTCTTTCTTCAAACTAGAGCAGTTTGCTCCAGCTATTACAGACAGGCATTGCTGAGCAATAAAAGAGGATGCCACCTTTCCCCTTGTAGTGTCCAGGGAGCCTTCAGGGCTCTGATCAAGCTCTCCCCCGTCCCCATCCTGCGCAGAGTTCACAGACTCCTGAACACAAGTCTCAGTCCAAGTTCAGCTGCTCCTACTGCTTCCATGCACCCCGAGCCCCAACTCGCTAGAGAGCCCTGGCTACTGCAGGTGGCATTAACGAATTGCATCTGTCCCTGCGAGGCAGCCAAACTTTCCACTGTGCTCTCCACTCTAAGCCTCATCCCTGGCATCCATCCGGCCACCAGTGCCATTCCTCCGGAAAGTACCAGAGGACACTGCCCCCCATCTACTGGCACAGAATGCCATGCTTCTTCCTCATCCTCATGGCTTGAGAGCAAAAGACCCAGGTTCAAACTCAGGTATCCCACGTGGCCACGTTATGCTGAAAGTAGGAAGTGGCAGATGGCATAATCACCACCTTTTCCCCCCCCCCCCCCAACTTGTCGACCTAGAGAGCAGAGTGTCAGCCCTCTCCTTAATCTTAGATCTGATTCCTACCTGGGGAGACGTTTACTGCAAACTAGTACTGGTACTGGTTTGCTGCCTTGGAGTTCTGGACATGCAATGATTTTTGCGTGGCCATCAGCAGTGTGGTTAAGATGTTTGATATTCACTAGACTCCACGGCTTTCATTGAGGGAACAGTTCAAAGAATGAATCTGGGCTCATTTCAAATATTTGTTAAACCTCTCTATTTCATCAGCAACACTGCAAGCAAACATGCAGAAGCCTGCACCTGCAATAGAAATTGAGCCGGTAGAGGTGCTAGGGATCAGTCTCCAGAATTAAGTTATAAAATCGAGGATTACAGAGGATCCGTCAGACCAAAGCCTACATGGAAGGGAGCTCTTCAGATACCACTGCAGTTTTATCAGATATTTCTGCCGTCACTTTCCATCGCAGTTTGCATCAGATACCCTGACTTAAGGGAAACGCGCTCTCTTCTGTGCTACTGCTGCCATCCAGAGCCAGTCTGCGGGCTGCTGCTTCAGAAAATTGACTCCAGGAGCGTGGATCTCAGCTGGAGCTTTTTGCTGCAGAGTTGTAGTAACTAAAATCCAGCATTTGCAATGTTTTTTCTAGAAAAAGCAAGCTGGCCATTAGTGAACATCCTCTGAGAAAAATGGCCCTGCAATTTCAAGTGCTTTGAATGTTATGCTCCAGGATAGGAAATCTGGATCTTTTGATATGCCAAAGTCATTCGTTTTACTTTCCTGTCGCCTTGTGTGAAGCATATGTCCAGCTTCATTTCCATGCCTGTCAACATCACTTTCCCCTTTCCTAGAAACCCTGAGGCAGATCACAGAGCTTGGGTGGGAAATGGAAAAAAACCATAGGGATGCATCTTTGTAGGTTGGTGATTCTTTCAATGGCTGCCTCCTCACTCAGCTCCCGTCCCCTAGCTGCAGGGGGGGGACCACACACATCCTGCAGCCTCCTGCATGCCACTGGGTCCCTAGGCAGGGGCTTCCTTCCTCAGCCAGGGCCATAGAAGATCAGGGCTCCCCTTGTCTGGCTGCAGCAGGGACATCAGCACCTACAGACCCGGGCAAAGCGCTTTGCCATGCTCCCTGCTACAGCCAGGGGGGGGGGGGTGATCTTCTTTCCCCTGGGCTGCAACATGGAGCATGCACTGGTCTTGTAGCCCCACGGCAACACGCTCCGCCTGGGTCCTTAGGCAACAATTCCCTTCCACATCCAGCAACAGGGGAGCGGCAGACCACTTTGAAAGAGCCTCCCAGGCCACTTTTGGGAACCTGGAGCAGCCTGCGCTGGAGCCCATTTACCTTGCTCTGCTGTGAGAGCCCTGGGAGAACAGGGCAAATGTCTCCCCTTTTTAAAGTGTTCCTCCTCCCTGCTGGAGCTTTGCCCCACCCTGCCGGTCAGGTGACAAATACACACTGTCCTTACACGGAGTCATCCATGTCACGAGTTTTACCTCGCCATGATTCCAAACTTCCCCGGAGAAGGGGTGGCTTGCCGGAGACGGTTCCCCAGGGACGTCCAGGCCAATTCTTTGTTCCTAGAATGCTGACCTGGAATTGGTCTAGACGCACACAAATGAGGTGTCAATTGCCTGGATAGGTTTGCCTGGCTGCGTTTTAAGCCCTGAGGATACATCTTTGGAAACACTACGTAGTGGTGCCTCACAACCAACGTTACGATGAGAGCTCTCCAAACCCTTCTTCTATGGCATTGAACAGTGCGCAGCTACTCCACAGGGTGAACGTGGGGGTGCAGCGTGTCACTGAAGTACTAAGTAATCATTGTAGGAACTTGAACATTTCATAGAATCATAGAATAATAGGGATGGAAGGGACCTCAAGAGGTCATCTAGTCCAACCCCCTGCTAAAAAGCAGGACCACTCCCCCTAAATCACCCCAGCCAGGGTTTTGTCTAACCGGGCCTTAAAAATCTCCAAAGATAGAGATTCTACCACCTCCCTAGATAGCCCATTCCAATGCTTCACCACCCTGCTAGTGAGAAAGTTTTTCCTAATATCCAACCTTGACCTCCCCAGCTGCAACTTGAAACCATTGCTCCTTGTTCTGTCTTCTGTTACCCTCGAGAACAGCCTAGCTCCCTCCTCTTCGGAGCACCCCTTCAAGTAGTTGAAGGTTGCTATCAAATCTCCCGTCAGTCTTCTCTTCTGTAGACTAAATAAGCCTAGTTCCTTCAGTCTCTCCTCATAAGTCATGTGCCCCAGCCCCCTAATCATTTTTGTTGCCCTCTGCTGGACTCTTTCTAATTTGTCCACATCCTTTCTGTAGTGGGGAGCCCAAAGCTAGACACAGTACTCCAGATGCGGCCTGACCAGTGTGGAATAGAGGGGAATTATCACATCCCTCAATCTGCTGGCAATACTCCTACTGATTCTTTCCTACCAAACCAATATACAGGTGTTTAAGCACAGTGTTTCAAGCTTTGGTGCCAAAAGTGAGCATTCAAATCCAGCTTTGGACTCCCAGCTAATCCAGAGCGCCTGCTGGTTCCCATTGAAGTCACTTGGACATCCCGTTGCTGGGATTTTAAAAAGACCCTTTTATTTAGGAACCTAAATCAGGACACACACATTTGAAAGTTTTGCCCCAAGTCCCAACAATTTCATCCTATTCCAAGGCGGACCGACCACAGTGACGGCATTCATTTAACGGACTGTCTCTGGGGCACAGACCTCAGAGGAGCTGTATGCACCCAGGTCAATACCCACTGACCTCAGTGAATGTCCTCTATTGGCCGGAGTGAACCATGGACCGGGCACTCAGCGCCACCCTTCCAAAGAGGAGCGCAGATGAAGGGTCTGTCACGGGGTGTTGGAATGGTCTAGAGGAGAGCACCACGCTAGCGCCCCAAGGGATGCACGCAGAGGAAAGGATGCCCAGGGGAGAGGGCAAAATTACGTGCACACGGGCGGTGGTCAGACTGAGGCCTCAAATTCAGTCTAGTCTTTGACGTGTACAGTCTCATTTTAGCTAAAGCGCTGCCTTGCCCTCCCTTCAAAGTGAAAATGCCTGGGTGGGAAGGTCCCTTATAACGGTGGCATACCGGCATAGCTCAGCTACCTAGGACAGGTGCTAGGCAGCAGGGACGCCTGCTGACACACGAGCCAACGTGGCCTTCGTTTCAGGCTGCAACCCACTTCACAGTGGCAAGGAACTGAGCCAATCAAGAGTGCAGCAGGGAACAAGATGTAGACAAGTAGCCCTGCCCCTTCTCCCACCAGCTGCCTCAGTTCTTCCTGTGGAGTGCCTGCCCCAGACAGAGTGCAAGATGGCCACCCCACTGCAATCCCCATTTTCAGCCCCATGTTCTAAGCCCTCTCTCTCCTTACTACAGCAAAATCGTGAGGGGTGTGCAGGCGAGGCAGGTGCCGCAGACCATGCAGTTGTGTGTACCAGGAAGCGGAGTCAAAAGTCCACACCCGCAGGTGTGCACAGACCTGCGGTAGTGCAGGAAGTTCTTGCCTGCCACGCAGCACTGGGTGTCCATGGCATCCAAGCCGAGCACCATGGTCTTGGCAAAGCAGCTAATCTGGGACAGCAACATTGACTTTAATACATTCCTCAAGACCACAGGATGGTTCTTTGGAGCAGGGGAGCACATCATGCCCCATTCTCCAACCCGTACACACAGTCACACCTTACTGCCTCAGCATCCCAGGGAAAGGAGCAGAGCCGCTGGAAAAGAAGACGCGAGTCAATAAGAGTTTGGCAGAGACTGGCTCATAATACAGATCATTCTCTTAAGTCATTGAGAGGCAGTGAGGGAGCTGCTGTAACAAATGGCTGAGAGCTTTAAAGCCATTCAGCCACTTCCACAGGGTGCCCATCTCATGACAGCCTACATCAGAGCCACTTCTGGATTGGTTTGATGATGTTCTTGGATCAGCATCAAACTTGTCCAAATGCCAAAAATCAGCAGGGAAAATGGAGTGCTGAGAGCAACCCAGAATGCTGGCACCAAACAGACCAGTCACTCGCTATTCGAATTGTGGTTCTAATGAATCTTGGTACACGTCTGCACTAGAAAACAACAGAAAATACATGGGTCTTAGAAGAGGACATGGACAAGATCAGTTCTTGGCATAATTCAGGGGACTCTGTGCTGCACTTGCAATAAGCTAAACATAATCAAATGAATCTACTGAACCCTAAAATTGCCATTTAGCATATTTTACATAACCCGTACCATACCCTGTAATCAAAACAAGAAACAGCATGTGAAAGGAGGGAGGATTTTGTCCGCAATATGCGTACACTGAGTGTCTGCTGAGACATGGCATAAGTGGCTCCCAACCTTTTTGAGTGAAAGCCCCACCAGAGAACACTAGGTAAAACACGTGCCCCCCACCCCCAAACACATATGAAAATAACACCACTAATTTACATAAATAATAAGTTACTCTGATTTGAGTAAGACACTAAGCCTTTCATGACCGCATGCTCCAACAAAATGTAAAGATTTCAGCCAAACAATCCAAGTTCTCACAGAAAAAAGGTCGCTTTTGCTGAAATCATGTTTGCCATCAAAAAATCATTTCCATGGAAAATTCCCAACCAGATCTACCTCTGAAACAGCGCCAGGGCTCTGAGTGCTTGGCACCGTCCTAGCTTGACTAGATCAGAGCGTGGGGCAGTACCTGGGCCTAAAAAGGAGACTCAGGGTAGCAGGGAGACCGCGATGAATTAGAATTAGAGCTGCCTGAGTGATAGTCAGGGGCAGACCCCAGAAGGAAGAAAAAGACATTTCCTGGGAGAAGGCTGGCAAGGACAGTAGTAAAAGGCATTTGCTGACTTTGCTACGCCGGAGAGCAGAGCCATAGGGCTTGAGAGAGCTGAAGAGGCAGGGAGCAGTGGAAAAGTTTCCCACGGCAATATCCATGCTGGAGAGCTAGACCCAGTGAGAGGGCCACTCCCTGGGTAAAGATCTCCCAGCAGAGAGGCAGTTGGGGTGCCAGCTAGGAAGAGCAGGTGGAAGGGCTATGGTAGCTGCCCTGGCCAGAGGACAGATGAGGAATGATGAGCTCCTGGCTGTGGCAGAAGACGTGGGAAGCTGGTATGGAAGAACTCCTAGCAGAGAAGCCAACGAGGTGTGCTTGCTAGGAACAATGGGGTTATAAAAACTATATCCACTGGGTATGGGGAAATGAACTACATTTGGGACTTTTCTGGGGATTGTTTGAACTATCAAAACGAGACAAAGAAGAAGTGGGCAGGGAAACAGGGACAGAGCAAAGGTGTAATGATGGTCACAGCAGGTCAGTGGTTGAGCAGGTAACAGAACCAGATGTCCTGACCCCATTCAATAGATCATGCAGCCGCTGGTGTAATACACTGCATAATAACAAAATAGGGTGGGAAAATTCTGTTCCTCGTGGAGTTTTATGCTCCCAAATGCATTTCTTAGTCAGAGTTTCTATTTGTTTCTTATAAATATGACCGCAGGCACTCCTGTACTCACACCCTACTCTCTACTGCAATAATGTTTGTATAAAATATGCCTTGTGAAGCAACATATGAAAATTAATAACATGCTGGCTAGGTTATTAGCATCTTTGTAAAATGCCCGTGTTAATATTGTATGTGAAGCTATGCATTCCCTCTGCATAATGTTACTAGAAGAGATTTAAGACAAAATAGACTAGCCTAGGGAAAGGCGATAATTGGGTTCATCCTAGACCAAAAAATGCAGGTTTACCTCTATTGACAGACAAAGCACTGAGCTAAACCATCCTGATCCTGAACTCGTGAGACAGAATTAAATGGCTCCTGCACCCAGAGAGACATTGGAGATTGAATTCCCAAGAGCCCTTCCTGATTTGTATGACGAAGGCAGCTCCTTAGAGATAAAATGAAGAGAGACTCCATCTTTATCCCTCACCCAAGGAGACAAAAAACCCAAGCCATCTGATCTCTGAGACAGCTCCTGGCCAGCAAACTGCTGGAAAGGAAACTGTGAATGCAAGACCCCGTCTTGAACAAAGACAATTGCACTAGATTAAGTTTAGTCTTTAGACGAGTGTGTTTTCACTTTTATTTACTTGTAACCATCTCTATCTTTCTCTGTGTTATTGGGTGACACCTTCTGTTGTCAACATGCCCCCAGATCATTGACCGCTAGGAGTGTTTTACAGTCTTTGAGGATCCAGAGAGAGTGACCCGTCCCTGCAATAAGACAATTATGGGGCAAGCCCAGGGCTGGAAGTTTACTAAGGTCAGCCTGCAAGGAGCAACCAGCTGGGCAAAGCCAGGGTGAGGCTTGTGACCTGCTAGCAGACCGCTCAAGGTTTCTAGATCAAAGCTGTACAGCCACAAGACAGCCAGGGTGAGAAGGTAGACAGTGAGCGAATCCCTTACTGGCCAGGGTGAATTCCAGTACGTCATCATAAGCTGCAGTCCAATAGGGACTAACAATATTAACCACTGGAATGTGACCTCTGACACGGTAAGGAGCAGCTCTTCCTATTGGAGAACTGGGAGCTCGATAAGGTGCAGTATCGTCCACCAACTCACCATTCCCATCCTCCTTAAAATCATTGCACAATTCCCAGCAGTTTCCCTCTCCACTCCGTGTGAACGGCTGCATGAAGACAAGCGTCCAGCCTGCAGCACAAGCTGCCAGCTACAATCACACCAACTTTTGATGTTGCTCTTTCACCAGTTATTTCTCCAGGTCCACTCTTTATATGCTTATTTTCCCTGCCGAAGAGTACTCTTCACCGAGCAATCAGATCGCAGCGTTAATTGAAGCCGTTTTAGAATACTGCACTACATAACTTGAAAAGCCGCACGGGGGCTATAGCTGCACATTATTTTACATTACAAGCGCCCCCGATGCAAATCTCATCATCTATTTTACTGTGGCTCCGTGTGGTCCAATTTCTGAATGAAGAAGAGCTCTGGAGGTTGACATGATGTACACCATTATGAAAAGCCAGTGGAAGACATTTGCAAGCAGCACATCACAAATGTTAGTGAGGTTTCACATGAATGCTACGTTTCTTTATGGGACACCCAGGTATTTACCAAGCAAGTAAGGAAGGGTAAAGCAAATGAGGCAATAAGGGCGTGAGTTGGCTGAAGAGGGGAGGTTGTGAACGTGGGTTTTGAGAAGGCTTTAAGGGTGCTTCTACAGTGCAAAAGAAAATCCACAGCACCAAGTCTCTGACTCTTGGGGGTTCAGGCTGTGGGGCTAAAAATAGCAGTGTAGATGTCCTCACTCAGGCTGGAGTGTGGTTCCCGTGACAGGAAGCGTCTCTGAGCCCCAGCTCCAGCCACAGTGGGAATGTCTACATAACACTATTTTTAGCCCTGAGCCCAAGCCAATTGTCCCAGGCTCTAAAACTCAGCACTGTGGGTTTTCTTTGCAGTGGACATACCCAAAGAGGAAGGGGGGAAAGGGCAAACTGCCCCTTTAAGGGCCAGGGGCCTGGCACCAGCCAACCTTTTTCTGAGGCAGAGACCCTGTAAAAATTTGTATTTGGGTCTGGCAGAGGGGACCCTCAGATCTTGCTGGAGGAGGTCAGGTGACTGCCGGAGGAACACCGGAGTCCCAGAAGGACTGACAGAACTCAGCTGAAGGGAACTGTGGGACGGTCAGTTCATACGGCTGGCCTTGGGGCAGAGTGACTCCCAGGCAGATAGCTTGATCAAGGAACGGGGAAGAGCATCTAGGAGCAGGGAGGCCGTGCCATGGAAGCCCTGGGGAGCAGGGGAAGCTAGCTGTTGGATTTACACTGAACTCTTATTTGGGCAGGGGGAGGTTTGCTGAAAATTGGCGATGCAGCCGATAAAGGGTGCCTGGAAGAAGGGGTCTGGACAGACTGTGGGCGTATTATTAATTCTACTTCAGCTGGGCAGAGAGATCAGCTGCCTATAATGGGGAACTACTGGGAAATAATTCCAGCTCCTGGATCCCAGGCAGATGTATTACCCATCCAAAGGTGTGTGGAGGGCTGTGAATTAGCACTCTTTAGACGAGTGCCCACTGTCCGGTCCCTGGCATGAAGAACAGCATCAATCACCAACAACCGCACTGTCAGACAGTAACAGACCAGTGATTTTGAAGCAAGTGCCTCACTCACTAGTTTCCAGTGACTAATGTAGGCCCGTGCTGAGTATTTTCCTGTGAGCTTTTTACCGTTACAGAGAGAAATCAATATAGCAATCAGAGGAGTATGTGAACAAGGGGAATAGGCAGTGTTCAAAGCCCAATCTCAGGCTGACTCGTAGTATTTTAGAGGTGCAGGGCTTGCTGGGCCGTGCTCCACAAGAAATGATAGCATCTTCTGCCCACCCTTTAAAAATTAAACCCTGACCCTTTCAGCCTCTATAAACTCAGCACAGCGTTAGAGGGTTTGAAGCAACGACTCTCAGAGGACTGTGCGGATGGCATGAAAGCATTCGTTAAGCGTAAGTTACAGTTACTTTTGCTGTCAAGTCAACAATGCTCAATCAATGGTTGTTGAAATTTTAAGCTGGTCTGTTTAAGTTTAACAAATAGCCTTTCAGCATAAATGAATTCTGTTTCCTGCTAATGAGGACAAATTATATGTCACCACAGGATTCATTTTTTTTCCATTTGTACACACGCAAAAAAGGGGTTGGGTGGGACGTCTCACAAATATGACTTCCAAAAACTTGTCATGTTTTCTGCTGGCAGCAACGTTTCTGTGCTCCTGATTTTGGTTCTGCTTAAAGTTTTATATAAGTGGAGCTAAGGTTTTCGCTAAAGAGTATCTGGATTCAGAGACCACTTAGCTGAGGTGAGAGAGTTCAAAGCCAGCCCCAGATCTGGATGCAGGTTCTGCGTGCTCCTATCTTCACATTGTCCTGCAGACCAGTTAAGACCAAAGTACACATGTACAAAACCTACATCCCATTCTGTGGCTTAGACCATCACTAGTTCTGACAGCCACCTACTGCACCCAGAGCACATCTCAAAGACTATAAATTAAAACTCTCTCTCTTGCTATTAAATTGAGTGACTATACTGCTTAACATGAAGACAACTTCTTTTCTCCAACCTTGACGAATGCAAACGTAGCCATTCAAAGTTACAAAGAGCATTCTCCTATCCATGTTACCCCAACCCCGCTCTTTGCGCCCCCTCCTCCATGATATCAAACGTGAACTACTCCTTCACTGGCAAGACCTTTCACGACCTAGCTCCACTCTGCTGTTGTAAAAAGTGGGCAAACAACAAAGAGACACCTTTATGTTTCCTCTCATGCTGCCCCTCACACTTAGGAAGAGCACCTCAAATGCTTAAAAACCCACCTTTTTGTCCCCCTTCCAGCCCCTATTCAAACTCTTAGCCAGGCTGCTGTGAAATACTTAACAAATGGGCATTGATCACACAGAACACCAGATATCTCTAATGCTGCTGCGTGTTGTTCTTCCTTTGAGCTCCCATTTGCTCCACAGTCACCCGTTGCCTCTTATTTTATACTTAAATGGTCAGTTCTCTGTAGCAGGGATCATCTTTTTGTTGTACAGCACCTAGCACAATGGAGTCTTGGTTTGTGAACAGGGCTCCTAGGAATTACTTTAATATACTAATAAATCAGAATAAGGGGCAATGCACGGCATGACATCTTTGTTTCGTCGCAGAGAGGATTCGCCCAGGTTACTCATATCAGTGCTACTGGGAGATAGGAAAACATGGAAAATCCTCTTCAATGGACCAAAAGACCCCACAACTGACCCTGTGTTAACAAAGAAAACTAATATGGCGAAGTAGCAATAAGAACTCCCTGGACCAAGCAAAGCCAGTGACAGAATTAAATGTGCACACAAGGGCTGGAGTGTTGCAATTTTTGCTATTTCTAATATAATTTTGTATTATTGCTTTGCCGCCAGCTGCATTATCTTTGGATTATGTGTGCTGTGCTGCATCAGTAGCTCTTGAGACATGACTCAAGAGACTCAAAACTGGGTTTCCATGGAGTCCTTAAAGATGTATTAAAACATATGCAAAAAACTTTGTTTTATACCTCGCTGCTCCAAAGAAGCTCAAGTGCCCACCTCCCCTTGTGAAACCATCAGTAAAAGTGCAGCTCCCTCACAGGAAGGGGGACATGACGAGAAACACAGGTGTTCTGCAAGAATATTTGCTTAGGCTTTGACAAAGCAAAGAGATTTCCACACTGAAAGGTCAGGACTGTGCAAATTAGATCCAGTTCCAGCAAGACACTGACAGAACCCCAGGGATTAAAGTAAAGGGGAACACACCGGAACACAGTTCCGTTTGAGGGGGCCAGAGTTCCGGGGCCCCTAAAAATAGAAAAATCTGGCGGAACGCATGTTCCACCCTGCCCTGGCTGCTGGAAGGTCCTACACTCCACCATTGTTAATCACAATCCTTATTGTGTGATGCAGTGTTTGCTAGTTTGTGACAATAATTGCTAGACATAAACGCCGTATAAAATTATAAATATTTTTATGGAGCGATAACTGATGCATGTGGTACTGAGAAGTGGTTGCAAATGCCTACCTGGGTTGGGGCCCGCACAAGCATGAAGGGGGCCCAGACAATATGGGAAGGGGGCCCGGAGATTAGGAGGGTTCCGGGGCCTGTCAAATTATACTTTAACCACTGCAGAACCCTGTACCTGCACAGAACCCTAGGGGGTCAGAAAACATAGCGAAAGACTGTCTATGGTCTCTATGTGAGAGATGAGGAGGCTGTTTGTTTTGCCTTTTATCAGCTACTGAATTTCATAGTTTGATGTGATCTGGGGGTAATCCTGAAACATGCAGATCTGACTCTAAGACAGCAACATGGGGAAAAAAGAATGCTTTGAAAGACCTATACTTGGTTTGCTACTGAAAATTATTTATTGAGCCCGCCCCAAGGAAACTAAATATACAGGAGGACAATTATATATTGGATAGGGACAGTAATTATAAAAGAAGGACCTAGCTGTGTTGATGTGGAAGTCAATCAGGTATTGGATTCTGCCATGGGAATCCAAGTGACCTTTTCCTGAAGTTTCTCCACCCCCAACAGAGGTTCCCAATACTACAGCAAAAGGCTAAAGGTCTTATGTCTGCAAAATGGATGTGATCTCTGAGCCCACGTTGGTGTTCTTCTGGAAACTGTTATTTGGGGGAGATGGGGACCATTTTGTTCTTAGTGTGTCCAAAGGACTAAATTAAAGAATGCGACTTTACAGAATTCTTTTTGTGTATTTCAAAGGAGTCATGAGTTAGCTGATCAGTTTACATCTGGGAGAGTAAATAGGATGTTTCTAAATGAAGAAAGAAGACCTATCTTTTAGGATATGGATTATGGGTAATCCCTTCCTATAAAGCAGCCTGAACGAGAGAGCTACGGGGTCCTAATCTGGGATGGTGAAGCTTGAATAGGATTGAAGAGAGCATAACAGCAGAAGAGACCTTTTTCTGAACTAAAAAGCTTTCATGAATACACTAATATATTTGATGGGGGAATTCTTTAAACTGGTCTGTGGTACACTTTAGTATTTTGCTTAATTTCTTTTTTTAATCTTTTCAAAGGAAAAGAAGCTTTTATATCCACACACCCTGATTCGTCCTGGAGACAGCCTACTGCCTCACAACAGGTCCCTGATTGCTTAAGGAGATGTCCTAGCATTGCACCACAGGGGTCTTCACCTTTCTTCAAAGCCAAATAACTTTAGCATTTCAAAAGGCAAATGAAATAATCCACTCAGTTTTCACCATAATAATTCTGAATAAATTTATGGGGAAGAAGAGATAGGGAGAGATGTTCAGCGTGACTGATTATATTAACATAGAACAGCCAGATAAAATGTTATCCAGAAAAAAGCAGGTTAGTAACAACTCTGTAAATTAGACTCTCTGAAAACAGAGCAATCACTTTTTAAAAAAGTAAATAATATTTCTAAAGGAAGTAGCATGTTTCAGAGTGCAAATCTTTCTCTTATCCCTTTGCCTATGGTGGATTCTGATTGTTTTCCCCATAAAAGTGGGGAAAACTGATTTGACTGTTAATCAAAATTCTCGTTACCTTCAGAGAAGGTACACTGAGATACGAACTGGGGAAGGAGGAGTTAAAATCTCACCATGACATGGCCACTCATTGCATGTGAGTACCCCATCAGCCTGTTGTGTCTGCACCTGAACTCTCTCAGCTTGGCTCTGCTCACGGTGACCCTTGTCAGCTAGGTTTCTTAAGCAGGTTTCAGCGGCTCAGGCCGAGTCCCACACAGTCTGTATGTATATGAAGAAAACAGACTCATTCAACAGGGCCTCGCACGGTGCCCTCTGTAACGTCTTGGTCCGTAGCCTTGTCTCTGGGCTCAGTTCTCAATCAGCCTAAGAGACTCTAGGATGGCACCCTGATTAGCCTTGGCCTCTTCTGGGCTAGTTTCCAAACTGTCCCTCTGCCCTTCCTGGGCTGGCTTCCAGTGGTACCTGCTCTGTTGTGAAGCAGTGTCCCAGGGCTCCTCCCTTCATGCCATATTGAGCCTTCTGGCCCCTGCTCTCCACCCAAATCACTAGTTCAGATTGATCCTCTTTTGGGGTTAAAAAAGTTCAGTTAAATGCTGACTTCTTTGAGGTCTTGTGCCCCCTTCTCTGGGACAGTTAAGCTCCCTTCTCTGGCTGTAGGCCATTCCCCCTGTGGCAGGGGTGACACAGGCCTACCCACTACTTCGAGTCCCAACCCCAGGAGCCCATAAATAGCAGCTGCTGGCTGCTTCCCTTTAACTACTTGCTGCTATATTTCCCTGCGTCCGATCCCTTCTTAGCACCAGCATTTTCAGCGTCACCCTCACCTCAGGGCTGAAGTTTTGCTTGATTCCCAGTCATCAGCCAGGAGCACTTCCCTTGCTTCTCTGGCTCCAGCCAGAAACTGATCTGCTCCATCCAGCAACTCCTTTCATACGAGCCTAGTGGGCTCTGATTAGCTGCTTCCCCAAATCTTTTTAAGGAAGCCTAGAGGACCCAGTTCTATTGCTCTTTCCTGGGATGGGGTATGGTAGGTCTGCAAAGACTCCAGGAGGAAGCCGCAAAGGGCCTGATACTCATCACATTCACCTATTGCACTCATTGCTCAAGTGGTAACATGACTTTAATGGCTGTGAGAAGTGATGATCAATCACTGCCCCGTTTAGTGAGATCACACAGGACAAGAGATGAAATACCACTCTAGCATAAATTGCCAGTGAAGTAGTACCTTCAATAGCTACACCTGTTTGCACCAGCAGAGAATTTGACCTATACCATCTATGTAGCAAACCTTACCATTTGCTATTGCACCTGCATAGAGGCAGTGACTTCAGTAAGTCTGTGCGTTGGCACAAAGTGCTACCCAGACAGATATCATATCTTTTTATAAGTGAAAAAATCCACCTAAATCTATCTCATGAACTTATAAACTTGGTCACAGCATGAAAGTTAGAACCATATTTATTTACAAAAAGTTTCTTATTGGATACCCCTTGGAGACTGAGAAAGAGATGAATACAAAGTCCCCGTCAACAGGACAGATCTTGGATAAACAGACAAAAGCATGGAATGGAGGGAGAGGAAAAAGGTGCTATTAGAAGTCAGATGGCTACTCAGCAAGGCATGGGCAAGTTGTGATGACACTATTCAGTTTTTTTAAAATGAACGTTTTTTCCTCTTTCCTTGTGTGGGCATGGAAGCAGAACTGGAGGGATATGTTTTGATAAATAGGTTCAGAGATAAAGAACAGACTGGAGGAAAGGAACAGACACAGAGAGGAGTAGGTGAATGCGTCACAACTAGTGTCCGTCTTTGGCAGAGCAGAGAGAGTGGGAAGATCATAGAAATATAGGGCTGGAAGGGACCTTGGGAAGTCATCAAGTCCAGACCCTTGCACTGAGGCAGGGCCAAGTATACCTAAACCATTTCTGACAGCTGTTTATCCAACATGTTCTTAACAGTTAATGTCGGGGATGCCACAGCCTCTCCTGGAAGCCTATTCTGATAATTTCAGTTTAATTAAAATAACAAAAGAGACTCCCCAAAGAATCCTTAAGTCTATCCTATAACAGCAGGAAGGTAGGTTATAGGGCACAGCCCAGCAAAATTAGTGCTCAGACCCCTCCCCACTTAGTTTTACAACACTGAAAACTAGGGTTGCTCACTTCTCCAAGTTCTCTGCTGCCAATGGTGACTTTTCCATCAGTTTCTCAGTCTATAAACAGATATCCAGCCAAAGGGTAGTATATCATGAAAACACAATATTTCATTTCCCCCTTCTGCTAAAACACCAAATTCAGAGCGTTTGATTCAGCCACACATACCATTTCCCATTATGCCCAGCCCTTGGGTGAAATTATGCTGAATATCCAATTGTACCCATGCAAATGCAAAGCCCATGCAGATCAGTTGCCCCCTCCCTGCTTTAGCTGTTAAGCGGAAGTCTGCAGCTTCATTTCACGGTCATGGCAGTGTAACTGTCCTCTTGTTATTGCCAACTCCCAATAGAGATCACTGACTATAACCAGAGCAACAGCACCCCATAATTCTACCT
>ML685770.1:26848776-26883976 GCA_007922175.1 Pelusios castaneus
AGCCGTGTTAGTCTATTGTAGAAAGACAACAGAGTCCTGGGGCACTTTTAAAGACTAACACATTTATTCCCACTTCATCAGATGCTTTGAAGATGGGAAAGTTACAGAGTGGGAGGAAATTAAATGCAGGAGAGTGTATGACATAGGATCAAGTCAGGCTGTAACAGCACATCAAAATAGGTGTTAGGATTCAAACACTGGGGAACAGCACATAGAGGAGGGGGAGGTCAAATCACCTGTGGTAATGAGAGAAAAATCCATAGTCCCTGTTTAACCCCAAGACAACTGAGTCAAATTTGCATATAAATTCGAGTTCTGCAGTCTCTCTTTGAAGCTGTGATTTGTTATTCATCTGTTTCAACACAGCTATTAACAAGTCGTCAAGGGAGTGAGCAGGGAGATTGAAGTGTTCCCCTACAGGTTTTGCAGTGTTGCAATTTCTGATGTCAGATTTGTGTCCATTCTGTAAATTTCCCATCTTCAAAGCGTCTGACGAAGTGGGATTTTCTCCCACGAAAGCTCATGAGATAAATAAATCTGTTAGTCTTTAAAAGTGCCACAGAACTCTGTTGTCTTTCTACAATAGACTAACACGGCTACCCCTTTGGAATTTGACCTCATTTCCAGAGTAATTTGAGAGCCAGCATAAGTTTTCCCCAATGAATGGGGCCAGACATTGTACCCAATGTTGCTGTGATTTTTTTCTATTAGTGATCTTCACTTCTCAAACTTGCCTTCTCCTCAATTTCACATCAGTTTTTCTATGTCTGCTTTTTATTCCTGGCCTGCAGTGGAAGACTGCTGTTAACATTTGGGACTAGGGAGGGGCAAACTCCTTTTATCTGTTTTAAACATTGTGGGTTCAAAAGTTCAGCTTGAACTTGAATGCTGTCAGGATTGTGAGAGAAACAGTGATAAAAGAGCAGAGAAAAAAAAATTCAGTCGAAAAAACAGGATAAAAATGGAACACAGAGGAGGAAAGAAGTTCTAATGAAAATAGACACAATATAGCTATTGCATACAACACCGACATCAGGTGCTACACGTCCCCCCTCTGGTGACTGATCCACAAAGAAGAGCTGCCTGCTACTTCTCCCAGCTAATTCCTTTAGTTCTCATGGTACAGCTTTTTGCTCAGTGATTCAGAGATTTCAGGATCAGAAGGAACATTGTGATCATCTCGGCTGAACTAGAGAATAGAGAATTTCACCCATTCATTCCGGCACTGAGCTCAACAACTTGCCACTGAGCCAGAGCACTGTGATGGAGAAGACTACTCCTGAGCCAGCCAGGAGCCATGGCCAGAGCCAGCTGCACAGAATCAAGGCGAGTCCCTGCTCCACTCTGGGCTACCTACCAACACAGGAAGAGGCAGCTGAGTGGGTGTGACAGTGAGATTAGATGGTAAACAACCGGTGAGAAACGGCCACCTCTGGCCCAGACCTTGAGGACACCTTTTAATTGAACTGACTCTGCAATTAAAGAGTTCACAGTAAACTACATGAAAAGAAGATCTGCAAACTTGAACTAGTTCTGTGAAGGGAACTCGTGCTTCAACGATTTCAGAATTCTTGGAGAGGGCCAGCAAGCAGGTGGATAAAGGTGACCTAGTCAATACACAAGATCTAAAGGGGGAGCCGTGTTCGTCTAGTTCAGCAGAACAAACAAGGAGTCCTGGGGCACTTTTAAAGACTAACACTTTTATTTCTCGCATGAGCTTTTGTGGGAGAAAGTCCCACTTTGCCAGACGTTTGGAAGATGGGGAACTTACTGAAGTCTGTGCTGGGATTTGCTCACCAGAGCATGCCTCCTGCTGCTCTTCTTTTGGATTAGCTCTCTCCGCCAGCACACTCTCTGGTGGTGCCTCTCCCACCGTCTTCTCCACGTCTCAGCCCAGAAACCGCAGCATCCTTTTCATGTCTCAGCCCTCCAGCCATGTCATCGTTCGTGGCTTCCCCCTTCCAGAGGTTAGGTATCTCTGCCAATTGTTGAGCCACATCCCAGTGGCAAGTGAGCAGGGTATCAGGCGCACTCACTACTCTGGGTCTCAGCCCAGGGACTGTGGCTAGCTAGCAGCATCTTGCTACAACTCCTCTAACTTCCTCCTCTGCTGTTTAAGTTTTCTGACCATTTCTCCATGACCCCAGCACCTTTTTTGCCCTCTTCTCAGAGCCTTGAAGCAACAAGTCCCAGCAGCCAGCCAGGAGCTCCCCCAGTCTCTGCTAGCAGCTGCTCTGTCCTAAGTACACCTATTCTCTCAGGGATTCAGTCCTCACTCCCTGAGTACCCAGCTGCCACTGATCCTGCTCTGCCCTGCAGCTCCCATTTATGTGGGCCCTGATTGGCTGCTCTGCAACTCACCTCCCCTGCTCCTTTCCGGAACAGAGTGTGGCAGGCCCAGGAAGCCTCCATTAACCCCTTCCTGTCTTGCATGGGGTGAATACCCCATTACAAGGTCCAGCAATGGCTTACCCAAGATGGCCAGGGATGCAGCCCCTTGCTCAGGGTGACCCTAAGGTTCTGACTGCCAGAAGGGGAAGACAAGGGTGGATTGTTCCAAGAGTCCTGTTCTGTACACGTCCCCCGAAGCTCTGGCACTGGTCACTGTCCGAGACAGGATATGAGGGTAAACAGACCATTAGTTTGATCCAATATGATAGTTCTTATATGAAATTCTACAAACCCAGAGTAGGCTTATGAAATTCCTAAAAACTCCAGTTCCACGATTTGCCTTTCCTTCACTCCTTTTTTGTATTAATTAAATACAGAACAAAATGCTCACTTGGACTATTCATTCCTCACAAATGATCCAATTTCATGTCCTTGGGATTGCCGTGGTTTGGTAGATTTCAGGCTTTCACTTTAAAGTGATGGTTCACACACGAGTTCATACTCTGGTGCTTTTCTAAGCAGCACTTTAGAACCTAGTGGGCCAAAAGCAGGCTTGTACCTTTGGCATGCAAAGCAGTGGGTCACCCTCTGCCTAGAGGTGTACATGTCTGAACAAGGGATGCATAGCAGCAGACTTGTGAGAATCACAGCAGACAAGTACGCTGAAATCATAGGCTTTGGTTTGAAGCCGCCCGTTAATCTTCAGTAAGATGCCTCTTAGAAGAGCGGCAACTTGCAAAATATTAAATTGTTTGCAGACTTCATGCAAGGAATTTTAAAAAAAGAAACACCACCAACAAAAAATGGATGTTCCCTGCTTGCTTTGTATGTCTGCAGCCAACAAACTACCCACCAACGTTCTGCTGTCAATTCCCAGAAGGAAATCAATCTTTCACTAACTGGCCCACAGATTGAAAACCCTCAGATACACCATGTACTGCTGCCTGCATACATATTTTAATGAGCTGTAAACTGGGTTCAGAAAAGCAAATTAGTTGATGTGTGAAACCCAGAGTTTTAGCAAACTGTAACTCACCAATGATGAATATGTGGAAGAGTGGATCTGAAGAGTTGTGTCGATTTGTTCCCATTCTCAATTCTATTAAAGTGCTCAGTCTTTTCCTTTTTGTACGACTACCTATCTTAGTTGGTTGCAAGAAGGATTAGTTATTATTCTTCTGGTGTTTTGAAAATATAAATCATTATATAATTGCTAAGTAGCTCTAGACACCTTGGGCCCCAGTCCTGCAAAGACTTGCGTATATGTTGCCTTCATTTTGACTACTCGCAGAGAGCGTAAAGTTAGGTGTGTGCATTGGTCTTTGCAAGATCTGGGCTTCAGGCAGTAGCATCTGCAACATTTCAATCCAGAGGCTCATCTGGGAGGAAGACGTCCCGAGCAATATTGTTCTTTACTCTGACTGCTGCTTACCAGAGTTCTGACTAGCAACCTTCTCATGTCCTGCCAAGTTTCACGGGGAGGGAAGTTTCATGATGAAAAGCAACAGATATTTACCCCCATTTTCATAGGCTTTATTATTATTTAAAATTGACGTGGTGATAGTACCTACAGGTCACAATCACATTGGCTCCTCTTGTGCTAGACAGCAGACAAGTATGTGATACAGGGCAGCCCCTGCCGCAAAGAGCTTTGAACCACAATCCCGGCCCTTTAAGGGGTACCCTTCATGTCTCTTGATTTGCACTGGCTTTACATCTCGCTTTGCACTGGCTACTCCAGAATTTTTTTAAGCATTCTGGCTACCTGCCTGTCAAGAAAATGTGCATTTACCTTCAATGGGAAAAGGTGATGTACCTGTTAGTGGAAAGCAATTAACTTAATGATGAAAATAGCTATGTTTGTGTATCTCTGCCAAAAAACTGAGATTTATTAATGGTACATTGGGTTGGAAATAAAAATGTTAAACCCTGTTTTGGTGGCTTTGATATGCATTTTCTATTCTTGGGAAATCTGGGGAATTTAACCATGCTAATAGATGCCCATTAAGAGTGCACGTTTTGTATCCACAAAACCTTGACCTCCATACAAAAGTTAATCAATCCCAACTAGCCAGTGATACAACTGCCTGCAAGTATTTTCAGCTCCACCGCCTACAGTTCATAAGCAGCAAGAAGAGGGAAATAAAAATCTGAACACCTTTCAAACAAACCAGCCACAAAACATCCTGGTGTTGACAAGAGGAGGAGCTGCAGATCTCTCAAGTGTGGTTTCTTTGGAAAATTTCCTAGGCTTATTTCCCAGAGACCATATTGCCACTTGCTAAGTCAGTGCTCATATGAGACATAGAGGGCCCTTAAAAGTGGCAGATACGGGAAATATCCTCATTGTAAAGAGATTCTCCAGCCAGCAAAGACTGTGATGGCTCCATACCTGCTCCCTCCAGCACAGAGAGCATACCAGGGCACATTGGGGAAGGGAGAAGATATGTCCTGCAGCTGGGAGCAGGTCTCCCACTATCGCTTAGCAGACTTGTGTCAGTGGGGCACACACTAGTGCTCTAAAAATACCAATATGGACATTCCGTCACGGGCTGCAGCTTGGGTGCTCAGACCCATCTGATCACCAGGGCTTCAGAGCCTTAGCCAGAACGTCCACACTGCTGTTCTGGATTGCGCTCTTGTGTGAGCCCCACAAAAAATCTGTTAACAAGTGCTGGGAAAGACGCTTCCAGCAGCAATATAGACATCTCCTAGGGAGTCGTGAGCCTTTCAGACCAGCCTTGAAGCATCTGACTTTATGGGGTCCCCACCAGGCACATGGTTATCTCAGTCATAAAGGACTTACAGTCGTCTTTGTCTTCTCTCACTGCATTCCTGCACAGACATGGAGAACCAGGGCCACATTACGTATTTCATACATTCTCAGTCCACTTGGAATGAGCCCTGACTCAAATAAAATGGCATAAGGATGATTTGGGATCACACTATTTACTTAATACCACATATATATCTGTGACTAGGAGCAATCCTGGAACAGTAGCCTGCCCATTTACTACAGAGTTACTAGTAGAAGTTGCCCTCATTCAGTAGCTGCCCTTATTTAGAGCAGTATCTGCTCCTTTACTATGTGTCTTTCAGTGAAACTTCAGGGGGCGGCAATAAATGCAGTGACTCCTAACCCAAGGTAGACATGATGTTCCCTCTGCTAACATAGCTGAAGGCCGTGATTACAATTAATAACCAAGCAAATGCCCATGTTTGACATTACAAGCTCTCAAACATGATGTGCAGACAACGAAATGATACACTCCTTATTTATGCTGTAAAAGAAGCTGTACCCCTAATTGCAATTAGATAGGCCTTTCTGTTCTACGTTTAGCCTGGTCACTTTTGTGATGCATTCCTGCGGTGTGGCTGCAGCTGTCTCCCTTCTCTCCTCAGGGAAATGGGTCTTGGGTTCACCCATAAGGACACTCGCGCAGAGATCGCAGAAAGCCAATCCCTTGGGAAATATTCAACACCCAATCTCATGCAGAGAACTGATGGTCGGAGTATGCAAGAATAAACCAGCTATCACTATTCCCCGAGTAATAAAATAGTAACTGGGGCATCATAACTTACAGAGAATTTGGGATAATGGACTATGCAAAAAGGAACTAAGATAATAAGAGATAAATCAATAATAGATACACTCTGCCCATCCCAACTTTTACAGCCTGTACAAACCATCCTGTGCTCCCTCTCAACACCTGCCTAGGCAAATAGTGAGCTTCGGCTCAATCTCTGATAGGTGGTGCAGCAGTGAAATCAGTGATCAGCTTAAAAACAATAACAGAAAGAAATAAAAAAAGAGTGTTCTTAAAAAAGCATCCACACCAAGAGGGGTAAGATTGTCTGTGGCTCTCTGGTCTAGATTCAAATGTAACATTAGACTAAACTAACATTGCCATGGAATATGCCACAAAATTTGGAAGGGCTTGTGTGGAATTTGGTCCCATTTTACCATGGAGTACAAGGGGCCCTGATACTAATAGTTTAAAATGAGTCTGATGTGCAGTAGCTTTATTGAAATCAACTTGGGAGCTATATGCGGTAAGTCCACAGGATCCATTTTTTTTAAAGAACACTTTATATATTCAGTTCAAGATATTTAAAAATAGAGATATAATGAGCAAAAATGCCAAAATAAAGCTATTACAAAATCCTCATAAACCCAAAAAGAAAATTGCATTTGGGAAGTTACTGCCACTCTGATGTTTCTTCAGATTAAACAGTTGACAGGAATGGAGCAAAAGGGAAGCCAAAGGAAAAAGACAGAGTAAATCCAGATTATCAAAACTATTTATCTTGGAATTCAGGAATGTGTTTTACGTACACGTTCAATCCTAGCCCAAGGAAGCTGCATTTTTTAAGAGACTATACACCACTCATCTGTTCGGTGAAATACCAACTGATAGCCGTGAGTACTCTGGTGGCTTCTCAAAAGAGAACTGGTGCCAGAGAAGACTGGCATGGCCACAGAGGATTAACATTACTGTGATGAGCCGCCAGCAAAACTGCAAACAGCAAAGAAAATTGAAGGAAAACTCTCAAAAAAATCCCAGGAGAGGAGAAGAAAGGGTCTGGTAGGCTAGCTCATGCTGATAAATAGATCGCCAACCAGATTATGATCCACAAAGAAAAACTGTTATGTGACAAAATCAACATGTATTAAAGCAAAATCTGCGTAAGTGAATGTGGTTTACAAGTTTTTGAATAATACAAACAGCAGCACGTCCACTATGTGAAAGAGCAATATTGAACCCAGGCAGCTGGACCAGTGCACAAGTGCTGAGATGCTAGTGGGACTGAACCAGGATACCCTCTGCAGAGTTCTCATCCACACACCTGGAAATGTTGGACCATGAGATCTCTAGGAGTAAAAAGGAGAGGAAAATTCATTGGCCAGCCACTAAAATAGCTAAAATCTGTAACAGATGGGGAGTTAGTCATTAGACTGCAAACGCATTAAAAGAAGTGGCAGAATTATTTGACAATTATGTGCAGTCATTCTTGTGCCAACTTTGTTCTTTAGCTTAAACAGCTCTTCTCCCTCCCTGGGGTTTCCACAGTGCCCCCTCCCTCATCTATTTATAGAGAGCACTCTGTTTTTCTAGGGCGAGGCTAACCAAGCCAAGAGCTTTCAGCTTCCTCTGAGAAGGAGCAGTGGCTTTAGGCACTTCCAGCGCATGCAATTGCAGGGAGCCACAAGGCACTCACATGGTAACTCAGTTACTTGACCCTGGTAAAAAAGTGAAAGCCAAAGTGAAATGCATGTGCTCAGCGTGATGACATAGGGATACAAACCCCACTCGGCATGACAGAGGACAGCCCTCATCCAGGGTAATGGACAGCAACGTCAGCAAGGGCCCAGACTTGAGTTCTGCAGTGAGCACGATGGGACAAACACTGCACTGCTCATAAGATACTTTCCCCTGATCATCTTAGTAGTCCTTCTCCGCACCTGATCCACTCTGAGTTCATCTCTCTTGAACACGAGTGACCAGAATTCTACACAGTCTTGCAGATGAGGTCTTACCAGTGCCTTCCACAGTGATATTTATACTTCCCTGTCTCTACTGGAAATATCTTGTCTGACACAGCCTAGGATCTCCTTTGTCCCTTTATGGCAACAATATGCTGGGGGTTCATATTAACCCACGTTGTTTTCCTCTAATATTCGATACTGATGAGCCACCAACTTGATTGAACACAGAGCAGGGATACGACCCTTCATTTCTTTGCCAGGAAAAATTCCTCTTGAAGATCTGGGCCCCAGTGTGGGACAGACACTGTCAATAGTATTTTGTGGGGAAATAAACAAAGCTTCAAGCAGTTTAGCCAAGTTATATATGACCAAGAAATATTACATTTGCTCCAATTTCTCATTTCCTGTTACACTAAATGATGAATTACACTATACTGGTTAAGTAAATAATAGCATTACTGGTGGGATGGAAAAAGGAGTGGCAGGTGTGTGCACGTTCATTCATTCTAGGGGTGAAATTCTTGTCGCACAGGAGTTTTGCCATTGACTACAATGAGCCAAGCTGTCACCCTGAAAGAATTACATAAAATGGTTTACATTTATATTAGGAACCCCTGGTAAATGTGTTCATATCCTCTTAAATAAAGCAGATTAAAAAAACCCTACACATATGGAACAGTGCAATATATACATTGGTTAATGTAAGTGGAAATGTATTACCACTTTTTTTTTTTTTTTTTTTTTAACAACACTGATATTTCAAAGTCTTTTGGTGGGTATTACAACTCCACAAAATCCCTTTGAATACTGAATATGCTATAAATGGCACTTGTTTAAAAGGGATGTAACCAGAGAGACATTTGTGGAAAAGTTTCTTTATGTCCCTTTTGTTTTTTATACAATAGTCAGTTTTTCACATGTTTAAATACATTAAGTGTGCAGAATGGTTTGTAAAGAATCATTTCAAACTTAAGAACAACCCACAAAATTATAAATTAACTCCCCAAATGCAAAGGAACGTCATTTCCTTAATCTTACTATGTCTTCTGCTTCCAACCCAATCAGTATTTTTTCTAAGAGAGAATACGTAGTTAGTCAGGCAGAAAATATGCTTTTCTGACTACCCCATTTCAGATTCCCAGGGAAATTTATATTTCTGTAAAAAGTATCCAAATGTCACAAGAAGTTTCTCTTCTCCTTTGTATAGCCAACTTCTTTATTTTATCATTCATGTATTGTGTGATGTTATGATTAACTAACATGTCATGTCAAATACAATCATTGTATGTTGAATGGATTTGAATTGTAAGATTATAGGAGTATACGGCTGATCAGGAGTCAGAAGGGATAAGTATGTATTTGATACCTAAATAAGTAGGGCTGAAACACATGACCTTCAGGCTGAGACCAGTAAGATTTTAGTTTAGCCATATTAGGCTCTAGTTTAAGAAAAGCTTGACATAAGAAAGTAACCAAAGAATATCCTGCTGCAGCAAGATTACAGAAGAAAATGTGCCAATGGGTGGTATTGTGAAAAATTAATGGCAAGGTTAAGTTTTGATTACAAGATACCACTTAGTCAATATTTTTCTAACATGGGCCATAACTGTAGGGCACACAAGGTGCCAATGCAAATGAGAATAAAAGAAAAAACTGTAAGCAACCTCTGAAAAATGGGGTACCCCAATATAAGGATAAGGGACAGATAAGGAAACAGACAAGGAAAAATTTGATTGACCCTTTCACGCACATGCAGAGAGAATTAGATCTAGTCAGAATCACATTATAAAAGAGGGTGCCTGTGTTGGGAAAATGAGTTACCTTCTAGAAGACTCCAGCAGGAACCATCTGTCTGTGGATGATCTATCTGTGAGGGACTATCAGACCTTAAGACTATCTAGGAAGATGCAAGTGTGACTTTAGTATATATAATTGATGAGCTGGTTCCCAATCACAAAAGGGCATAGCATCATCCTAAACTTGTCTTTACACTCACCAGCATAACCTCTCAGAGCTGTGATTAGTAAAGGTGGCTTTAGTGACGACAAGGATAACCCCCCCCCCTTCCAAAAAAACAACCTGTAGTCCCACAGTGAAGAGTGTTAAAGCTTGAACAAAGTCATGATGGTTGCTTCCAGATACTTCTGCTGCTAAGACTCTAGCGCATGGGGGGCTACAGTACCACTCTCCAATTGCCTTCATAAATGATGTTCTTCTCACAGCCACATATACTGTTTCTCTGCCCCTAATTGCCATGAAATCTTCCTCCGCTAGCTACTTATCATGCTCCTCAGGAGAAGAAAAAGAACAGAATCTGACTTCTGTTAACCAATCACTTATTCAACCGATTTATCACAAGAGATGTTCTCTACAAAAGGACCACCCGAGAGCAATGTGCTTCATCAGCCCCCCAAGAACAATGGGACAATGGGTCCTCATTGACATCTCTGTCAGCACATTTCTTCTCAGCCTCTACTGAAGGAGAAATTCTCACATATGAAGAATAACATGGGAATGCTATTCTAAAATCCTAAAGTTAATCCTAAAACACATTCTTCAGATGTTGCCTTTCCCTGAGATTGTAATGAGTTTACACTATTTGGGAAGTGTGAAGTGCCTGTGTTACTCTGCTATTCATAACTAAAAAATAAACTAACAAACAGAGGCTGTGAAATGTCTTAAATGACCCATTTTAAAATTAATTTAAACTCCTAAAATACTTACCTGATTTAATTGTAAATTCTTTGAAAATTCATTTGATATTCAGACTAAGTGCTGTAATTTTCGAAAACTATGCTATAATTTTCATACTTAAGAGAGAGGTTGAATAAATAGTTTAAGTACAAAACACCATCTTAACTAGATGCATTTGAGGAATTGGGTTCTAGCCCATGAAAACTTATGCCTTAACAAAACTGTTGGCCTCAAGTGCTACAGGACTCTTTCTTTGTTTCTCCTTAGCTAAGGAACGGCAACTAGTGCCTCCATAATATGTATATAAGCAGATAAATAGAGCTCCATTTACTGGCACATAATATGTAGCTTAGTTCATAAACAACTAGCTTTAATAAGGTGGTTATACGCTCCAGATTAGTGCAGGGTAAACATTTTCTGATTATTTTACCAAAATATGCTGATCTGAGTTGACCAAAAATATTTTATAAACTCGTGACAAATTATAAAAATTATCTGGTTTTTAAAAAATTGGAAAAATATTACATTTCATTCTGACACTTTAAAAAAAACAAATAATTTCATTTTGGAATAGAAATAAATTTTCATTTTGAATTTTAGTTTTTAAACTGGTAAACCTCAAAACAAAACTAAACATTTTGCTTCAAGTCACATAAAATATTTCATTTGACTTTAAAATTAAATGAATTTTTTGGTTCACTGAAAATTTTGAAAAAAAAAAAAAGTTTCAGGTTAACTCAAAACAGCCTCCTGATTTGGCCACCAACCCAACAAAAAACATTATTTGCACTACCCTACTCCAAATGGCTTCCCAATTGAGCAGGTCTTAACAAATGGGATCAGGAGCAGGCCATCTACAGAGGACATTAAACGTGCTCTGGGAAACAAGCAAGCAAAAGTGCAAATTTTTTTAAAATCCAAAAAAGTACAGCTCTATAATTGTTTTAGAGTAATTATGTGATAAGTAGTGGGGACTTCTTTTTTAAAAACTCTCCAAAACATTATCTGTATTTACATTAAGGACAAAATGGAGCACTTGATAACTCTGGCTGATTGGAATACATTCATCTGACAGATTAATATTTCAAGCAATACCAGCAAAGACCTGATTAATGCATAAAGCTTTCTCTCTTATGCTTTATAAAGGTCATATTAAAACTGCATGTTCTAGTAAAGATGATCTACTGAAAGCTCCTGAGAAGAGACATGTCAGGAAAGGCTTGAGAAACCTATTACAACCATGTACATTTAGCAACATTGTTTACTTTTCAACGAATTTGCTGGTTAAATTAGCCAAAAAGGAGTGTAAAGGTCTAATACAGACAAGCAACAACCATTCAGCAAAGCATGCGATGACTAACTAACATAAGGAGCACATGTCTAATGGATACCTTTCACAATGGAGAAAAAGAAGTGCTGGAATAAGCAAGAACAGAGATGGTATATGATTTGCAAAGCTAGTCAATTTATTTGTTGCAAATCTTTGTTGTGAATTCAGCCATGTTTTCTTGGAAAACAAATCCTGATTTTTGCAGACATTCATCATTTGGACAAACAATTTTCAGCCTGGCTTATTGCACCCTGTTCACTCACCTTGAGGACTCACTACTCATTATTCATAGTGTGTTACTGGGCCCTTAAGCCACATGGTATTGTAACTACAGTACTTTCTGATTGGATGAGTGAAATGCTTTAAGGTAGTGAATGAGGAATACCACATTATGGACTTCTAGCATAAATTGTTGGGTGCATATCAATCTGTGCTAAAAATAATCTTGACCAACAGATTCCCTAAACCTTGTGGTTGTTCACATGGTCACACGCAGTCACAGAATCAGAGAAACGTAGGCTTGGAAGGGACCTCATGAACATTTTCCGATTCACATGCAGCTTGTATTTCATGTGAAACCTCAATTCTGGGTCCCCAAGTATAGATAAACCATACTCAAAGCTTTTTATTTGTGAAAATATTTGCAAACTAATGTCTTAATATTTGACCAGCCTTACTAACAACACAGTTACAGCTAAATACTATATATTATTTTGGGGAACTAAGGCAGGAAGGGGCAAGTGTTCAAGTGATGGAAGCAGAATACAAGCAATCTAGAAGGGTGTCCACTTATAGCAGCAGAAAATGATAATTACAGCAAAGACTTGCAAATTGCCATGGTATTGCTAAGGAATGTATACATAAAGTGTGTTGCATCACTAGACTTCATTCAAGACTAGGAAATCTTATAGTTGAATACTGATAAAATATTGGTGCTAATTTATCTTTTAATTAATCTCCAACATGACTAAATGTCACTTATTTTAGAAACAGTAAAAAACTATTAGTATTTCATATTTATATTAGTGATTTTCATCAGTTAGAACTCCATAGCACTATAATAGCAGCCAATTCCTGAGGGATGGGACATTATAATGGCAGGCTGATGAAGTTTTCAGAAAGTAATTTTTTAAATATATACCAAATATATTGAAGGTGGGGAACTGTCCCACAAAGTTTAAGGTCTTGTTTTCTTTTAAAACAAAAAAGGGTTGTAGAACATAACTAGTATTTTCAAAATCCCCTCCTTCAAAATACCTGTCAGTTTCTGAAGGCTTCCCAAGGAACGCAACAAGGACTTCCCGACACCTCCTGAAATGAGAAAGATGACTGATCATTACTGTGACTGTGGAAAATTACAGTTCATCAGTTAATATAATATCATCAGTGCCTCCAGTATAAAATTAATCTATCATCATTACACAGTATATAATTCATGAATTGCTAACCACTGTCAGATGCAGCAGCCATGAAAAGGTATCTGCAAATCAACATCACATAGCTGCAAAAGAAATGTCAGCCACAATCTTATAAAAGTGGAACGTTCATCAAACCTAATACCTGCATCTTCCAGTTACCTCTGTAATAAGGATTTTAATACTTGAAAAAAATCAAAAGAAAATCAAATGTTAACGTATACTAAGAACATCCACGGCAAAAAATTATAATGTAGAAAGAGGGAGAAAATCGACAGTTCAGCCCCTACAAAGCAGACTACCTACTTATATGACAGATATGATGCGACTGATGGCAACACTGCAGCTAAAATACTGGAGGAGAAACAGAGAAATTAGTAACAGAAGACAGAATGCTAAGAGTGTGAAAACTAAGAAACAAGGAGGCAAAGACAGGAAAGCAAAGCCTGTGATAGCAGAGACAGGGAACTGATAGACGAAGCAAAAAGGTTTGAGACTGGTCAAAGCAATGAACCATGATGGTGGATACTGCATGAGCTCCCTATAGCCCTAACCTTAGCACATTTGGATCAGCTAGTCTGCTAAATACTGGCGCTCAGGGTGGAACATAACATATATAAAAATAAACATGCTACATACAAGTTATGTTTTGCCATAAAGAAAGAGCAATCATTTGCTTTCAGACTCAAATGCTTGTGCAATCTTAATTCAACTGTCTTGTGTCTCACATTACGATATACAGCAGTCTTTAATTTCACGATCAAATGATTTTTCCACTGGATCTCTCTCCACGCACAGGAGGGACAATGTTCACTTAATAAGCACAATTCAATATTTTGTTTTCTCCTCATTCTTCAGTATGTGGCTACTACCTTATTTACGGAACACTAGCCAAACCCTGCTCTGAAGACAGAATTACTAATTTTCTCATGGGCCTTTCTATGGTGCTCATCAGCACAGTATTGAAGTGCTTCCCAAACATCAATCTCTTCCCAACGCCCTGTGAGGTAAGGGTGGTATTATTTCCATTGGACAAGTCCTGCAGCAGTGGGGGCATGGTGAAGCAACAGGTGGAGATGACCACTGGAAGTTGTAGCCAGCCTTGGAACTAGCAGCCATTCAGCTCCAACCCTATGGCAGTGGAGAAGTTCAGCAGTTTTTTAGATGACTGAGCAGACCATTTTAGGATAGCACTGCTCACCTATTTAAGGGAAAGGGCTTGAAAAGGGGCATTAAACAGTGCCCGCCCCATAACATCTGGCCAGACTATCGTGGCTGACAGATCATCCTATAATGATTAAAAAAAAATCATTACAGGAGCATGGAACATCTGCACCCTTATAGATGGAGGTGATGCACAAAGGCCTGTGCAAATAGCTTTTGTCTGCAGAGAACTCGCCCACTACAATATTACACTGCAGCACTGAGACCAGACTAGCTGGAGAAATTTCCATCAGTGAGGTAGGAGACGACTATATTTTCTTCTGGAAAGGAAAAACAGAGGATGAAGATAGGATCCACGGAGCTGGATTTGCAATTAGAATGTCTTTCCAGAAGCAACGTCCTGACCTCTCTTTTGGCCTGAATTAATGAATGACTCATGAAACCTCAATGCCCCCTCAATTCTTTATGACGTCATTGTCATTGGTGCCTGTGCGCCTACACTGACCAGCACAGAGGAAAGCAAAGAGCAGTTCTACTAGACTCAATCCTCAGAACTACCACTGCCTATGACAGTCTCATCCTGCTGAGATCTATCAGCCCTAGAGTTGGCAGAGATAGCTCTGGAGAGGTGTGATAGGACAATATGAAGTGGGAAAAATGAACAGTAATGGACTCCTCTTGGATAATTGTGCAGAACAGTCTGCTCATCACGAACACCATGAGTGAACAAAATGATAAATATAAAGCAACATGGGTGCACCCATGGTCCAAACAATGCACCCGATTAACTATGTTATTGCCGAACAACAAGATATCCACAATGTCAGAATTACCAAAGCCATGAGTGCCGCAGAATGCTGGACAGATCGCAGATTGGTAAGAATAGTGCTCAACCTGCATATATTCTGCTCACAGTGTTAGCTTCCAAAGTTCAACAGAATAGCCTTCAACATAGCAAAGCCCAAGCAAACCAACTATCAGGTGCAGTTTCAGCAGTCATTTACTGACAAGACTTTTTCATGCCTACCAGTCACTGGCAACCCAAAAGAAAAATGGAACCAGTTTCAAGATGTGATTATTGACACAGCTAAATCAGTGCTGGGGCCAAGAAAAGGGCACACCAGGATTGGTTCAATGAGAACGGGGGCATTTCTAAATTCCTAGGGTTAGAAGGAATCTTAGGAGGCCATCGAGTCCCACCTCCTGCTCAAAGCAGGACCAACCCATTGATGACTCATTTCCAGCTTCCTGTCCACTGTAACCCCCAGGTGCCTTCTGTAGAACTGTTGCTTAGCCAGTCAGTCCTCAGTCTGTAGCAATGCATGGGATTTTTCTGTCCTATCCTTGCTGAAGCTCGTTGTATTTCTTTTGGCCTAATCCTGTAATTTATCTAGGTCACTGTGTATCCTATCCCTGCCCTTCAGTGTATCCACCACTCACCCCAACTACTGTCATCTGCAAACTGGCTGAGGGTGCAATTCACCTCATCATCCAGACCATTAATGAAGATATTAAACAAAATGCCTGAAGCACTCTGCTTGGCTGCGTCTACACTGGTAAATTAAGTCAACTTAAGCTTGCTTAAATCGACTTAATTTACCCTCGTCTACACTACAGTTTCCTTAAGTCGACTTAAGCAGCTTGCTTAAGTCTACTTAAGGAAAATAAAGTCGACTTAATTAAAATTAAGTCGATTTTATTAAACCTCCTTTCTAGTAGACCTAAGGCTTAAGTCGACTCCCTAGAGTCCCTAGAGTCGACTTAAGCCAGTGTAGACGTGGGGTAGCCCTAAGTCGACTTAAGGCTACCCCAGGGCTGCACCAATGCCCTCCCTGCCGGGGGGGGGCACAGGGGGAGCCTGGCAGGCCCCCGCACAGGCCAGGGCAGAGCCCTGCCCACCCTGCCCCTATGCCCTGCCAGGGTCCCTGTCCCCCTTTGCCCCACTGTACCTAGGTACAATGGGACAAAGGCTGAGCCCCCTGGCATTGGGCAACGGGTGCCCCCCGCCCCCGTGGACCTGCCCTAGGTCACCCTAAGCTGCTAGAAGTCGACCTAGGTGTCCAGTGTGGACGCCCTAGGTCGACTTTTTAAGTTCCCCTTTAAGTCGACTTTATTTTTAAGTGTGGACACACTAAGTCGACTTAGTTAAAGTCGACTTAAATTACCAAGTGTAGACACGGCCCTTGATACTGGCTGCCATGGACAGCAATAACCTGCATTGATTGTGTTTTGATCCCATTGTGAATCAAAGGAATCATCTCTGAGCTGGGTGTACTGTGATGTGAAAGGACATGTCTTGCAGGTCAAGGGCTGAGAACTAGTCCTCTTATTCCAGTGCTGGGATTATTGTGGTTAATGTGACCATCTTGAACTTTTGGACTCAAACTAACCTGTTCAGCTTCCTGAGATCAGAGATGGGCCTCCAGCCTCCGGGGGGAGGGAGGGTTCTGTGTTGAGAAATAGTGGGAGTAGAATCCCTTCCCTCTGTGTTGTGATGGAACATGTTTCATTGCACCTAACTGTAGAGGATGGCGTATTTCTTGTTGCAGGAGGTCTTCATGAGTGGGGTTCCTGAAGAGAAAAAGGGTAGTATGTAAAAGGGATGGAGTACCCCACTCGAATGATCTCTAATACACATTTGTCTGTAGTAATCAATGCCTAAGTACTGTAAAAAGGTGCAAACATTGTCCAAAGATTTGTGGATTGATGGTTATTGGTGCCGAAATGGTGGGGAGGTCTCTCAGACCTTGATCAAGACTTAGAATCATAGAATAATAGGGATGGAAGGGACCTCACGAGGTCATCTAGTCCAACCCCCTGCTAAAAAGCAGGACCACTTCACTTCAAAATGATTGTTTCACCAAAGCTAGTTGTGAAGATGATGTCCATGTCTGAGCTGGTCTCTATCTCAGAGATCTCTGCCTTTTTGTGTGTGTGTCAAATTGGGTGTGTTGACAAGGGAATGAAGACTCCCTAAGTTGGTATGGCTGGTATCTTCTATGCTTGGGAGTTTGCGTGTAGATCCCAAGGGTTCTCAGTATTGTTCCAGAGTCCTTCATCAAGTGAAATACCTTGTCAGTTTTTTTTGTTTGTTTTTAGAAAATAGTTTTTCCTTTTCGAATGAGAGATCCTCTACTTTTACTTGCAGCTCCCTGATGCCCAACAACTGCAGCCATGATGCCCTGTAACTGACCGCAGCTGTTGCCATTGTTCGAGTTACTGTATCTGCAACCTCGAGCCATGCTTGTAGTGTTCTATGGGCAACCAGCTGTCCCTTAGTTACAGGATGGCTATGTTGAGTCCTATATACATTGAGTCCTATTTGTTGGTCTTTAAAAGTACCACAGGACTCCTTTTTTTCTAGGAAAGATGTATGATGTTACATAGATCTGTCAATTTGGCCTATAGCAAAAAAGAGTCATATAAAACATATGCATGATTATGTCAAGTTGTCGGTTTGAAAACAGCATCACAACAAGGAGATCAGGACAAGGCAATTAAAAATATTGCTTTTTCTGTCAAATCAGGATGATCACACTGGGAACTGATAACAGGCCAATTTAAAAATATATTTATTTAATGCTGTTTTCTCTCTCTTCAGTCTTGTCATATTTCCATTTGTTATCTGGTGGGCCTGAAACATATGAATTATTCTCAAGGTAGGACCACAGCCAGCAGTAATGTTTATTTTATTAGGCTTCTCCAAGCAGCCCATGGCAGTAAGCCATTTCCACAGTATGGGGACACTGATCTGCTTCTCTTAAGTAGTCTACTCCATTGCCTCTGTCTTCTGCCTTTCCTAAATTAAAGAGGGTGAAATGTAAAAATGAAAGAAAAGTCTTAGAATTCATTGGGCCTGATTCTTTTCTCACTTACACAGCTTGTATACAATGTAACTCCCACTGACTTCAGTGGACCGTCTCCTGGTTTACTCCAATAGGAGGGATAGCAGAATCAGGCCTCAGCATTGACACTGAGTATTGGATTTTACAGGCCAAAAAAATGACTGATGAATTATGAAAAAGAAAAAATACAGCAAATTCCTCTTTTGGCCACTTTAAAGTTTTCTGCATTTCTTCCAAAAACTGCTTGTGAGCTAACTAGACCCAAGCAGTGCTCTTTTCAGGAGCAATTACTTCAGGTTCACCTTTCTCCAGGCACTGAGCATCATAAGTCTTGTAACAGAACCTAACCCAAATTCTATGGTGAGTTCATCAATACCGAGGCCAGAAGGGACCATTGTGATTATCTAGTCTGACCTGCTGTACAACACAGATCATGTAACATACAGTTCTTAGAACTGATTTTGTAGAAAAATATCCAATCCTAATGTAAAAATTGCCAGAAATGGAGAACCCACCACAGTTCTAGATAAATGGTTCCAACAATTAACTAAAAACAAAAAGGAGCCCAGTGGCACTTTTAAAGACTAACACATTTATTTGTTGCATGAGTTTTCGTGGGAGAAAATCCTACTTCAAGTGGGATTTTCTACCACGAAAGCTCATGCAACAAATAAATGTGTTAGTCTTTAAGGCTATGTTTACACTTACTACAATTAATTCTAATTAGTTAATTCGAACTAACTAATTCGAACTAATTTTAGTTAGTTCGAATTAACTTAATTCGAACTAGCAAAATTTAGTTCAAACTAAGCAAGTGTCATTCACGGCACTTGCTTAGTTCGAATTAGCGATTTGCATTGAGTTCAATGGGCTGGTTAGTTTGAACTAAGCAATTAGTTCGAACTAACATGGCCACATTGGTTAATTCGAACTAAATAGTTCAAATGAACCCTTACTTCGAATAGCCTATTCGAATTTATTAGTTCGTGTTAAGGAAGTCCTTCATTCAAACTAATTGAAGCTTAATGTAGCCATGGCTTTAGTTAGTTCGAATTAAGCTTCCTTAATTTGAACTAACTTGCCAGTGTAGACATAGCCTAAAAGTGCCACCAGACTCCTTGTTTGTTTTGCCAAATTAGACTAACACAGCTCCCCCTTTGGAACTTGTCAACAATTAACTAGCCTCACTTTTAATAATTTCTGCCTTCTTTCCAGTGTGGATTTGTCTAGCTTCAACTTCCATCCTTTGGATCATATAATACCTTTCTCTGCTACATTGAAGAGCCCATTATTAAACATTTGCTTCTCATGCAGCTACTTATAGACTATGATCAACTTACCCTTTAACCTTCTATTTGTTAAAATAAATAGACTGAGTTCTTTGATTTGATTATGATCAGGCATGTTTTTTTAATCTTTAATCATTCTCATGGCTTGTCTCGGAACCCTCTCCAATTTATTAACATTGTTCTTGAATTGTGCACACCAGAACTGGACAGAGTATTATCCAGCAGCAGTCGCACCACCTCTCCACTCCTACTCTTCCTGTTTATGGCCACAGCATCATACTGGGAGCTCATATTAACTGATCCTACTGAAATCAATAGAGGCACAAGAAAGTAACTGAAGAAAATTTTGCTCCTTATTTTTACCTTTCTCACTAGGAAGATGGTGAAGCATTGGAATGGGCTACCTAGGGAGGTGGTAGAATCTCCATCTTTGGAGATTTTTAAGGCCCAGTTAGACAAAACCCTGGCTAGGGTGATTTAGTGGGAGTGGTCCTGCTTTTTAGCAGGGGGTTGGACTAGATGACCTCTTGAGGTCCCTTCCTTCCATCCCTATTATTCTATTCTATTGAAAGAATTCTGCTACAATTGCCCACAGAGTTACACATGGTGGGGACCCTCTCATCTCACCCATGTACAAAAGAGGAGTGAGCTGTCTATAGCAGCTTTCTCCTTTTCCCCAGATCTCATGACGGACAAATAGCTATGAACAATTGGGCCCAAGCCCTACAGAGCCCGGACCATTTGGTATAATCGTGATGCCTCTGCACAACTCACAAACCATCCCATACACACAAGCCTTGAGCATGTTTATCTCCTGTTCTACGCTGCCATTCGTTCCTTTAGCATCTTCTCCTGTATGCTTCTCCCTGTCAGTAGATGTTTGGAACTCCTGGCAGGGGAGCTAATTTTGAAAATAGCAGCAAGGAATACATGCTGGGCAGAACAGTTGTTCCCTCTTCCAAACCCTCCCACCCTCACTGCAAGCCTCTGCAGGCAAGGCGTTAATACACCAGGGCTGGTGACAAATCACTACATGATGGAAAAAACTGCCTTCTCTCTTTTAACTGGCCCCCCAAAGGCTAGTTCTTTGCACTCATTCAAGCTACCCAGTGGGAGGAGCATATAGCTTTTATTACTGTAGATCAGTGAAATCCTTGTGAAAACCCAAATAATCAGTCCACATGAACAAGCGTTGTTGCTATTATCTCTACTAACGTGAACTGGTAAACAAGCAATGCAGCTCTTCACCTGCATTATCTCTTATGAGGGTAACTACTCATGCACAGCAGCTGCTGAGTACTTAAAAGACTGAACTCATTAATTTAAAGTGGGCCTTATAGTAATCAACATTAGTCACACTGGTTTTTGTACAGCATGAGCGATTAATATGAAGTCACACTTGATTCACGCTTTCCAAGTGAACACTGTATTCATGTCATCTCGCCTGCTGTTAAGCAGCCAACATATGCATAGAGCCCTGCAGATGCGCGGGTATCCGCTTCAGATCCGTAGCTAACCGCCCCTGCAGGGGGGCGGATATCTGCAGCGCCATTGTTGCGGATTGGCCACGGCTGCAGATTCTATTTTTATGATCAATCCCTGCTGCTGCTTCTACGATCTACTTCAGCAACAGCACACAAAGGAACAAGGAAGTGCTCCAGCCAATCACAGCTGAGCTCTGATTGGTGGTCTGCCAGCCAATCAGAGTCTCAGTCATAACAGGCTGGGGCTTGGAGACACACCACTCACAATCAGTTAGCATGCTGGCCTTTGATTGGCTCATTCCCCATGCCTTCCCTGCCCACTTCTTCATTTTCTTGTTTGCTCTTCGTATGTCATGCTGTCAATCAGAAATTTCATCGGTGGCCAAGGAAATCTGATTGACAGCACAGCATGCAAATTGCAAAGAAGAAAAGGAAAAAATGGGTGGGACCCATGTGGCGAATGAGCCAATCAAATGCTAAAATGCTGACCATGAGCCCAAGCTCGGTTGCAGATGTGGTTCTGGATCCAGATAAAACATGGCATGCGGATTGCAGATCGGATAAAGATTAACATTGGGCGGTTGCGGTTTGGTTCCGGTTCCACATTTTTGTATCCACGCAGAGCTCTACATATGCATGTATGGTTTTATAAAGGGTATGTGATGAAACTTTGTTTCAGTGGGCATGGCCTTTGTACATGTTCCATGACATACACATTTAAAGAAAATTGCCAGCTTCCTGCCAGAAATACATTTCTGCCAAGTACATTCTGCCTTAAAACAAATGCAGTTATAACTTGGTGTTCTAGCATGCACTCACTCCCCAGGGCACACCCTGATGTCAGGTTGTAGAGACTCCAGCACTTGCTAATCTTCCTGGTTCCACAATAGTTTGCTGTTAATGCGGCCTGGCCCTCCACTCAAGTCAGCTCTCACAGTCCAGACCTCTTCTGCCGCAAACAGAAAACAAATCTCAACTCAGAATAGCCAGTTGGCCATTAAATCCCGTAGTATAAACACTAGCCTTCCGAGAGACCTATGGCCAGTGTTATCAAGATTAGGTCCCTCACTGAGACAGGTTGCTTAGACAAGAACAAGATTTCCCTTGGGTTCACCCAGAACTGGCACCTATTAAAAGCATTCTGCCCTGATGAGCTCTAATTGGCCTTCACCTATTCCTGGCCCTACTAGATGCCGGAGGACTAACTCTCACTGGTTCGGCCTGCAGCTGATTATGGGAGGCCTCTCTAGACAACCCTTCGAGGTCTGAACTCACTGGTCCTCCCTTCCAACCGGGCTCCTTAGGGCAAGGCGAGCCAAGGCAGTGGGGCCTGAAGCAGGGAACAGTCAATGCCTGTATACCCCAACACACTTAGAAACAAGGCATATAATACAGGTACCATAAAAATACCATAACTGTTTTTTAGCACAGAACTGTCTGTGCCTGGGAGAGAAAGCACACACCTATTTTGCACACAAGTTAAACTCATGAGGGCTTGGATGACTGATTATTCAGCTGTAACACTGTAAACATGGATTTTTATTCCATGCCAAAGAAGCAAGCAAAAGGCCATGTTTATACAAATCTTGCATAATATATTGCATATCAATGTAGGATTTTAATTCAAGCCCTAAATTATCAGGAAAAAAGAGAGAAACCTCATGGCCATATAGATACAGGTTCTTAATAACCCAAATCTTCCCTACAGCTACACTAAATCTTTCCCTTATAAAACCTACAAAGCCAAATGTTTCTGGTATTCATAGTGTGGACCACCCTTATAGTTAATAAATATTGAGGGGCAGAGGAAATCTACAAGAAAGAAGACAGACACATGAATGCTCAAAATCCACTGCATCCATCATCTTTTGAAAGAGTAATCTATAAATACAAAGTGAATTACCAGAGCATAAAGCAGTTTAGGGGACTTATTGAACCATATTAAAAGTGACTTGAATACTAATATTGCCTATATATGACTATTTATATCAAAAATTTGAGGGTAGTGTATCAATGTCATATGCACTGCATTATTTCATGAAAAGATGCTCTCGGTTTAAGCTCTTAATTTATTTTCATATTGTATTTAATTTGATATCAATTCTATATTGTCTCTTCTTGGATTTGATTCTATAAGGTCTTGAGTGCCCTCAACTCCCAGAAAAGCTACTGAGAGTTGCAGATGCTCACTGCTTCTCAAAATTTGTCTCTGAGTTTGTATGTTTATCTGCGTTTCTATATTTGTGGCGTTATGTGACATGACAGCATTTGTACGCTGTGTGTTTGTTGTCTTCACCAAAAATCAATTCAAAAGAAGCAAAGTTATCAATAACATTCTATATGTAGTGCATAATATAATAAACTTTAAACCATAACAATGTGAACAAGAAATAAGTAAAATACACAGTTCCAAAAACCAGGGTTAAATCTGACAGATGGATGAGCTAAACCAAACCATATGTTGGCTATTTTTTTAATCTTTTCAGGGAAAAAATGATATGATGGAAAGACGACAAAAATCAGAATGAGTGAGGACTCGTTTTTTTCCTGTCTCAGCACAAAAGAACATAGGAAATGCCACAACAGAACAGACCATTTTGGGCTGTCAAATCCAATATCCTGCCTCTGATATACTTGATATTGCTTCAGAGGAAAAACTCCATAACACTCTTCTCTATTGTTCAGTGCCATGCTATAGAAGGTGAAGGAATTCCTTTTTGACTCAAGACGGTCATCAGTTTATGCTCTCAAGCATGATTTTCAGTCTAGCTAGTGTGACTTCAAATATCATTTCTCTTCTTACAAATACCTAACCCCTTTAAAGCTTGCTAAACTATTTGCCTTAATGAGCTATAGCAGTGAATTTCACAAATTAAATATACTTTGTATATAAATTCAGGCAGCAATCAGATAGATAAAAGGTTAATATGGCAAACCCATATGTGTACAGATGTGGTCTCCTCATCTCAAAAAAGATATTCTAGCACTAGAAAAGGTTCAGAGGAGGGCAACTAAAATGATTAGGGGTTTGGAGAGTGCCTCGTATGAGGAACGATTGAAAAGGCTGGGCCTCTTCAGCTTGGAAAAGAGGAGACTGAGGGGGGACATGATAGAAGTATATAAAATTATGACTGATGTGGAAAAAGTGGACAAGGAAAAGTTGTTTAAATACTCCCATAATACAAGAACCAGGGGTCACCAAATGAAACTGATAGGTAGCAGGTTCAAAACAAATAAAAGGAAGTTCTTCTTCACACAACGCACAGTCAACTTGTGGAACTCCTTACCTGAGGAGGTTGTGAAGGCTGGGACTATAACAATATTTAAAAGGGAACTGGATAAGTTCATGGTGGCTAAGTCCATAAATGGCTATTAGCCAGAAAGGGGTTAAGAATGGTGTCCCTAGCCTCTGTTTATCAGAGGATGGAGATGGATGGCAGGAGAGTGATCACTTGATCATTGCCTGTTAGGTTCACTCCCTCTGGGGCACCTGGGCACTGGCCACTGTCGGTAGACAGATACTGGGCTAGATGGACCTCTGGTCTGACCCAGTACGGCCTTTCTTATGTTCTTATGTTCTTAACCCACCAGTTCTTTCTAAGAGTGAAATGCTCTAAAATATTGAGGGTAAAATGAAAATAACTTCTTTCCAGATTGACAACTCTACTGTATAACTTACAATAGATATTGTACTGAGTGTATGATAAAAATGGATGTAAACCACATTCTAAAGAAATCAAGGGCAACTTAATTGCATTATAGAAAGATCAACTGTGAAGCATTAAAATGCCACCATTGAATAGACAAAAGCATCTAATGCTATTTAGAGTTCCTACCAATTATTATGTTTTTTTAAATAATCTAAACAATAATAATTATTTAGTCCTCAAGTTGATACCAGTGAAGTAGTTTCAAAACTCTGTGGGTTAAATGAGGGCTAACAGACAATAAAAGGGATGGTACAATGTCTCTTGATACAGTATACAAGTTGAAATAAAACTACTGATACACCAAAATAGTTGTGGTGTCAAAATAGGACTATAATTATTCAAATAGCATCTTAACCGCTGCAAAGAAAACTCTTAGCTTTAACATAATTACATGAACAAAGCACAGATTGCCCACATACAATAGTAAAACAAGATAAGCTGCCACTTTTCGTAGATGCTCTCATTTGCTGGTATATAAGTTAATGAAATGCTCTGAAAGGATAGAGTTCATTAGCAGAAATGTCGCACAGAGCTGTTAGGTCTTCTTTCACTTAATGGTAATAAGTTCATTGGCCATTTCTATACTTTGTTAAACAATGCACTTGAAAACAAAAACCTGTTGTTCTAAAGTAAATGAATCACAGATATAACTGAGGAACTTAGTATTTATTGCTCAATGCAGTTTCGTATATCCAGGAAAACATTCCCAACAACAGTGTCTATACCTAATGCACTGTGCTGTACTGTATGTAGGTAAGGAGGAGAAGTAATTCCTTCTGGTCCATCTGGCAACTCTCTTGGGCCCTGAAGGGACTTTGATTCCATCTAGCTTTTTGTAACATGTATAAATAGAATATCAGGTGCACAATTATCCATCCAACTGTTAAATTTAGTCCAGGCCTTAACTGTTCTGACTATATAAACTGGAACACTTTCTTTAATAGTTGCCCTCTGCTTCTCTTGAAGATTGAGTAATTTCACTATGTGACTTTTATTCATAAAATGAAATCAACTACATGGTATAAAACTTGGAGTTGGACCGTTCCCTATCAGACAGTTGTAACAAATGACAACTAAAGGAGAGCTCATTCATTCCTGCCTTTTAGCTGCATTCTGCATCTGAGAATTCAATAAAAAGCTGTCTGGGGGGCAATGTACAGATATACTGCTGAGCAAATTGTGTCTTTGGCAAAACAATCCATTTCCTGCAATGGCCCATCCTTCAGCTGAAGGGTGTACTCTCTAGAGCAGTGGTTCTCAATCACTATGTCGGGACACATTACTGTGTCGCCACACAGCAGTGTGTGTTGCAGACAGCCAGGGTGGGAGATGGATTTGGCCAGGGGCTGGTATGTCCTGTAGGGTCACCCACACCACCAAGCATGTCACGACTCATGAAAGATTGAGAACCACTGATCTAAAGGTCTGTGTCTTGTTAAATTCTTAGTGCTCCTGGTGGGCTGAATAATTAACGAAGCTGAAATTTGGCTCTCACTCTGATCATCTGGGTGGATCCTTGGAAAGTCTGACAATATGCAGGTCTCAACTGTGCCTTTTAGGACTGTGCTCCACGTTGGAGGATTACAAAATTATTCAGTGCCCAATACCTCCTGGAGTAGAACACATTATCTTTATGGTTCACTCAACTGCAAGTTGCAGTGTATGTTCTTCTCTGCACCCAGATAAGCTGAAAATAGTGGAGAGGAAACAAAGACATGGATCTACTCCCTCACTATCCTTCCCTGGCACTTGCAAGTGGCTAGCTCCACTTTGGGTGCTGAGTTCTTGTTCTCAGGAGAATATAAGACTGCTTGGCCAATGAATTGGAGTGCCGGGGGGGAGGGGCTGTGCCTTTATCCCTTCTTAAGCAACTCCCTTGACCATGATTGTTCTCTGTGCAGAAGTGGGATTCCACAGTATGGAATCAGGAAACTGACCAAAACCAGATCTGCACTAATTTGCTCATTTCCCTTGTGGTTTGGGGAGCTGGGAACATACTGTAAAAGGTGGCCAAGCCACGTTCCCTCCAGAAATCCACAGATCTGGAGCCCACAGAATCCCTATAGAGGGGTTTAGGGAGAAGGGGAAAAGTTCTGTGGAATTAGAGCAAGTCTACACTTAAAATGCTGCATCAGCACAGCTGTAGTGCTTAAGTAAAGACGCATCTATGCCAACAAGAAAGCTTCTCCCATCAGTGTAGTTAACCCACCGCCCTGAGAGTAGTAGCTATGTAAACAGCCTATAAAGGGGGTTAGATCAGTATAATTGTGTCACTTAGGGGTGTGGATTTTTCACACACATAAGCAACCTATTTATACAGATATAGACCTGCTGCAGACCTGGCTGGATTTTCTTCCTTTTCCATGCCTCTCTGGCCAAATCTTGATTCCAGCTCCCCTCTACTTACAAAAGTAAAGGTCAGAATAGGGCCCTTAGAAAGAAAAGTATTATTATTTTAAATTAATAGGAAAGGACACATTTTCTAGTTGCTGGAAACGGATATAAATTCTGGTCTGAAAGCTCCGGGAAAACAGGTCTGGAAAATACAGCCATGAATGTATGTATTTACAGTACTTTTAATCTGAGAGCATGTTACAAATAAAAATAAGACAAAATGATATTTGTCGCTATGTGTCTCTGATGGCTGCAGTACTAACCACAGAGACAAAATATGTGCAATACTACTCTAAACTAAAAATCAGGACTTTTATCTGAAATGACATTTACATACACTATTGTGATTAAGTCTCTGGAGTTACTTTTTTACTGCCATTTGTCTCATAGAGATGTCACTTCTTTCCACAATTCAAAGCTCTATCTTTGTTGTAGAAATCTTTTAATAAAACCCACAATTCTACCAGAAAAAAACATTTCAGGAGCCACATGATAGGGATGCCTATTATAAAGGTTGCCGACACTCTTAATTATGGCATTTCCTAACTTTAGTGTTTGACTTTGCATCCCTAATAAAGTTCTTTTAAGATAGCTTTTTGTGTGTGATGCTGCCTTCCTGTATGTACATAGCATAAGGACTGGGGATTAGTTTTGGTTACTAGGTTACACACTAGTAAAGGAGATGGACTGAGATATTAATCTCAGATATACCAGAATGTTATCTGCCCAGAACCAGCACCTGAGATGGTACAGAAAGGCTGCTGAGATTCAAGAGTGGCTTTGCCCACTGTTCCATGATGCTCATACATGTAGGTACTAATGATAATGCCAGGTCTGACCTGAGCAGATTACCTATGACTACAGGGCTCTGGGAGCAAAGATGAAGAGGTTGGAGTGCAGATGTTCTTGCCCATCCTCCTGGTTGAAGATAAGGGTCTAGACAGGGACACACACATCCTGGAGATGAATGCATGGCTGCACAGATGATGGAAAGAGGAGGGTTTAGTCTCCTTAATCAAGGGATGCTGTTCTGGGAAGGACTGCTGGGAAGAGATGGTGTCAATATGACCAGGAAAAAGAAGAACATCTTTTCACACAGACCTGCTAATCTAAGGTTAGATTCAATGAAGGCAGGTGACAAAACCCAACAGTAAGTACAAAAAGCTGACCTTAACTGAGGGCTAAATATGCGTGTGCGGGGAGACAGAGCATAGAAAATTACAAGGGGAACAAGAGGCATAAGAGTGGGTGTAACAAGGGGACATGGCCTCCCTCAGAGACAGACTGGGAAGGATGGCTTGCCCCCGAATGGGCAGAGTCAGAGCCTTCCGGTCCATCAGACTGGAAGTCAAGGGGGTGGAGCAGGAAGTATAAAGGGAGAGCTTGGGAGATCAGGCTGTGCTGCAGGGGTGTTGCTGCCCCCCAAAAACATTCGGGCACACAGCCCCCACCCATCCTCACCCCCTAGCAGCCCCGGGCCCAATCTCGCCCCAGAGCTGATCCGACCACCCTGCCAGTGCCCTGAGCTGGGCCAGAGCAGGCCGGGCTGCACCACTGGTGAGGCCACATCTGGAATATTATGTCCAGTTCTAGGCGCACACTTTAGGAAAAATGTGGACAAACTGGAAAGTCCAAGAGCAATAAAAATTATTTTAAAAAATTAGAAAACCACCCCTATGAGGAATGGTTAAGAGAAAAACTGGGCATGTTTAGTCTTTAGAAAGTGTTACAGTGTGACCTAGCCCAAAAAAAGGGTTGGGCCAAGAGAAATGATAAGTACAGAGTCCTGCACTGCAGATGGAAGAATTCCATGCACTGCTACAGACCGGGGACCAACTGGGTAGGCCAGCAGTTCTGCAGAAAGGAATTGGGGGTTACAGTGGATAAGAAGCTGGACTGGTGTGCCCTTACTTCCAACAAGACTAACAGCATATGTGACTGCATTAGGAGGGGCATTACGAGCAGATTAAAAGAAGTGATTATTCCCCTCTATTCGGCATTAGAGAGGCCCCCTCACTACAGAAAGTATCTGGACAAATTGGAGAGAACCCAGCAGAGGGCAACGGAAATTATGAGGGGGTTGCAGTGTATGACTAAGGAGTGCTGGGAGAAGTAGTCTTGTTTAATCGGCAATAGAGAAGAGTGAGGGGGGATGTGGTAGATGTTTTTAATGATCAGAGTGGGGGCTGGGTGTGGGTCCAGGGAGGATAAAGCTAAGCATTTTACAGTAGACAAATTGCAACAGTCAGATAAGGGAATCTCAAATGGAAGAGATGAGTCTGAAAAGGCTCAGGCCAAGCTAATTCAGAACAACATAGTACAGAACAGACTGAAAAATGGTCGTTACAACTGAAGTGGAGCTTTCCGCAGCAGGGGAGGCCACTTGGTATATATTAACTGGCAGGCTGCTCCAAGCTGAACAGATGCTCTCAAATAACTCTGAGTCAGGAGTGGGTGAAGAAAATTACAGTAATAATCCCATGAATACTCAATCACGATACATCAGTAGTAGGGCCTTTAAAGAAGCCTGTTTTTAATATCACACCAAATATTCTGCTGCACACTGAATAATCTAAATTAAGTCAATTCACTTACCAACATAATACAGCTATTATGAATTCACCCTGTGTTGTGCTTAGGGTCTTTTCGTCAGGACAAAAAACACGGAGTCCCTATGTCGGTATTTCCTATTGTAAATTAAGGTAAAAATGTGTTAATCCTGTTGAAGTGAATTGGATTAAATTCAGATCATAGTAGGAATGTACCAAAAGATAAGACAGACATCAATTTGCATTTTTTCTAGAAAACTATTATTTGAGCAGTTACTAAAAGCAAAACATGCACATTTTCGGAATTCTAGTCAATGTATACTGTATAGTGGCCTCACTTTCAATCCTGACGTTGTACGTCATTGTCATGAAGAATCAGTAATACCTGAAGAACAATTCAAATATAGCAATAAAGCTAGCAATTAAAGAAAACAATAAGAGTGGCTTCAAAGGAGTAGCTGTGTCAGTCTAGTTCAGCAAAACAAACAAGGAGTGTGGTAGCACTTTTAAAGACTAACAAATTTATTTAACACAGGAGCTTTCATGGGAGAAAATCCCACTTCATCAGACACTTGAAGATGGAGAACTGACAGAATGGGAGGAAAATAAATGCAGGGGAGTGTAAGTCATGGGATCAGGTCAGGCTGTTACAGCAAATCAAAGCAGTTGTTTAGATTCAAACAGTGTTGAACAGCATATTAGAATGAGGGGAGGTAAAAAAAAAAAAGGCAAAATCACCTGTTGTAATAAGAAAACCAACCGAAAACTCTATTTAACTCTAAGGCAATGGTGTCAAATCTGCATATGAATTCCAACTCTGCAGTTTCTCTTTGACGCTTTGATTTGTAATCCATTTGCGTAAGTACAGTTATTAACAAATCATCAATGGAGTGAGCAGGGAGATTGAAGTGTTCGCCTATTGGTTTTTGAATGTTCTTATTTCTGATGTCAGATTTGGGTCCATTTATTCTTTTAAGCAGACTGTCCTGTTTGTCCAGTTTATACAGCAGATGGACTTTGCTGGCACATGATGGCATAAATCACATCTGTGAATGAGTAGGGGTTAAGAAAAATCTTTGGGTTCAGCTAGCCCTCCCCCACAATACCTGCAGCCAATGCCAGATGTGGAGGGGGGAGGGGAAGGAAAGGGAAGTGACTGGGGAGGACGTAGGAGCTTGCTGTCTGTGGCTATGGCTACACTTAGGAATTTAGGTCGACCTTACTAAGTCAACTTAGAGTCCACACAGGACTCTATCTAAGTGGACTGGTTAGGTCCAGGGGGAGGTGAGGCTCCTTTGGAGCCTCGGCTCCCCAGGCTAGCAGGGCTCGTCCTGGGGAGAGCCAGCCCCACACAGGGCTGGCTCTCCCTGAGACACCAAGCCCTGAAGCGGTCTGGGGGAGAAGGGAACCTTGCGCTCCCTTCTAGCCGGGACCGGGGAGCCACGGGCTACCTTTTCCCTGGGACCACTCGGGTCCCAGGCAGAAAGGAGCCACAGGGCTCCCTTTGGCCAGGACCGCTGGGGTCCTGTCCAGAAGGGAGCCCCGCACTCCCTTGTCCCTAGGACGTGAGCAGTCCCGGGGAGAAGCAAACCAGGACGAGCTGCTAGCAGCTTGCTGGTCTTGGGGAGAACCAGCCCTGCGCGGACTGGGTCTCCCCAGGACAAGCTGCTAGTCACTTCCTGGGGAGAAGGGAGCAGGGTCTCCCTTTTTCCCCTGCCCAAAGTCGACTTTTCTCCTAAGTCGACTTAGGGTGTCCACACTAGCTTAAGTTGACTTAAGAAGTCGACTTAAGCCTTAAGTCGACTTAAAATGAGGTCTTATTAAGTTGACTTAAGGAGCAGCTTAAGTTGACCTAAGGAATCTTCAGTGTAGATGCAGAGTAAATTAAGTCTGCTTAAGTCGACTTAATTTACTAGTGTAGATGCACCCTGTGCGTCTGCAGGGATGGATAAGTGATCAGCCAATGCATCCACTTAAGGCAAGTAAGGATCCCTGGGTCATGGGGATTCTGCAAATAAGCCCTGGCAGCTGGGACAACTGATTAGGTGAGACCCAGTAAACTGAAGTAGGAGGGTCATGCCCCAAACTAGAGATTTGTAGGAAGTAGCTCAGGGAAGTGGGTTTTGACTCTGTTCTTGGAAGGAGACCATCTATACTGTGTAGGGGTGATCTACACAGTGCCCTAGGATACGTCCCCTTAACACAGAGGCTCCCAAACGTTTCTGCATCATGCCTCCTTTCTGACTTTTGAGAAACCCTCATGCCTCCCAACCTCTCCTTTACCATCATCCAATTCCCTTTTAACAAATTCAATTCATAATTGTACAATTAAAAATAACCAAATATGTTTTGATGCAAAAATTTTTTGCTATAAAAATTTCACAGCCTCGTGCCCCCCTTGGATTTTCTTCATGCCCCCCAGTTTGGGAACCACTGCCTTACCACTACTGTAGGCCTTTCATAGTGAAAGACCAGTGATCTAGCTGTTAGGCTGCCTAAGCATGAAAGACTATCACAGGTCTAAATCAGATGAAAATGACAATTGAACTAGGGACAATTCTATAGCAATCACTATTATAAGCATCTTCATGCCTAAGAAGTATGACAGGTTACTCATTCAACTCTGGGGGCAAGTTTTATGATTCATAGAATCTTAGGGCTGGAAGGGACCTCATGAGGTCATCTAGTCCAACCCCTGCTAAAAGCAGGACCACTCCCACTAAATCATCCCAGCCAGGGGTTTGTCTAACTGAACTTTAATTATCCCCAAAGACGGAGATTCCACCACCTCCCTAGGTAACCCGTTCCAGTGCTTCACCACCCTCCTAATGAGAAGTATTTCCTAGTATCCAACCTCGACCTCCCCAGCTGTAATTTGAAACCACTGCTCCTTGTTCTGTCCTCTGTCACCACCAAGAACAGCCAAGCTCCCTCCTCTTTGGAGCACCCCTTCAAGTAGCTGAAGGTTGCTATCAAATCCCCCCTTAGTCTTCTCTTCTGTAGACTAAATAAGCGTAGTTCCTTCAGTCTCTCCTCATAAGTCATGTGCCCCAACCCCCTAATAATTTTCATTGTCCTCCGCTGGACTCTTTCTAATTTGTCCACATCCTTTCTGTGGTGGGGAGCCCAAAACTGGACACAGTATTCCAGATGCTGCCTCATCAGTGCTAAATAGAGGGGAATAATCACATCCCTTGATCTGCTGGAAACACTCCTATTGATGCTGCCCAATATGCCATTGTCCTTTTTGGCAACAAGCGCACACTGTTGGCTCATATCCAGCTTCCCGTCCACCATAACCCCCAGGTCCTTTTCTACAGTGCTGCTACTTAGCTGATCAGTCCCCAGCCTGTAGCAGTGCATGGGATTTTTCCGTCCTAAGTGCAGGACTTTGGAACTTGTTGAACCGCATGAGATTTCTTTTGGCCCAGTTTTCCAATTTGTCTAAGTCTCCCTAGATACTGTCCCTGCCCTCCAGCGTATCTACCATTCTTCCCAGCTTGGTGTCACCCACGAACTTACTAGGCATGCAATCTATCCCATCATCCAGATTATTAATGAAGATGTTGAACAGAACCGGCCTCAGGATCGACCCCTGGGGCACTCCACTCATTACTGGTTGCCAGCTAAACATTGAGCCATTGATTCCTACCCGCTGAGCCCACCAGTTTTCTATCCACCTTACAGTCCACTCATCCAACCCATACTTCCTTAACTTGCCGATGAGAATGCTGTGGGAAACCGTATCAAAAGCCTTGCTAAAGTTGAGGTATATCACGTCAACAGCTCATCCCACATCCACAAATCCAGTCATCTCATCATAGAAGGCAAACAGGTTGGTCAGGCATGATTTGCCCTTGGTGAATCCAAGGTGGTTACTTGCTGATTTTTATAGTGATTAACTATAATTTTTGAGTGCCACAGTTCCTAGAGCAAAGGGGAGGTGCCTTTTTGGTATAAAGTAGTAGAAATCTAAACAAATATATATTACAAATATTTTCCCCCTCTCAATTATCACACTCATTGTGGTTGGCAAATGGCTAACAGGCCAATTTTGTCCTGAGGAGGCAAGGAGCTGATCCCCCACACCTGTTTACTCCACTTACCTGCTTAACCTCAGGCTTTTCTGCAGTCTGAAGTGTTTGTGGAATTTCTCAGGACTTCAGGCACTGCAATCCTGTCATGCAAGTTTCAGATTCTTTTATGAGAGTTGTGTGCAATGAATTTTAACATCACTTCAGCATAAACCACATAGAGTTCCACTACCTCCTGTCTCCCCAAATCAGCCTAACAATTCTTTTGTTACTAACATCTTCTCTTTTGTCCTAGCTCTCTACACTCTTTGTTATTTAATAAACTATCCATTTTAGCATTAGCTAAACATTAGCATAACTTCTAAAAATATCAGAAATTGGAAACGATACAAAGGGCAACAAAATGATTAATGGTATGGAGGAACAGCTTCTATATAAAGAGAGATGAAAAATACTGAGACTTTTCAACATGGAAAACAATACTGAGGGGACAGGATAGATATCCATAAAATCATGAATAGTGTAGAGAAGTGAGTAAAGAAATGTTATTTACCTCTTTACATTGCACAAGAACCAAGGATCTCCCAATGAAGTTAATAGATAGCAGCTTTCAACCAAAGGAAGTACTTCTTTGCACAATCACCCTGTGGAACTCATTGCCAGAGGATATTTTGAAGACCAAAACTGTAAGGGGTTTCAAAAACAAATTGGATACCTGGATGATGAATATGCTTGTCATGGCTACTAACCAAGATGGTCAGGGATGCAACGCCATGTGTGGAGTGACCCTAGCCTCTCAGTGGCAGAAGCTGAGAGGGAAAAGACATAGGATGGATCACTCGGCTCATACCTACACTGACAGCAGCAATCGCCACTATTTAGTCAATTTTTCCACATTGACTTGAGCAGTTAGTGGTTTTCAACCTTTTGTGGGCTGTGATGTGTCCCTACAGGATACACCTGCTCCCCACTCTCCCCAGGCCAAATCCAGCCACCTGCCTCTGTGCGATGCACTGGCTGCCGTGCGCTGGTGACCCACCCGTCTCCTGCCGCGGTGGCTGGGAACTGCTGAGTAAGACGTAGAAAGTGACTTAATAAAACCACCCCCGGCAGCGGCACAGGAACGCGGGCTGGTGCCGCACAGCGACGGGGGTGAGAGTTGATGGGAGTTATGCAAATTACTGTGTAGCTGTAACTAGTGCGGCCCGGCCCTCCCCTGCCCTCTGCTTTGGGGGCGAGCTCGGGGCGGGCGAGAACATGCAGCGAGGGGCCGGGCCGGGCCGGGCCGGGCGGGGAGCGGGGGCGGCGGGAAGTGAAGGGCCGGGGGCGAGGAAAAGCGGCTGGGGGGGGATGGGGCTGGCGAGACTGGCCCAGGCCCGAGGAGGCCTCTCGGTACCCGCAGCCCGGGACGGC
>ML685770.1:26884376-26914625 GCA_007922175.1 Pelusios castaneus
CCCCAGCTGGCATACTGCACCTCTCAAACTTCTGAAAATTCTTTTGTGGCTCAGAGGATCAGTAAGTTTGGCCACACTTGTAATAATACATACAAATCAAAATGTGGGATAACACCTCCTCCCCTTGAAGAGCTGTAATTAAAAGGCACAGGTACAATATTTATGTGAGAGAAGCTTGAGCCACAATATTTGGATGAGGATTGAAAATTGTCCCTGCAAATTGGTGTTCAGCTCTGCATTTTGGTTTGAGCTCCTCTCTAATTAAGTAAGGTACTGTATGATGCTGATAACAGGCAAGGAGTGAGGTGTGGAGGTTGTTAGTTTTTAGCTCCATGCTTATGAAATGCTGGATTTATACTATTCCTAGAAATCATATTAATTGATGGGAGTGACAACCCACCCCTATTATATTCTGTTGCCTGGGCCAGAATTATTCTCTGCAGTGTAGTCTTTGGTGCTTTATCCTAGTGTGAATGATGAGCCCAGGTTTAGTGAGGCCTCTCAATGATATAAATCTGATTAGTGAAACTTAGTGTAGATTTGTATCATATGAATGCCACCAAGCTATTTTGTTTAATAAAATGTTTTATTTGCCAGAAAGTACAGTAACACTTGTGTAAAAGTTTGAGTACTTTGTAGAAAAAAGAGACTTTCATTTGATTACTGATATTGGTGTTTGGGCTCATAGGTCACATGTACTGCAAACAATTGTCCTTAGCTCTAACTTATGTGAAAATGAAACACATATTTAATCTACCCTGCAGTTTTCTTTAAAGACTTTTTAAAAACTTTGGTTTTGTTTTGAAATATTGATAATCTACGAGTGGTTTGGGTTTTTTTTTTTTTTTTTTTACCATCTATTATGTTAACTTGTATTTTGAAAAAATACATGGCAGTGTGATAGATCTTGTTTTAAATATCCAGTGTATAGACTTCATTTGTCTAGAAGATGCAAAAACCCTTCATCTATGATTAACGGCTTTCTCTGTTGTGCTCCAGCCTATCATAAATCAGCATTAGCTTTAGGCCTGTGATGCTGACTTACATGTATTAACAATTGTAGACATAATTGTCCCTTCCCTGCCAAAAGTCATGTATGTGTATCATTTTTCAACACAAATTAGTATTAGGTACAAATTGACTTTGTAGCATATCCTCAAAAAATGCTGTTTACTAAATCATAGAACTCCAATCTTGCAAACACATGCACGTAACTTTACTCCTGTGTATAGCCCTGTGGAAGGCAATGGGATGCTCGTATGAGTCAAGTTAAGCACGTACATAAGTGTTTACAGGATTGGAGCATAAGTTAGTACTCCTTAAACAAGTATTGTTTTTAAATCATGGAAAAATACAATAAAGCTTCACTTTTACTCTCTCCGTATGTTCACTTGCCAATGCCCAGTTGTGGATGGATGGAGTTATACAAGAAAAATAGTTGAGAGGAGCCAGTGAGATATGGCGTCCATTTCTTGCACATAAATGTAGTGATAGATCATAAAACTAAGGTTATGTAACAACTGTTCTGATGAAAATACTGTTGGTGCTGGATGGAGTTATATTTGTGTGTAAAATGGAGAGCGACAGATGAGGGAGTGAGGCACCCAAAAGTATATTCTATTACGTTGGCGGGAGAGAGTGTGGCTGTGACAGCAGAGCTGCAGAAGGTTCCCTGCTCTGCAGTAAGGCCTGTTAGATCCGATCCCTGCAGTCACAAAATGCGAGTGGGCAAGTCTGTGGTCCAGTAGGGTAAAGCAAAGATCCCCAGCCCCTGGCTGTGCGGGAGGCTACAAACTGCTCAATATCTCCTACACTTTTGATGATCCAGTCTTCTGATTATCCAAATAAAATCCATGTCTCTCCCATGTTATTCAGATCAATAGGAGTTTACTGTACTTTGTTTTCCACTGTGGGGGAAAATGTCGGTATACAGGTAGGCAGATGCATGATACTAAAAGTGCATGTGTAGCCTGATTTTTTTTTTTTTTTATGATTTGGAATTTGGATTTGGATTTCCAATAAATCTTACCAGGGAATTTTTGCCTGTATCCAACCACAGATAATTTTAAAACGAGGAACCCCCTGGGATGCCCAACAGGCATTGTTACCTGGATACTTTTAAAGTATTTTATAAAAACCTTTTATTGCAACAAGCATAAATGAGAAGCAGAGAATTGATATAAGGTTAAATGAGCAAATTAATGGCCAAATTACAATCAACTTCTATTTTGATATATACAAGAAATATTGTTGTTTAAACTATACCAAGAATTACATTAGATACCTCAGGTTAATATACTCATACCTGTCCACCAACTTGGTCAAGAGAGAAAGAGAGATCCTGTTCCTTGACTTGACAGTTGTGGTGGAATGCTTGGCAATATTAAATAACTATAGCTAATATAAACAGAGTCCTGGGGCACTTTTAAAGACTAACAGATTTATTTATCATATGAGCTTTTGTGGGAGAAAATCCCACTTCATCAGATGCTTTGAAGAAGCTAACATATACTGAGCGTTTAAGCAAAATCTAACCGGCTAGTAGGAAGAGAGAGATCGGTCTGTCAGTGTTCCTTAAGCTAAAAGCTGATAGCTAACTAGATAGTTAGAAAAGTTAAAAAGCCTTGAAAGCTAGAAGCTATCCCCACCAGTAGGGTTGGTCCCTTTATACCCTGTTTAGCATGGGTCAGTTTGGATCCTCCTTCTATTCCCAAATATGGGGCCTTCACCCCCAAAATTGTAGGATTGTAGAAATCCATTCTATTGATTAATAGGTTTGTGCGTATGATTGCATCTCCTTACAGAATGTTCTTCTGTCTTTCCCTTTATTATTTTTAGATATTCCTGTGAGTTTTTTGGTTTTCGTTTAGATATTTAGCGTCCAAACTGGCAAGTCTCTGGTTATTTCTCTGTCTGCTGACCTGGGTTTCATGATCAAAATATAGCCCTCTGAATCTTTGCATCGCTGCTCATCGAACTAACAGACCTACCTGTGTCAACATATCTAATATTAGCTTATCTTCTAAGCCAGGGATTCTCAACCTTTTCAGGGTTGCGCTTCCCAGCTGTGCATGACACACCAAGCACCCCCAAAGCTAAGGCTCCCCTCACCCTGCTTTGGGGCTGAGCAGGGCGGGGAGGAGCCAGTGTAGTGCCAAAAACCATGTTTTGGCAGGTTTTGTTACTTTGTTTGGACAGCAACAAAATCTGCCGAAACACGGTTTTCGGCGCTATACAGTGTGCTGCCGCTTCCAGCGTCCGCCCCCTCTTCTCCCTGCCCCCGATTCAGCCTGGGACTGGAGCAGGAGAAGGGAAGCTGGCGGCAGTGCGGTTCTGTGATGCCAGTTTTTGGCAACACACCTCCCTGCTCTTTGCAACACACTTTTGTGCCACGACACAGCAATTAAGAACTGCTGTTCTAGGCGTCTATGCAACTTATGACTTATGCTAAGTATGTAAACTTACCATCTATAATGACAAGACTCCTTAACCCTATAAAGAAAAATATATGTGGATGAATACATGCATGCAAGCCAAGAATAGGTTATGCTAGGGGCTACCCATGCTGTAAGATAATAAAGTAAGAATTTTGATCCCTGGCTGAAAAATGAGAGAATGCTACATTTTTAACAGCATCTTATAAAGATATCATAATATACTCATTTATTTGCTGAAAAGTTAAAAACTGAAGGACTTCAAATTGCAAGGTGCTGTAGGTTTTTCCAGAAAAAGACCTCTAATGTCTCTGGATAGTAACACTTTTGTCGGTTCAAAAATTAAGATCTTTTTTTAAGAAGAGAGAGGTGTGGGCTGTGGATTATGGTGGAAATCTCCTTGTTTCTATAATATTCTGCTTAAAACATGTATTAGGATAACTTAAACCATCCCATTAACTGTTGCGTTCCAGTCCTTGCAGCGCATGACCTTCATGCACAATTTAGGAGTATAGGATGGAAACCAGTCTGGAAAAGCCTTATGTTCCAGTATTGTTTGCAGTGCAGTTGTAGCTGTGGCAATCTCAGGATATTAGAGACTAATGACATTTAGTGCCTGATAGATGCACCGCTTAGTATTATCACAGTAGGTACACTATAGTAATTTGTCTTTCATTTTATGTTTAGAATCTCCAATAGCTATCAATCCTCACACAGAAAAGAAAATAATTGTATTTTCTATCGTTATCCCTGCGAAGACTGAAGTAAAAAAAGCATTGAGTACTTCAGCCTTTTCCGCATCATCCACCACGAGGATGCCTGCCCCATTCAGTAAGCAAACTCCTGATGCTTGGGTGATGGAATCCTCAGCCCCAGGGTGCCTACATATCTAGGTCATGATAAGTACATTATAAACACTTACTCTAAAAGGACATAACCTATGCTAGTTCCCTTTTACCACCTGCAGCCCATAAGAATTTTGCCACAGTGGATCACACATCAGTTGCTGTAAGAATTGCTCCAAGTACTGTATTGGCTAAGTTCAGAGGGGTAGCCATGTTAGTCTGTATACAGCGAAACAAGGAGAGTCCTCTGGCAACTTCTTCTGGTGTAAGCTTTTGTGGGCACCAACCCACTTCATCAGATGCATGAAGTGGAAACTACAGTAAAGAGTATACTTCTTTACTGCAGTTACCACTTCATGCATCTGACGAAGTGGATCGGTGCCCACGAAAGCTTACGCCTGAAGAAATTTGTTAGTCTTTAAGGTGCCCCAGGGCTCTCATTGTTTTTGCTGTTTTGGCTAAGGAATGATTTGTGGAAATGTTGAACATTCTGTTTTAAAAGCCCTGAACAGAGGAAAATAAAAAATTAGAGCAATAACATTTTCCAGAAATTGTAGATGTATTGCCACCATGCTTTATTTATAGAACAAAGAAATATTGTACTGTTTTCAAAATTGTAAAATGACTAATTCATAGCTGTCAGTTGAATTACTTAATTCAGTTATTAGACAATATACCCATTTCTTAAATAATTATACCAGTTACACCATGTGTTCAATTTCTTTTACTGACAAATACTGGGTTGTAACAAAGTGCTTTATAATCATATACTACAAGCTGTGCATCAGAATCTTAGTAGACAATATTGAATCAATAAAATCAAAATATTAATCAGTGTGTGAGGTCATGCTATAAGTGCTCTTGTTTTTTAAATTTCAAATTTGTCTCCAAAATTTACAGTTTTAAAAGAAACCAACAATCTTTTTGACTCGTACATATGATAAGTGATTGTTAATTTTTAAATGTTTTAAAATTGTGAACAAATGAAACACTAATGGAAAAGGTACGTGAAAATTACCAAAAAGTAGAATATTGATAAGTAACTAAGAAACATGGCCATCTTTTCATAAAAGCATACTCCTGGCTGTTTTAATTAGAATGACACTCTCTAAGAGCTTGATTCTATGAACGTTTATGTGCGTAACTTTATCCATGGAACAACTCGCGCATAAATGTATGAAAGATCAGGCCCTATGTTTGCTGGTTCACCCAGAGTTATGTACCATTTTTAAAACTTTTAAATGTTATGCTTTCCCCTTCTGAAAGATGAGTATTTTGGCTAAGCTAGTCCTCAAGATGAATTGTACTTGTGGTTTGGAGAGATGCTACCCCTCTCTAATTTTCTGTATTCCTCCTGATTTTTACATATAATAGCCAAATTACTAATCCAGGCTCAAATCTACTAATTTTGCAAGTGTTTGCACACATGTGCACCTACAGTAGTTTAAAAAAAAAAAATGTCCCATTTGCCATCACTGAGGTCTGTCAAACTCCGAAAATAGCACCACGGCCCTGAGCAGTATTCTTTTCAACCACCCTTGTGGCACATGCACAAACTGCAGTGAGGTCTGATAGGAGACAAGTATCGCAGGTGCTTGCACTCAGTGCTCTGAATAACATCTGTGGTTGAAAATGAGGTTTCCTTTATAAGTATTCCATATATTTCTGTTTTTTTGTGTTAAAGGCAATGCTCTTGTTTTAATGAACCTTTTCAGTCATTACGGGGTAGCAGTGAAAATGACATATATTGAAGCTAGGTTTGCCAAGAGTAATATGTGCTTTCTGAACATTTTTAACAGATGAGGTGATTCTTCTTCCTTAAAAATAAATGCCATTAACTAAAAGTATATTTGGAAGGTCAGCCTGGATGGTGGTTATGTAAAAAATCGTTGCTAAAAGAAACCAACAGTATTAATCAGTTTTCTTATCTTAACTCCTTTGTGGTATCTGTTTGCTGAAGATTTATTAGTTTGCTGTAAAGAACGATATTTTAGAATTGTGCTAATTGACTTTTAAAACACAGATTCCTAGTTGATTATAAGGTGTGTTGTTCTATTTATTTTATTTTATTTTATTTTTTGTGGAATCATGTTTGACTGTAATATCTCTGCATTCACAGAAACATCTTTAAGTCTTCAATTATTCACTGAGGTGCTGAAATTATTTCCGAAAGTGTGAAATATCTGCCAGAATGTTCAAAAATGAGTACCAGGTAACGCAGAAATTGGTAATTCTTTTTTAATTCTTTTTGTTTGTCTTCCAAAGCTGAAAACCTGATATTGAAACCTTCTTAGGTATTTAATCAATCAGTATTTGCTAACCTTTATTTGCAAATATGAGAATAATAATGTATTTATTTTTCCAATAATATCTGATACAAACACAACCAAGTGGGGTTTTTTTTCAAAACTTTAGTACCTGTCTGAGATCTCTATACCTCAGCCCTTGCATATTTCAGTAGCTGTATTGATTTCTGGTTACCAGTACAGTGTGTTATTGTTTGTTTCCTGTTTCCTCCATCATGAATTCTAAGAATTTTACTGGTGTTTTCATGTTATGCCATTTCACATCTTCACTGATTTTAGTAACTGTACTCATTGGAGCTAGTTGTGATTAAAAGCTGATAAATTTTTGCAGAAGACACAAACTGGAGAAGTGGTAAATAATGAAGAGTAGAGACCTGCAGATTCGCAGTATCCGCTTCAGATCTGTATGGATGCAGATATCCGTAGACCCATTGTTGCAGATTGGAGCTTGGGTGTGGATTCTATTTTTATCTGTCCCAGGTGCGATTGGCTGCAGCTGCCGGTATGATCTGCATCAGCAGCAACAAGGGGAACAAGGAAATGCTCCAGCCAATCCCAGCTCAGCTCTGGTTGTGGTCTGCCAGCCAATCACAGTCTCCGTCAGACCAGGCTGGGGTTTGGAGAACCACCACTCATTGTCTATCAGTCAGCATGCTGGCCTTTGATTGGCGCATTGTTCATGCGGGCCCCACCCGCTTCTTCCTTTTCTTGTTTGCGGTTTGCAAGCCATGCTGTCAATCAGAGATTTCATTGGTGGCCAAGGAAATCTGATTGACATCATGGCACGCGAACCACAAACAAGAAAAGGAACAGGTGAGCGGGGCCTGTGTGGGGAATGAGCCAATCAAAGTCCAGAACGCTGATTGAGTGAGCCCAAGCCTGGGTGCAGATGCAGATATGGATACCCATAAAACCTGTCATGTGGATCGTGGATCGGATAGATACTGATGCTGAGTGGATGCGGATCGGATCCGGATCCATATTTGCATATCCACGCAGGGCTCTAATGAAGAGGACAGGTCACTGATACAGAGCAGTCTGGATTCCTTGGTAAACTGGTGCAAGCAAACAATATGAATTATATTGTGACAGGAAAATGTGTACATCTAGGAACAAAGTATCTAGGCCATACATACAGAAGGGGGAACTCTTTCATGGGAAGTAATGACTCTGAAAAAGATCGGGGTGGGTCATGGTGCATAAATATATGAATATAAGCTTCCAATATGACACTGTGGCCAAAAGAGCTAATGCAATCCTGGAATGCATAAACATGGGGAATCTTGACTAGGGGGTTATTTTACCTCTGTATTTGGCACTGTTGGGATAGCTGGTGCAATACAGTGTTCAATTCTGCTGTCTGCAGTTCAAAGACATTGATAAATTGGAGAGGGATTCAGAGAAGAGCCATGAGAATGATTAAAGAATTAGAAAACGTGCCTTCCAGCAGTGGTTCTCAACCTTTCCAGATGATGTACCCTTTTCTGGAGTTGCGCATATAAATTTCACCTCACTTAGAAATGACTTACTTACAAAATCAGCCATAAAAATGCAAAAGTATCACAGAACACTATTACTGAAATGGCTTACTTTCTCATTTTTACCATATCCGCATTGTTTGAAATATAAATATTGTACTTGCATTGTAGTGTGATACCATATAGTAGTATACAGAGCAGTATAAACGTCATTATTAATATTAAATTATAGTTTGTACTGACTTCGCTAGTCTTTTTTATGTAGCCTGTTGTAAAACTAGGCAAATATCTAGATGAGCTGATGTTCCGTCTAGAAAAACGTTTGGTTCATATTTCCCTGATTGAGAAACACTTACTTACAGTGATTGAGCTTCCTGAGTCTGTCTGTTTAACTTAACAAAGAAAAAGTTAAAGCATAACTGACTTACTTGATTCTAACAACCATGCGTGTATCTATATTTTATATATATGAAGTAACTATATTGGGAACAAATATTTGATAATGGATTTTCAATCTAGCAGAGGAAGGTATAAAATTACCCAATTGCTGGAAGCTCAAACTAGACAAATTCAGACTGGAAATAAGGTGTAAATTTTTAACAAAGAGGATCATTAACCATTGGAACAATTTCCCAAGGGTCATGGTGGATTCTCCATCACTGATAATTTTTAAATCAAGGTTGAATGTTTTTTCTAAAATATATGCTCTAAGAATGTTGAGGGGGCAGGTCTGTCACCCGTTATGTAGGAGGCCTGAGTAGACGATCACAAAGGATCATCTTTAGAGAATCTGTTTCTCTAAACTGGGCCCTTAATTACTAAATTTAGTTAAAGTGCAGAAACCATCAGTAAAGTTCTGTTATGAATCATGGTGTGTGACGTATTGAAAAATCAAAAATCCACTGCTTTGGCTATATCCATTTACTAGAAATTAATAGATAGATATTCTTGTTTAATCATTTATCTGAACTTTATTCAGAAAACCTTTTTAGTCTGAATTGCAGAAATAAAACATATGGAAATAATAATTCCCCTCTTTCATTTTTAAAAATATTTTTACATGCCACATTTAAGAATTTGGTATGCTTTTGTTTATTTTGGAGTGTTTGTGGTTTTGTTTTTTTTTTAAAGGAAAGGACAATGGTAAAAATATATCCAATTTTCTTTGCAAAAGAAGGTGATGTTGTAAGTATGGCACTCTGCTGCAGTGAAATCAGACTATAAAATCAAATATTGACTGTGAAGAGTGCTGTTTACTGATTGTGTAAAAAAAGGGTGACTTGTCTGATGTCGCTATTATTTATATCAGTCAGGGTTAAGCATTGTTTGATAGGGGTTTGCTCGGATATGCCCGGCTTTGTCAAACTGTGCTCAGTGACTCTGCTATGCTCAACACCTGGCTAAGGTGACATATCCTTAAATAATTTTATCACAGGGTGGCCCATTTGTTGAAATATTCAGTGCTCAAGGCAAGAATCCAGGAGCAAAATGGAAGATCTTTGGCAGTCCATCAGCAATATGGAAAGTAAGTTTTATGGGGGGACTTGTAAGACCTGGAGTATAAACCATGGAAAAATATACATGAAGCTTAAAATTAGAAGGTAATGAGGGCTTTGACCTGACTCTGGAAAAGTTGTCATTTGCAGTTCTGTCACCAGGACAGAATAAATGACCACTTAAATTACCACTTTATGCCTGCTTGCAAACTGGATTGGTCACAGCTGTAGTTTTATAGCTTAAATACTTCTAGTGGAAGAAAGCTTAAAATAGTTTTGCTGTTCTGATAACCATTGGGTCAAGTCTGGGTGAATGGATCATGAATCACAGATCTGTCAACCTATTTTATTTATAAAATATATAATGAAAAGGCAGAATTTTCCTGGGAATACCATTGCTACCACCTTTCTCAATTGTTATAAAATGGTTATTGCTACATATCTCTTGAATTGTCAGAGTAATCTTATATTTAATAGGTTTGGTGTGGTGTTTTTTTGTTTGTTTTCTTTCAGTTTTAGAATCATAGAGCCATAGAATTAGAAGGGACCGCAAGCACCATCTAGTCTAATCCCCTGCCAAGATGCAGGATTTGTTATGTCTAAACCAGTGGTTTTCAAACTTTCTTCTTGGATCCGGTTCAAAAAAATCATTTATGCCCGTGACCCAACAACTATATTTTTGAGCCATGCGTTCCAGTCTTTTGGCAGTGGCAGCAGGGGGCTCTGCGATCCAGTGCCTGAGGGTCTTTGACCCAGTCCTGGGTCCCAACCCTAAGTTTGAAAGCCGCTGGTATAAACCATTCAAGATGGCTAGCCAATACGTTTTTGAAAACATCCAGTGAAGGAGCTTCCATGACCTCCCTAAGCGCTATGTTCCATTACACTACTGGTCTTTCAGTAATGAAGTTTTTCGTGAGATTTAATCAAAATTCACTGAGTAGTTTGAACTCGTTGCCTCTTATCCTGCCCTCTATGTCAAGAGAGAACAATTTTTCTCCATCCTTTTTATAGCAGTCTTTCAAGTATTTGAAGACCACTATTGTATCCCCCACCCTGAATCTATTCTTTCCCCATCTGATCATACCCAGGTCCTTCAGTCTTTACTCATATGGTTTGCATTCCATCCCTTTAATCATCTTTGTCAGTTGTCTTTGGATCCTTAGCAGTTTCGCTACATCTTTTCTGTACATTGGTGACCAAAATTGGACACAGTACTCCAGCTGAGGCCTAACCAGCACAGAGTAGAACAGTACCATCATCTCCCATGACTTGCATGCTATGCCTCTAATATAACCTAAACTTGAATTTGCTTTTTTTTTTTTTTGCAACAGCATTGCATTGTTGACTCATGTTGAGATTGTGATCTACCACAATTTCCAGATCCTTCTCTGCAGTGCTGCTGCCAGGCCAGCTAGCTATCCCCCATTTTGTATGTGTTTTCTTCCGTAAGTGTACCACCATACATTTGCCTTTCTTGAATTTCATTTTGTTGTTGTCATTTTATAGCCCAGTTCTCCAATTTATCAATTGAATTTTGAGTTTTAGCTTTATCCTCCAAAGTGTTGGCAACCCTCCCCCGCTTCCCTTCAACTTTGTGTCATTGGCAGATTTGATAGACTTAGTTAAGAGAATGATAAATGGTTTACTTTTGTTCACTGTTCCTTTTTGTAGGAATATGATAAAGAAGTAAAAGGTTTTGTTTTTGTCCTTGAAGGAAGCAGTCAAACAAACAAGATTCAGCTACCAAAAGAAACTAGACAAACTCGTAAGTACAGAGACATTACACATTGGAGGTGTTGTTCTGATTATTAATCCATTTCTTCTCCAAAATGTAGCCATCTGTGATACTGTCTTTTACCTTGGTCTCCTCCCCTGTCAGCGGACTAAAGAATCACTTTTCAGCAACTGTTACCAATAAGTGGAAGTTCAGAAATGCGATATGCAACTAAACACTTTGGCACAGATCCTCAGCTGATATAAATTGTCATAGCTTCATTAGCTTCCGTTTAGTTGGTCTGTTCCTGGCCCTGTCGTAGTTTGACCTTGGGCAAATAACTTAGGTCTAATCTGATGGTCACTATAGTCAATAAAAGTCTGTCCGTCAGCAGGCATTGAATGGGACCTTTAATCCCACTTTCATCTGATTCTATAAAATGGTGGTATTTACCCAACTGAACAGAGATGCGAGGGTTCATTGTTAGTGAAGAGGTTTTTGTGGTTGATAAAACATGCTGTATAGTCTAATATTGATAATTTCTGGAGCAGTTCTTTATATCCATTCCTTTTTTAAAGTTTATATGGAAATAAGTGAATGAGAAGATTTTCAACAGAAAAAAAACTTCAGTTTTACAAAATTTCACACTTTAATATTTTCAAGTGATTACCTATGTGTCCGGCCCTGCCCTCCCCATCTCAGGGACCTTAACAAGCAATATTAGAGTGAGATTTTGATCTTAACATTTCGAGAGCTAGCTCCTTTGCTTGTTTAAATCAGCACTGCTCCGTTAAGCTCAATGGCGAGACTCTTTGATTTATACTATCTGAGAATCTGGCACTAAATCATATGTACCGTGCCTGTTTCGAAATCTACTATTTCATAAAAATGAATTCTTATCATAGACTTTGACCCCCTAAAATTTCCATATCTGGGTATGAGTATTTTATCCTTACAACTCCTACTAAAGTCAGCTGAGGTCTCTGTTTTGCAAGCTGATCAGTGTAGGCAGACCTCGGCATCTGTTTCAACCTTCATTGTCTCCTAACACATGGGTGTTAAGAGTACAAATCATCATTAATAGCAAGTTGTGCTATATAAAGGTAACATTTGCACTTCCCTCGGACAACTGGAGAAGTTCCTGGGATGTTTCATTCTGTAGATAATAAAATATTGTCCCTTAATTTAAAATGGAGAGCCTATTAATGACTTTTTGTCAAGCCCCCAAGAGGTTAGTCTGTATATGGCAAAAACAAGGAGATCCTGGGGCATCGTAAACAGTGTCAAATTTCTTCGGGCATAAGCTTTCGTGAGCTGCAACCCACTTCGTCATGCATCTGATGGGGTTGCAACCAATGAAAGTGTATGCCCGAAGAAATTCTTGAAGATGCTACAGGATTCTTGTTGTTCCAAGCATTTGTCATAGCTTGTCCAGCTTGTCTACTATTATTTTATTTATTCTTCAGGATGGAATACCCCCTTGCTGTAGAACGGCCATTCAAAGCTTTTTGCAATAGTTATGTACCTATAGGAACTATGCTGAGGGTCCATGGGCAGAGCAGCTGCATAAGGGCACATAGAATCATATGACTGGGAGGGACCTTGAGAGGTCTTCTCTCTAGTCCAAACCCCTACATTGAAGGCAGGGCTAAGCATTATCTAAGACCATCCCTGCTCGGTGTTTGCCTAAATAATTCTCAATAATGGAGGGTCTGCAACCTCTCTAGAGAATTTATTCCACTCCTTAACTCCCCTGATAATTAGGAAGCGTTTCCTAGTGTCCAACCTAAACCACGCTTGCTGCAATTTAAGGCCATGGCTTCTTGTCCTATTTTCAGAAGTGAGCAAAAACAATTTTTCTTCCTCTTCCTTGTAACATCTTTTTATATACTTGAAAACTGCTATCATGTCTGACCTCCTGAAGAACACTGGCCAGAGAACTTTCCCAAAATAATTCCTAGAGCAGAATTTTTAGAAAAAACATTCTATCTTGATTTAAGAATCATCAGTGATGGAGAATCCACCATGATCCTTGGTAAATTCCTCCATTAGTTAATTGCTTTCACTGCTAAAAATTTTCACCTTATTGGTGGTCTCAATTTGTCTAGCTTCATCTTCCAGCCACTGGATCTTGTTATACATTTCTTGGCAAGACTGAAGAGTCCATTATTAAATATTGTTCTCCATGTAGCTACTTACAGACTGTAATCAGGTCTCCCTTAACCTTCTATTTTAAGCTAAATAGATTGCGCTTCTTGAGTCTCTCACTATAAGATATGTTTTCTAATCCTTTAATCATTCTTGCGGCTCTTCTCTGAACCTGCTCCTCTTTATCAACATCCTCCTTGAATTGCAAACACCAGAACTGGACACAATATTCCAGCAGCAGTCAAATCAGTGCCAAATATAGAGAGAAAATAACAGCTCTACTCCTGCTCAAGATTCCCCTCTTTATGCATCCCAAGACCTCATCTGCTCTTGGCTACGGCATCCCACTGGGAGCTCATGTTCAGCTGGCTATCCACCCCAACCTCCAATTTTTTTTCAGAATCACTGCTTCCTAAGATGGAGTTCCCCATCATGTAAGTGTGGCCTCAGTTATCCACAGTTATCGTAATTAGGATTGCATTTATGATTTATTGTTTTTAATTAAGTGCCTTAATAAAGTTTAAACTGTCACAACAGTGTGAGTAATTGCCACATGCTTTTATAATTCAGTTGGTATGAATCTATAGTTCTTTGTGGGATATGCTGTTCACAGGCTCTGTGAACACAAATAAGTGTAAATAAAAAAATTATGTTCCTTTTATTTTCATAAGAATTCCACCCAAATCACAGATGGGACTTTTAAAGGGAACATTTTTATTACAGTTTGATTTGGTTTTCTTCAAAAGTCTTTTCTGTTTCACATGTTGTGTGACCCTTGGGAAATGATATTGCAGCAGTATAACTATATATCACTGAAATGCTAAATGGCGGAGTTTGCTTTGTATGTGTATCCATCACCATATACTTTCTTGTTTCTATTTCTAGTTGGACTGATCCAGCGGTTTCTGGTACTTCAGATTTATGTGCCATTGGGACAAGACTTCTCTACTGAATTGCTGTAAGATACACAGAACTTCATAGCATATTTTATGTGCAGTAAACGTGGATCAGGTGAACCAATAGCTATTAATTGCATGTGGCAAATTTTGCATTCAAGACTGGTGTTTTATGATATCAACATGAAATAATTAATCTAATTTAATCTTTATTTGTCAGACACCTCTATTTTCTGACCTATCCCTGGGAATAGAAAGCAAATTCTATTTAGCAAAACTTATAATTGTGACAATACACAGACTAAAAGAGATACAGCTTCAAGAAAGTACATAGGTGGAAAAGGTGGGTGCTTGGAATTCTTCTTGAACTGCAGAAGAGAATCAAGTGGTATGTATTAAATATTTAGGTCTCCTCTGGCAGGAAAAAAGAGAAATACTGTTGGGTTTAGAAACATTTGGGAGAACACAGTCATAATTATTTTTGTACCTAAACTTGAAAAAAGTGAAGGTTGTTGTCTTCGTTCAGCTGTCCATTTAGTGAGATAAGTACATTGCCAGCCTAGCACATTGGTTCTTTTGGATGACGCTTAAAACCTTCCACGGTTACCTGTTGAATTGGTGCTGGTGATAGTTTATTTTCTTGCCAATAAACCGATAGCAAATGGTGAAAGAAACAAAGAGTTCTTCATGTTGCTTGTCTTAGCTCATAGTGTAATTCCACAGCTAATCCATTGATTGAGAGATCACATGCCTGGTTTAAATTAACATTCTGCCTGCTTATAGTCACAGCTCAATATGATATATTATTTTTAGTGAATAATGTCCTGAAAATTCTAAGTGTCTTTATTTTTGTTCACTGGTCTGTTGCTGAGAACCAAGACCAAAATTAATCTTTGTAGCATAGGCTTGATTTGTAGCAGCAGATGAGCTGACTGCAATATCAAACTAATGCTATTGCCCGAATTGTACTGATTTTTAGCAAAGATGCTAGTGCACAAATAAACCTTTGTCTACAACACAGAGTAGTGAGGGAGTGTGGCCCCCCTCGGAGATAGACAGCCTGGGCCCAGTTATACCTGTGAAGACGCACCACCCCCGGAGGCTGGCTGCGATCTGGAGGAGTTACCCTTAGCGGATGACGTGGACAGGCTTTGTGACCTCCCACTGGGTGACTACCCCGAGGAGGATGACGACAGGGGCCCAGAACAGGTACCAGCAGGGACGGGGGCAGGAAGTGGCCCAGGGGACCGGGAGGCCTATTACGCTTCGGTGATTCCTGAGCCTGAGTCCGTGTGCCCTGGTGAGGATTCTGCCGGGCCCGTGGTAGAACCCTCTGCCACGGATAGGGCCCTGGGCTGGGACGCAGGGGAGTTGTGTGGGCCTGCGTCCCCCTGCCTCCCCCCTTCTGGTAAACCCCCAGAAGCCTTGGCTGGCGGTGAGTCTCTCCTGCCTGAAGTGGAGACTTAGGTGCCAGTTTGCTTTCCTGCTTGCCCTGCCCAAGGGCCCTGCAGCCGTTTGCTTTCCTGCCTGCCCCGTCCGAGGGGCCAGAGACAGTTTGCTTACCTGCCTGCCCCGCCCGAGGGGCCAGAGACAGTTTGCTTACCTGCCTGCCCCGTCCGAGGGGCCAGAGACAGTTTGCTTACCTGCCTGCCCCGCCCGAGGGGCCAGAGACTAAGAGAAAGGTCAGGCACCTAGCCGTGGAGGGCTGATCGCCTGGTTTACACCAAGAAAAACATATTTACCAAATAGGAAAATACAACATTGTTATGAAATTTCATTTACTCTTAGAGGGCATTGCAAGATTTGGATTTTACCTACCCACATTAACCGTGTAGAAATAACATAGGTATTTCGATACAATGGATACATAGGGTTAGTGCAAGGAATTACAGAAGAGTTCATATGTGATAAAACATTATAAAGCAGACGTAAGGCAATCGGGGTGGTCAGACATGATTTGTCCTTTGTGAATCCATTCTGACTGTTCCTGATCACCTTCCTCTCTGCTTAGTTCCTCAAAGTCTAATCCTTGAGGACCTGCTCCATGACTTTTTCCAGGGATTGAGGTGAGACTGACTGGTCTGTAGTTCCCCGGATCCTCTTCCTTGCATTTTTTTGAAGATGGGCAATATATTTACCTTTTCTCAATTTTCAAGGACTTCCCCTAATTGCCACAAGTTTTCAAAGATAATGGCCAATGGCTCTGCAATCACATCAGACAATCCCTTTAGTACCCTTGGATGGATGGCATCTAGCCTAGTGGATGTCCAGCCTTCAAAATGTGGATGTCCAGGTTTTCAACATATTCCTGAACTTGTTTTTTCAGCACTGAGGGCTGCTCACCTCCTCCCAGTTTTGTGCTGTGCAGTTCAGTAGTCTGGGAGCTGACCTTCTCTCTGAAGACACAGGCAAGGGGGGGAAAAAAAAGCATTGAGCACTTCAGTTTTTTCCACATCATCTGTCAGTAGGTTGCCCCTCCCCATTCTGATAGTGAATTGTTATGCAATGTTATACCTAATTTATCAGCACATTGACAACTAAAAATTTAGAGTTCAAAGGGGGAGCTGTGTTAGTCTAGTCCAGCAAAATAAACAAGCAGTATGGTGGCACTTTTAAAGACTAACAAATTTATTTACTGCTTGAGCTTTTGTGGGAGAAAATCCCACTTTGTAAGCTCCCCATCTTCAAGCATCTGACAAAGTAGGATTTTCTCCTACAAAAGCTCATGCGATAAATAAATGTTAGTTTTTAAAAGTGCCACCATACTTCTTGTTTGTTTTTCCAAAAAATTTAGATGCTGCCTACAATTGAATATAGTGCCTTAAGATATATCTTAAAGATTTGTATCCATATTTAAAATGTTTTTGGTTTTATGATTTAGAACTTAAGGCCAAGAATTTCATATGCAACCACAGATTTGGGGTGCCTCCGTTTTTAGGTTCCCAATTTAAGACACTCAAAACACCCTGATGTTCAGAGGATGGATGCTCAGAAATTTCTGAATAATCAGACCCCTTTTAGAGTCTTAAGTCGGGTACCCAGTACTGAGGCACCAAAAACTGATAATTGCTTTTGAAAAATCTGCGACGAAATGCACAGGAACAGAGGAATTACAATACCAGATGTCCTCCTGAACTGAATTAAAAGTTAAAAACACACAAATAAAGAACATTATGCAATTGCAGATGAAAAGGGAGGTAGTTCACACAAACCTGATTGGAAGAGAGGCCTCTACAAGGCAATCATTCTGTTTAGATGACAACAAGCTGACAACATTTACAATCTCTGGTCTAGAATATTACCTAAAGCAAACACATTCCAGTTAGATTTTCTTTTTCCTAATGAAGAAGTTGACCGTAGTATATCACATGTGTCTGTTTATGACAGGTGAGAGGTTAGGAGGGGACACATGTTTTACCTACTGTTAACCAGTGGGGCTTTCACTCAGAAAGGTTGGGAACCACCGCAGTATGGGAAACAAAACAGTTTTCGAGTACGTGAAAGGCTATTACAAGGAGAAGGATGAAAAATTGTTCTCCTTAACCTCTGAAGACAGGACAAGAAACAATTGGTTTAAATTGCAACAAGGGAGGTTTCAGTTGGATATTATGAAAAACTTCCCAACTGTCAGGGTGATGAAACACTGGAACAAATTGCCTATGGAGGTTGTGGAATCTCTGTCATTGAAGGTTTTTAAGAGCCAGTTAAATCAGTGGTTCTTAACCTATTTACCATTGTGGGCCACATATGCAGCTCTCTGGGTTTATATGGGCCACTTCCACACAACATATGTACTACCTGTATGGCTATGAGGTTATCACACGAGTCAGGAATGGTCTAGCAGCTACTGTTACGTAGTCCTGCCTTAATTGCAGGGAACTGAACTAGATGATCTCTCGGGGTCCCTTCTAGTCCTACACTTCTGGATTCTGTGTGTCAGAGACACAGGACAAACTCAGGTCCAAGGTAATGCAATAAGAATAGATTGGAAACTGTACATAAATCCATGTTGAATTACAAAAAAAGACCATCTGCTAGGAAAATGCCATGATAGGAATCATGGAACTTGCTCTGAGAGTTGCTTCCCTTTGTCTTCTAGCCTTCATGTTAACCTGCTTCTGGAACTGCCCCAACTGTCCATTTAAAAGTCTGAAAAGAAAGGAGTGGTTTGGGGAGACCTTCTTAACTTTGGACCTGCATGTAGTGTACTCCTTATTGTATGTATTCAGGCAGAGTTGTATCGTATGTTGTCATTAGCATTATGGAGTTTTTTGTAACAGAAGGAACTAAATTGAATTCCTTCCTCTATATACCTCAAGAGCAACTTATGCCTCTTGATTTCAGCATTTCATTTTGTTTTGTTGATTGTTATTTATTGGTTTCTTTTGACTTGCTGACTCCTTCATAATTTTGTTACAGCTTTGGCCATGTTCCCCTTACGAATGGGTCCAATGCAGCAGCTAGTACCCAGTCTTGAAACCTCATGTGCCTTCAAATTATCTGGGTTTGATCAGTGTTCAAATCCTATCTCTAAGTTTAGCATCTCAAGTACTCATCTGGGCTGGCTGTGGGACTCTTTAAGTGCTGAACCCCGCAGATATCTATATGCAAATGTTGCCCTCAGTTTCTTTACTTCTGAGAGCCAATTTGGTTCAGTGCCCTTTGGGTGTTCTAGGGCCTTCCTGCACCTCACTCTTCCTGCTCAGTCATCTCTTCCTGACAGTGATCTTTCTGATGCTTAGAAAGCATGTCTTTGGAAACCCTCCTTTCTATTCTCACCTTGGGATTTTCCATGATCCAGGCCTTGACTGGAACTGGTGACAGAAGGTTATTCAAAGTTAATGGCACTGCTCAGAGCCTCCATTTTCCTGCCAGGGCAAGGTTGTTCACTTGCTGATGTCCCTTAATGGCCCAGCTCTCTCGCCCATCTTCTTATCCAGTCTGATAGTCAGTGTGAGATGCAATCAAGCTGACACTCAAAATGGAGACTGAAATACCACATCATGGCTTATCACAAAATCGTATCGGGATCACTGAGATACTCCCCAAATTCTCATGATTATTACTTGTATTGCAGTAGCACCCAGCAGCCCCACTCAGAATCAGTATCAGGGCTTAACTGGGTGGAAAAAACCTCCAGAAGCAGCACAGCCCATCGCAGTGGTTAAAGTATAATTTGAAGGGCCCCAGAACCCTCCTAATCTCCGGGCCCCCTTCCAGTATTGTCTGGGTCCCCTTCATGCATGTGTGGGCCCAGCCCAGGTAGGCATTTGCAACCACTTCTCAGTACCACATGCATCGGTTATCGTTCCATAAAAATATTTATAATTTTATATGGCGTTTATGTATATAGCAATTATTGCCACAATCTAGCAAACACTGCATAACATAATAAGTATTGTGATTAACAACGGTGGGGTATAGGACCTGCCAGCAGCCAGGGCAGGGCGGAACATGCGTTCCACCGGATTTTTCTATTTTTAGGGGCCCTGGAACTCTGGCCCCTCAAATTTGTGGGCCCCGGAACTGCGTTCCGGTGTGTTCCTCCTTACTTTAACCCCTGAGCCCATGTATTGAAGACTACAGAGAGGCCAAGTGACATACAACGAGTGGAGGGAGAGAGAAATACCAAATTCTATCTCATTTTCCGCAGTTTATAGCTTTGTCTTTTTAAAGAAAAAGAAAGCTTTCCATTGTCTTCAAGTTTTAACTTCTAAATAAATCCTTTCGCTACATGCTTGAAACAAATATAATTGTTATTTCCCGGCAATTGTCCTAAGCATTTGCTTTTTTCTTTACGACTGCATTAGTGATCTTTCACTAAAATGTATTTAATAGTTCACTTTTAAAATGCTGTTATATACAGCTATGTTTGAAAGAACCGGCAAGTACACACAGTGCACATTTTATTTGGGTGTTAGTCACATTGCAATTACCAGTGATCAGAAGCAGCTTCTGTCTCCTTAGAGGTTAAGGTTAAATGGCAGTATTTATCTATGGCATTAAAACGGGTGTTGAATGAATTTCAAATACACATGTGGTAAGTTAAAATGCTCTAGCAGGCATCCAGTGAAATCTGACATGACATAAAAACAAATGTAGTCAATTTTGCATGATAGAAATGACATCTCCATTTTATTCTTTTTAGTGTTAACGTTTCTACAGTATATTCAATGTTTAGAATAGTTCAATCTGTAAATGAACTAAGCCGTAGAATCATGGGGGACTTCTATCTGAGTGACACATATGATAGGTCTCTGGCAGCCAGAATTAAAACATGGTTGAAATGTCTAAATATGTATGGCTGCTAATATTCTCTAGTAGACCTAATCTTAACATACAAAGCAGAACTGATTGCAGAATGAAAAATGAATGGTAGCACAGGTGTAAATGATCAGGAGTTGATCACATTTATAATGTGCAAACAGGATGAAGTCCAGATCAGTAATGTACAGTAGATCTAGGTGCTTTTAAAAGGCCAGTTTCCCAAAGCGGAAAATAATAATGGAGATCAGGTGGGAGGAAGAATTTAATCAGAAAAATATGAATAATTAGGAATTGTTGAATAACACTTTACTAGATGCGCCAAGTTACAGTCCCACAGTTGTGGAAGAAAGCTGTGTTGGTTAAACTTGTGAAACACACACCTTTCTGAGAGATGGCTTAGTTTTGGTGAACTTAGAAAAGCACAAAAATCAGGCTTATAATGGAAAGCCAATTGTTACTTAAAGATGGAGTGTAGTTACAATATTTCCATGAGAAAACTTAACCCCCTCTGAGGGTCTGTGGTTAAACGGGTAGGTGCAGGGGAGGCGAAAATCAGCATACCGCCCAGAAACTTCGTACAATGGGGCATATTCATCTCTGGTGTAACTGCATTGTTGACTCATGAAATTAATTTGAATAACTGTGTTTTAAAAAAAACACAGAGAAATGGTATGTTTATCATTAATGCTGGTATGAGTGGGCATCAAAAAGTATCCTTCCTGTAAAGAGGGAGGTCCAGTTTACACATCCCAGGCCTGGGTATCCTTTTGTTGTTTTGGGAATTCTGGCAAGTGCTGCTGCCTTTTTCCAAGGTTCTTCCAGGAGAGGTGTTGTGGCTAGACATTCAGGGCATTTCCCCGAGCATCTTAGCCAGACTGCTAACTCTTCCCAGCAGCCTTTCCCCCACTGCAGCATGAATTGCTCCAGCTAGATGCTGGTAAAACCCAGGGCTCAAATAAACCAGCCACCTGCATTTGAGCTTGACAAATGCCATACTTATATCCCTTTTCTAGCCTGTTTCTTTGACCATGTCACCCCTCTTTTGGAACTCCTCCACTGGCTCCCTAGTCTCTGTGACATCAAACGTAACTTGACTATCTTCACTTTCAAGGTCCTCTATGACCTATTCCCTCCCTACCCATCATCTCTGATTACCGATCCAAATGTCCCACCCCCGATTAGCCCACGAGGTCAGCCTCCACTGCACTTGTTAAATTTTCACACAAACCCTCTTGGCTCTTTCTCTCTGCTACTTTTATGGTTGGGAGGAGCTTCCAATGAACACCCAACTGTCAATCGCCAAATCTCTTCTAAAAATTCTGCTTTGTCATAATACCTACCCAAAAGCCTTTGAAAACAAACTTTTATGGGGGGTAGACTGCAGGTGTGATAATGTTGCAGGGCATTTTTTGTGATCAGCATGAGGTTACCAGTAAGACATGGTACACCTGACTGCAGAACAATGAGATTTAATGTATGGGGATTTTTTAGATATTCAATGCAGAGTGACCAGTTAACTACAATAAACCATACTCACTAGACCCAAAGAGTAGTATGTTCACTCAAGAAGCTGTATACAAGAATGGTTTGTTTCAAGAGCCCTGCCAGGAGATCAGGCGGAGATGAAGCATGTTTGGGTGCCTGGGCTGTGGATTTTTATACTTTTCTGTACACATTGTCCTTTAATTGGCTTACCTTGGGTGATGGATTTTATATCTTTTACTTTCTCTGTACTTCATCATTGATACTAACCACACGTTTGTTTTCACCAGCATCACAGGAGCAAAACAATGTCTCTTAGTAGGAGAAGCAGTGGGAAAGAACACGCCTTAATGTAAAATCTATAAGTTCTTGTTCTTGTTCATCTTTATATGTATAAAACTGTAAACTAACAAACTATTTCCTGTATTGTACAAAGCCTGCACGATTTACCCTCTGCCGTGGTGTGCAGAAAGTGAGAGACTGCCACGCACTCAGCACTCTGGTCTCTGCCAGTTGTAAAAAAGCCAGGCCTCAGACAGTGGTCAAGCAACTCACCAGTGGTCCACCAGTTGGTCAAGCAGCTCAGGACAAGCTAAGCTTTCCACATTAACCACCCTGCCTGTCATGGTGAGCGGAATTGCCTCACTGTTTCCTTGTACTCCCCTGTCTGTCTATCAAACCGTTCTCTAGTCGTGTACTTAGACCACAGGCTCTTTAGGGCAGCGACTGTCTTTTTGTTTGGTGTTTGTACAGCACCCAGCACACTCGGGTCCTGATCTCTCACATTACTAAGGCTCCTAGACATTGTGGTAATACAAAATAATAATAATAATTAATACCACTAATGCAATAGCATGATTTAAAGGTAACATTAGACACATTAAATATCAGACAAATAATTTACTACAAGAAGCAGAATTACCTATTTTATGTGGGTTCTACCATATAGAAAAATAACCTTAGCCTGAAATTTAAAATTTCAGAGCACAAATATATAAGGAGAGAGGGGATTTGAGCTTACCATTATATAAATATTATTTTAAATATTTTTTTCAGGGGAGACAGTTCCTACTTCATCATCTCTTTTCTGGATTAAGGCTCATTTCCTAAACCAAGAAGAAGGGAAATAAAACAAAGAACTTGGAAAAAATAAGCGACATTTGAATGAATTGCAAACTAAGGTTATTTATTAATGACAGATACCTTGGGTGCCAAAAAATGAAATATTTCTAAAATGTTATATTTTTCTGCACTGTCTAGTCACTTACTCAGTAACTGAGGACTCCTATGAGGTGACATGATATACATTACTGGCTTTTAGACCTTGTGGAAGGTGAATGAATCCCCAGGCTGGGAAGAATCCCAGACAGAACAAGTACCCTGGTTTTGTCTGTTGATAGGCTAGTCAGGCTTTAAATATGGAGATGAAAATGTTTTGCCCGATAAAGGGACATAATCAGTCGCCACATGGGAGAATGTACATGCTGCTATCACCATCTTAGTTAAGCCAACAAGTGGTTCAGCACACGGTTGTTGCCTGATGGAGGAAGTAGCGAAAAGCAGGTTAACATAGCTCGCTGGTTTGTCTAGCACAAGCCAGCGTGCAGTCCTGATTTTTTTCAGGAATCAGTAATGTGCACCCACTGGCATGACCTCAGATGTACGTTTCATGCAAGGTCACGCTGTGCAGAAGACGCTATTTCTGTAGAAAGCCTGAAACACCAATGAGAATAGACAGAATTCTATTTGAGGAGAAAGCAGCTGCCACTTACGCTTCACCAATTTACAATCTTTTGTGACACAAGCAGGATTTTGTCTTAGCGTTTTCCTTCTAATTGTTAAAGGAATGTAAACACCAAACAATCCTTTTTAGAATGGTATGTTACTGTGTGCTGCATTTTTCTAAAGAAACTGTGCAAGGGACAATAGAGCACATTAATAAACAGCTTTTCCCCTTTGTGCTGCTCCACAGCTCCTGTTATTACCAATTATATTTTGTTATGCTTCTCCAGGCATTCTTTAGTCCATTCATTCCATCCATTCACCATAGCTACCCATTGCACAAGCAAGTTTTATACCAATTGCCAAATAATATATTTTATTTACATTACAGGAAGCAAACACTTAAGTCTTCATTTTTATTTTATGCCAATTTTAAATTACCTTGTTTCAATTGCCTGTATTTATTCACATTTATTAATAGTCAAGTAAATAGTTTAAGTGGCAGAGAACTACTTTGTAAGATTACACTGCTTGAATGTATATGCAGATATCTTGTGGTTAACATTACTTTTAAGATTAAAATACATATATTTCAGGGAGTAATTTCCACACATTGGTAATGGCAAAAAATCTGAACGAAGCTTTCATGTTTTAATAAACTAGCTTATGAGAAAATAAAAATGCTAGAAGTACAAAATGGATGAACGTGAAGCACTGGTGCATCCTTTCACAATGCTATTAGCAGCTGTTACTAGCATTTATATACATTTTGAAAATTTTATCAAATTCCGTTCAGTAAATGACTAAAAATGCAATGACCTGGGGCCAACATGGGTACATTGCATACAGTAAATGACTAAGTCAGAATTTAAATATTGGGCAGTAGTTACTAGACCTAGTTAACTGCTTAGGCGTGTTCAGTGCCCTGGGTGAAGGGGGATGGGGGTCCAAATGTCTGTTCCCAGTAAGATAGTTATCTATAACACTGAGGACCATGGGATTGGTATTTCTGTAGGCAGTTTCAATAGCGATGCCAAAGACTGAATTGATTCCTTAATTATTTGCTCCATTATTTTTCCTGGTACAGAGGTTAAACTGACTGGTCTATAATTCCCTGGGTTGTCCTTATTTCCCTTTTTATAGATGGGCACTGTATTTGCTCTTTTGCAGTCCTCTGGGACCTCTCCAGTCTTCCATGATTTTTCAAAGATAATAGCCAATGGCTCAGATATCTCCTGAGTCAGCTCCTTGAGTATTCTAGGGTGCATATCATCACGCCCTCATGACTTAGGACATCTAGCTTGTCTAAGTAATTTTTAGCTTGTTCTTTCCCTATTTTAGGTTCTGATCCCATCCCATTTTTACTGCCCTCCCCTACATCCGGCATCCAATTACCACCAACCTTCTCGGTGAAGACTGAAACAAAGAAATCATTTAGTTCCTCTGCCATTTCCACAATTTCTGTTACTGTTTTCCCCTCTTTGTTGAGTAACGGTCCTAGGCTGTCCTTGGTCTTCCTCTTGTTTCTTATGTATTTTTAAAAAAAAAATTTTATTGCCCTTTATGCCTTCAGCTAGTTTGATCTCAGTTTGTGCCTTGGCCTTTCTGATTTTTCCCGTACACAACTGTGTTATTTGTTTATAGTCATCCTTTGTGATTTAACCTAGTTTCCACTTTTTGTAAGACTCTTTCTTTATTTTTAAATTATTGAAAATCTCCTGGCTAAGCCAGGGTGGTCTCTTACCATACTTCCTGTCCTTCCTATGCCTTGGAATAGTTTGCTCTTGTGCCCTTAATAATGTCTCTTTGAAAAACTGCCAACTGTCTTCAATTGTTTTTCCTCTTAGACATGCTTCCCATGGGATCCCTTCTACCAACTCCCTGAGTGTGCTAAAGTCTGCCTTCTTGAAATCCATCATCTTTATTTTGGTGTTCTCTCTCCTATCGTTTCTTAGAATCATGAACTCTATCATTTCATGATCACTTTCACTTAGGTTACCTTTCACTTTCAAATTCTCAACCAGTTCCCCTGTTTGTCAAAATCAAGTCGAGAATGGCTTCTCCCCTACTAACGTTCTCCACCTTTTGAAATAAAAAATTGTCAATTGTCAATATGCATATTCTCCCATGAACCGATCTATCTATTTATTGTAGAACTTGATTTACCATTCACAGCTTACATGAAAACTGACATAAAATGAGATCAAGTCTGTTATAAATTGTGACAAATGACTGGCAGCGTAGTTAGTTCTTCAAAAAGAATGAATGGCGTACGCTTGGGAAGACTCCAAGCAGCAGAAGTATTCGCACCTGCCCATGTGCCATATTTTGGAGCATTTACCAAGAATTCCAGTGCAAGCCAGATGCTATTTTCCTTCCTAACCAAATATTTTCCAAATATTCAACTACTTTTTTATTTCAGAAAGGTAGCAAAATTCCTCTAGCTGAGTTAAACAATTGGCTACTATATTTACAGCAGATGGCTATACTCAGTATTGCTAACAGCCTTATTATTTGCTTTTTAAAGAATACATAAATTACATGCTCTGCTGCCTTAGTTCTAATTTTTTTTATTATGTTCAGGGATGAAAACATTTAATTAATTTAAATATTTGCCAGCCATACCAATACATTGATTCCTAATATGACAAATGTTAACTCAGTATTCTCCAGCTCGTGCTATCATACTAAATATCAGCCTATATTTCCACTGCAATTGCTTTAAAATGGATAGGACAGCTAATTTAAACAGTTGTTTGCACATTCAATATTTATGACAGGAATTTTGCATGTCTGGCTGGTAGTTAGACGGTTTAGCTCAGCTGCTGCCATGGTTGATGGATGGCCTTGAAGAATTTTTTGTTTGTGATCAGATCAGTCACAGAATAGAATGCACAAATGGAGATCAGCCTCAGACTAGAGTCATAATATTTCCATCTGTATGCAAAAATGGGGCAGGAAGAAATATACCATAAAGTATAAAGAACAGCTATTAAAAATTCACTAAGAACTTTTTGCAAAAATTGTATTTGAAGGCAATGTAGTTAATGATGTGTCTTGACTTTTTCCTTAGTGTTATCCAAACATTCGGATGTAAGAGGCTATCCTGCAACTCCATAATGTGTTTATTTTGAAGACATTTGCTAAAACTAGAGGAATTATGTGAATTCAATGGAGTTGAAAACTCTATAATTGTATTTGATGGCACGTAAGACATTTGCAGTCAAAGGTTGCTACCTACCTATAGAAGAACCACCAGGTTACACGAAGTTTAAACTGTCCAGAGGCTGTGGACAATTAAAAATTAATCATTAAAAATTTGGGAAGTAGTTGTAATATTTAACTATTTCACAGGAATGGTGCATACAGGGGCAGAGTTAAGGTTGTGTGTGGAACCAGATTTCCAGACTTTCAAACACTTATTTTGTTTATTAAAAACTTTAACTTAGAATTTCCTGGTTCTAAGACATTTACTAAAGGAAGTGATAAGATTTAATGAGGTTTGAATTATCTAGAAATTTACTTAAACTTGAATTGTTCACTGTCATAATTAGTACTGTAGTTCTGATGAGTGATATGATAAATTATTTACTCTTACTGCAAAGACAGTATGTTTTCAGATATAGTGCAAGAAAAAATGTGAATTTAATGTTTAGCCTTTTTGGTTTAGAATGGTCTTGTAAAATTAGAAGCAGAAAACAGATGACAATTCTACTCTTTACTTTTGACAGCAGTGAAGAATTTAGATACAGACTGAAGGTAAAAGTTCATTGACAGATTTCGCTGATGAGATGCATTTGAAATTCAAAAGCTTCTGGTTAATTTTTAATAGCATGTAGCTTGCTCTTTCAATTTTGTGAAATAAGAATTAAATGTGGAAACAACTTTTTGAAGTAGATTAAATACATCTATTTCTATAATTTATTAAAGAGATTAACTTGTATTGTATCTAGAAAAAACAGTCTCTTGCAATTATCCCTTTCATTAGGGCAGGAATACAAATCTGATAGAAATGTAGAAAACTGATATCCAAATCAATACTTGCAGGTTGTCTTGTTTGGCAGTATATGAGGATTAATGCAATTTATTGTATAATTAATAGTAATATGGATGGTCCCACCTGAAAACTGAGCCTCTGTTGTGATTAGTATGTAGTCTCAAAGAAAATTTATTTTGACCCCCATCCCACCCCCTCAGCTCCCCATCCACTTGGAATTAATTTCTTAGCTTCCCTCTGGAGATATTTTTAATTCTTGGAATTTGATCATATTCACTCTTCCCTTAACTGTGAATCTGTTCAAATGTTTCATTTTTATGAGATGTTCTTAAATCAAGAATCACCTGGTGCTATCAGTTCTGTTGTGTAAAACCTCAGACATGAATAGATCTGTGGTATTACTGAAGGGTCTGAGTTGTAGGGAAAAAAATATTTTCTGGCTCCATAATATATTTGTGTGGAGCAAGCCATTTCAGGGTGATAGGGAAGAGGAAGAAAAACTACTTTGTCCATCTCATCCTCTTCATTATCCTCCATATAAACAAGTTCCAAAGGTTAGTCTAGGGCAGCCAAACAAACAGAGTCCTGGGGCACTTTTAAAGACCAACACATTTATTTCTCACATGAGCTTTTGTGGGAGAAAATCCCACTTCGTCAGATGCTTTGAAGATGGGGAACTTACAATATCTTCAAAGTAAATGCAGTGGCTGAACATAATGAGAGTAAGTAAGAGAAATACGAGGGTGCAGTTAGAAGGCTGGATAGGCATAAAAGGAATATATTTTAAAAATAGAAGAGACAGGTTGAAACTATGTTGGTCTCCTCTTTCCCTGTCATTTTGAATTAGGTACTAATGGACAGCTTTATAGTTCTGCCTACTAGGAAGCAAAAAGGGGGGGAAACAAGCATTCAAGGTCAATATAAAAGAACCATTCTACACATTTCCCTCCGTCTCTTTCTTCATGACAGCTGAAAATCAATAGCAAAGTTGCCTTTCTCCTTTTCCTGTCCATATTAACCCTGTCTTCTTTTAAGTTAAGAAAGAAAGAAAGAAAGAAAGAAAGAAAGAAAGAAAGAAAGAAAGAAAGAAATCTCTTGAGATTACATATGGGATTTCTCCCAGTTTGAGTTCCAGAGAGGATGCCCTACCCTTTATTTCGAGGAACAGAGCTTGGAGTTTTATTTCTTGGTATTTCCAAATTTTTAAGAAGGCTTTTCCTATATTGGATCTGCAGTACCCCAGTTCTGATAGATGCAGACCCTTTTCTGGATAGAAACTGCAAAGTTTAGGTTGTTATTCCAGGTGTTTCACCTGCTCCACAGACTGGAGAGATGCCTACATGCATGTTTATATTTGCCCTTCCTGCCAGTGTTTTCTCCATTGTACCTGGGAGAAAGACATCGTTTGCTCCCTTTCCTTTAGAGTATCTTAAATTTAAGAACATTAGTGAAAACACAGTTGCAAAGTAGCCATAATAAGGGGACAGTTCAGGAAAGTTGATGACAAAATTCTTTAAAACTTTTCTATCAACATACACTTTGCAACACTCTGAATGAAAGGTGCTAGGCACATTGATTAACACTAGAAAGTATGTAATAAATCATTAGTAATGTAGCCTGTTCTAATCCATGCTTTCTGAATTGGTGCACTGATTATTGTCTAACATTTTATTTTTCTCCATTATATACTTAACAGAAATGGAGACATGATAGGTTTACAAACGATAACATTAAACAAAATGAAGTTGCATTTTCATCCTAATTAAACATTAACTAGTAGGTACTAATAGGCTTTGTCTTTCATTTTTCATTTTTAGTGCTGTCTGTTAAAAGCTTATAATACATAACAAATGCTGGAAAAATGACCTACTGAGAGCTCTAGACTGTTGACAGCAAGGCTGGAAATAATTTTTCAAATGCACACTTACATCTGCTCTGCCATATGAAAACTTAAATAGCAAAATATCAACATCTTGTACCTTTTGTAACAAGTAACTCCTTTACATTTTCGAAATGGCTAGATTGCCTAACATTAAGGATGATGTGATATTGAAAACTAAAATCTACTTAATCCGTTTTAAATTTAAGCCTGACTCAAAATAATCTCCTTTCTTGTATGAAGAATATTTTTACTTAATCCTCTGATTTATAAAATCTTTTCACTCAAAAGCTGCCATTGATGCCAGATTGTACATTCTGATTTGTGGCCTAGACTAAGGGCAAAATCCTACCTCCGGGGACATTCATGAGCAGATTTCCCCATTTCCTAAAGATCACTGTAGAATAGAGTAGCAGAAATGCGGCCTCCTCTTGTCCATGTCACATGGTGTGGACTATCCTATAATATTTTACAGGAATTTAAGTAAAGGTGATCTATTAAAGGGGTTCATGACTGTCAGCATAAGTGTATAACTATCTCAAATAAGACAACAGAGTCTTGTGGCACTTTTAAAGACTAACAGAT